>JAVIAB010000124.1:66004667-66604667 GCA_032433765.1 Megaustenia siamemsis
AATTATGGAAATGTACTAGTCAACTACTAGTGGATAAAGAGATGCAGCGAAGACGATGGCGCTGATATGACACACACTAAGTAAGCCAACTGAGAGTATTACACAACAGGCCCTGTTTTTGGAATTCCCAGGGAAAAAGACAAAAAGGAAGACCAAGGAATTCTTGGGGAAGACAGATAGAAGTAGAGATGAAGATGATGGGGTAAGACATGGAACGATATTAAAAGAATGGCAATAAACAGAATGGCTTGGAAAGTGTTTGTTGAAGACCTATGCTCCACAGGAGCTGAACATTAGAAGAACAGTATATATATATTATATATATTTATTTTTATGTTATTGTTATTATTACTATTACATATATTATTTCAATTATATTATACTTACAGTATAAGTACACCAATCTGCATTACAGATAAGATGTTAATTCATAAATCTTGCATAATATATAGTAAAACACCAACTGATAATTACTGCAAGAGAGTGTGAAATGTGAAAGGTTATGAAAGAGGTCGTTCACACTGTTAAATTCATCATAAGTTTTAATACAATTTATATAGTTTTCTTACGTGACATTTCAAGTATCTAAATATGGGGCATACATTATTTAGGTTACACATACCTCTGATGACGTTTATTCGTTTATTTTGTTAAATACGTGCACCGCTCATCGTATGCACTTCCCGCATAGCGTGTCTCTTGTCAGGTGAATAATTGGAGGATTAGTTCAGATTAGAGCAGATTAAGAATTATACGACTAAGTCTGGAGCGGCTTGTCCGAGCAGAGTGTGGCGCGTTCCTGCAACGTGTGACTTATCCGTGCATTCTGCACATACGTCACTAGGGTATCCAGTATGTCAGTAGGGTATCCTGTTGTGGCTTCATATCATCGTTGAGTAATGGCCAGATTTATGCACTTTAACAACGACACTGTAAAGGTTGTATTTGTTTATGTAGAATGTTTGTTACAGACAGAAGGAAAAAAGAACCCACAAATAATGAATTCTTATGACGTCTTTGAACGTCATTCAAACGCGCTCATATTTTTTGTATGTGTATTACATGGAAACACTGACATACACACGAAGTGAGAGAGATAAACAATGAACAGAACAATAGACGGAAGGATAAGTAAATATGCAGACTGGTTGGTGGATTGTTTAAAAAAAAACATACTGGTACAGGTAGACAGACAAATCGTCAGTCACGTAGATATGTAGAAAACAGATACACGAACAAATCGTCGGTCAAGCAGATATGTACAGACAGGCAAGTATGTAGATTAGGAAAACAGACAAATTGAAGGATATATTTATAGGCAACGAGTTAATGAAATATTGTTGCTCAAAGTACAAATTCTTTTTAAGAAAAAGTAACGGCACAGAAACAAAGGATTAAGAGAGATTCAAATAATGGCACATGCATGTGATATAACAATAAGTAAGAAAAAAATAACCAGTATGTGTCCTTCATTAATGGATGTTTGCGCAGAATAAAAGGATTGACATGACAGGACAAAATCACTAACTTAGAACTTGTGAAAGTATCATTTAAAAAGCAGTGGACAAAGAGATACAACACAAACTTTGACGCTGGATAGAACACACACTGCGTGGGCCAAGTAAGAGTATTACACGACAGGTCCTTTTTTAGAATCGCCAGGGGTAGAGACAAAGAGGAGGATCAAAATATTATTGGAGAAAACAGGTGGAAGTAGAGATGAAGATGATGGAATGATCTCAAAGGAAAGCAAGAACCAGACTTGGAAAGTGTTTGTTGAAGACCTATGCTCCACAAGGAGCTGAAAGGAAGAAGAAAAGAACCAGTGTGTGTGTGTGTGTGTGTGTGTGTGTGTATGTGTGTGTGGTGAAAAAGAAATGAAAAGTTAAAATTCCGTATGGGAAAAGACAGCGGGAGAGTAAGTAAATGTGAAAACAAAAGAGAAAGATAGCCACGTTATACTCATAAACGTACGATGCTGACAATGAGGATGGAAGAAAAACACGTTTCTAAAGTCAACTACACGCATTAAAACACATGCCGTCAGAGAGGTCGAAAGGAGAACAGAGAAACGAAATAAAGATTAGCCTGGAATAAGCAGAAAATGGCATAAATATTTGGAGAGATCCTGATGATTGCCATTGTGTCTCAACAGACGTAAAATAAACCAGAATAGAATATAAATATCAGTAACATACGAATTGGGAGCCGGAATAGCTCAGTGGTTAGTGAACTGGACTACAAAGGACAATGGGTAGGGTTCGATCCCAACCGACGGCCTCCGGGTTCACCCAGCCTTAAATGGGTACCGCATTTTTTTCTGGGAAAGTAAAGCAGTACGGGCGTAATACCGACCACATTACCCCAAAAATCATGTGCTGAAGGTCTGTAAAATATAGGGTCACTAACACCATATTTTCCTATACGCCACTTGGCGTGACGGGGGGTACTTTACTTTTTTTTTTTACATACAAATTGGGAGCCGGAATAGCTCAGTGGTTAGTGAACTGAACTACTTAGACAAGAGGTCGAGTTTTGTCCTTTTCGATGGCTTCCAGTTTCACCCAGCCTGAAATGAGTACATAATTTTTTTATGGAAAGTAAAGCGGCACGGGCGTAATACCGACCACATTAACTCAAAAAATCATGTGTCGAAGGTCTATTAAAAATATGGGCACTAATACTATAGTCCATTTTCACCACGTGGCGTTTCGGGGCTCATTGCTTCACTTTTTTAACATGCGAATTAGAAAGATATACTTCAAAGAAAAAAAAATATCGGGGAATGAGAGAGAGAGAGAGAATGAGTGGGCGAAAGTGTGCATAAGTTAGTAAAGGAGAAAAACTACTTCAATCAAAATTAAACAATATCACATATGCGCATTTACGCCAGGACTGACCGACTTCGTTGGTGACAGTTTGCCACAAAATGACCTTTGACCTTTAATACCAGCAAGTTGCATGCTGGGAGTTATATATAAATTCGTGTTTGCGAGGACAAGTAAGAGTAGGTGGTTACAAAAGAGGTGATTTAAATGTCAAATACATGGAGTAAATTGGTACAGGGAAAGCTGTGGTCCGGACACACAACCCGTGAGTTATACGCTTGCCTTGCATCCTCTGTCAAAACACAACAAAAACAGCAAAGGTAGATTGGCTCACAATGTTCAGTTCTTCACAGAAAAAAAGAGAAGAACATTCTCCAACAAATCTTTGTCAAGAGAAATTAGATAATAATACTTCAAGAGGACCAGGGCTAAAACTAAGAATAGCAAAGCGTTATATCTTCTCAAAATCCCTGTATTGTGTAGAAACATATTAATATTAATTAAACAAAAAAATTGAAACCTTTGAAATGTGGATTTATAAAAGAATAGGAAGAAATGTTTGGAAAGAAAAGAAAACAAACGATGAAGTCTTAAAACAACTGAAAATGAATAGAGAACTGCTAAACACAATTCAAACAAGACAATTTGGATTTTAGGGGCATGTTAAAAGCCACAGCAGTTTACTCAAAGTAATATTGGAAGGGAAAATACAAAAAAATAAAGAGGCAGAGGCAGACCAAGACTAACATGGACGAGTAACATAAAAAGATGGATAAGTCAGTATATGACAACCTGCACCATCAAAGCAAGAGACAGAGCGAAATGGCATTCCATGGAAGCCAACCTTCGATGCGGAGACGGCACTCAAGGAATGAACTTCAATATTAATAAATTTATTATTGGTCTACCGTACTAGGAGCCTCGGCGGCAGAGTGGTTAGTTCTCTCGCTTCCTGATCAGAAGGATACGGTTTCAAATTCCAGAAGCGACTAAATATTGCTTCTGACCGACAGGGCTCGGGGATTCACGCAGCTTCTAAAAATGTGTAACAGAAATGTTTCTGCAATGTTGGTCTTGCGTAATGTCGACAACACCCAAAAATGTACCGCTGGTCATTGACAAATATGCTCATTAAAACATCATAATTATAAGAAGAAGGCGTTGGAAGTACTTCGATCGTGTGTCCAGAATCCAGGGCCTGTGCCAAACAAGAAAGACCAACAGAAATGATAAACAGAACAATTTCAATGTAGAACTATGGAACTAAGAAATAACTGAAACTAACGAGAACTAACTTAAAATCATAACTGTTAACATAAATCATAACATAAATAAAAAGAGTAAACAACTAACGTAATATTGGCATACTCCTATCAGGGAGTCTAGAAAACCTTCATCTTTATTCCTGCCGCCATGGAGATGTGAATTATGGATAATTAGAGAACAAGCAAAATGATCTTAAATGACAACAGAAAAATGGCTCTACAGAATAATGTTGAGAATACTGTAAAGTGAGCAATGAAGGTATCCACCAGTGCATAAAGATAACAAACATGGTAGCACTTTAGAAATAAAGGTGTCGCGATATCTCAGTTGTTAATTAACTGGACTACAAAGGACAATTGGTCGGGTTCGATCACCGGCTTCCGGGTTCACCAAGCCTTAAATTTGTACCAATTTTTTTCTGAGAAAGTAAAGCGGTGTGTGCGTAATACCGCCCACACTGCTCACAAAAGTCATGAGCCGAAGGTATATACAAATGATGGTCACTAACAACATGTTCCCTAAACGCCACTTGGCGTGACGGGGCTCTTTCCTTTACTTTTGCTACTTTAGAATAAAAAGCAGTCTGCCTTTCTTAAAAAATGGAAAACTTGAAAATATTGTAACAAAATGTGAACAGTTAGATTGAAAAAGAGACAAAGGTAATAAATAAGAGAGGCAAGTAACAATAAATAAATATTAAATAGGGAAACTTCCGAGGCGATAATAGGGGAATTTATTATTCCCTAATAAATAAGAGAGCATGCTATCCGTACAAAATGTGAGATTGTATTAAAATACATATAGATATCATAATAAATAAAGTATAATGTCATTTACAGGATGGAAGGGCCCCATAAAGTACAGAACATATTGTCATTATAGATGTGAGAGGCGCCATAAAGTACATAACATATTGTGGTTATAGATGTGAGAGGCGCCATAAAGAACATAACATGTGCTACAAAATATACCAGTAATTCATAAATTCTGTAGGTCAATTGTGTCAATAAAGAATTGATGAGTGACCTACATAAAGTACATAGTATATTGTTAATAAATAATTTTGGTGGAGTTACCATCAAATACAAATAAAAATGATGTCATTAGTGAGTTGAGGGCTGCCAGAAAGTATTAACCATGATGTAATTCAAGCAACGAGTGATACATTAACAAATAATAAATATTATCTTGTTAGTGAATGTAACGTTTTATTTACTCTAAATATTTGCTTGCGTAAATTTGTCAGCATTAAGCTGGTGCTGTTTTATGTGTGGCTCTATTTGGCAGGCAATTTTGTTGGACCAATTTATCACCCAGAGGACCTAGAAGCCCAATTGTAGTTGGAGTTAATCGAAGGCCCTGATATCACTGCAAACGAATTTAAATCCATAATTGTTCAACCGCCCATGTCAGTGGAATCATCCGAATTAAAATCTCATCTCATTGAAGGATTCAAACAACGAAAGGCAGCTGCAGTCCCAGTCATAGCATCCACAGCACACGCCATAAGACATAGGCCAAGCCGCACAGAAAGTGAATGCAATAGATCTATCCTTCGTCATGCGATATAATCATTCATCGTAAGCATTCGGAATATGGAAACATGATCCGGATGAAAAACACAGCTCACGCTGTGCACAGAGCACTAATCTCAGTACTTTCGGCAGCAAACCGGACTTGGAATATGAGGAAACTGCAACAAGGAACACTTCTCAGACAGAGCCTCAGTGATTTCTGCCGCCTATCCACCATATTGGCCGGAAGTTCCTAGAAGTCCAATATGAGGATTGATCCCTACCTCTTATCCCCACAAACCATATTCACTAATCTTTGCCTTACTGTGACTTCCATTAATGGCGAGCGTAAAAAAAAATAATTAAAGATTTGGACTTTTATGAAAAAAACTCTTTATTATAAGAATCAAGGAAATAATTTGCTACCTTTATATTCATATGCGCATTATCAAGAAAAAACATGTTGAACTATTGACATTATTATTTTTGTGTGGACAATTCCGAGTAATTTTGGACTAATCATCATCATCATCATCAAGTACAGGGCCTGCTGGCTTTGGTGATCATGTCTCTCCACATCTTTCGATCACGACAGTTATTTATCATTTCTGTTGTTGACCTTCTGCCAAGCCATTCTCTTAAGCTGTCTGGTATCTTTTCTCTTTGCTTCCCTCTATCTCTTTGTCCCTCAATTTTCCCAGTTGTTACAATATATTCCAGCTGTTCTGTTCTCAATACATGACCAAAAAATGATTATTGTTTCTTCCTAATATTTGGACTAAACATTTTACTAATTCCAGAACGCGCATTTCAAACGTTCACCACTGCTTTATCCTGACATTTATAATTATTTATTATTATATAATTATATATTATTATATTTAATAATATATTATATTATTATTATTTTGGTTATAATTACTATAATTATTATTAAAATTATACAAAGCATTTTTGTTGCTGTTCTCTTGCTTACATTTCTATGTACCATGAAACTGCTCGACTCATGCTTCGTGTATTATTTATTACCATAATTCTACTATAACTATAACAACGGATAGCAATTTACTTTATTATAAAGGTAGTCACAGATTACTTTGATTTTTATTCAAATATTAAATGGACCAGAAATTGCATGACAGTTATAGCGGAGGCGGCAGGGTGATTGCTATCATAAAAGAGGTCAGAGGTTCAATTTGCTGCTATAAAAATGGTCGCTGGTTAATTTACTATTATAAAAGTGGTGGCTGGTTACTTGGAGCCAATACTGACCTATGGAAGAGAATCATGGAAAGTAGAAGAACAAATGAAAAGAGAATTAGATGCCACATAGATGGGATTTCTCAGAACAATATTGGAAGTTTTCTGGACAGCTAAAAACACCGAGGAAATTCTTAAAGAGGCCAATGAGAAGAGGAAAGTTGGAATAAAGTAAAGTAAATTACCCCCGTCATGCCAAGTGGTGTATACGGAAATATGGTGTTAGTGACCCTATATTTTACAGACCTTCAGCACATGATTTTTGGGGTAATGTGGTCGGTATTACGCCCGTGCTGCTTTACTTTCCCAGAAAAATGTCCGGTACCCATTTAAGGCTGGGTGAACCCGGAAGCCGTCGGTTGGGATCGAATCCTACCCCTTGTCCTTTGCAGTCCAGTTCATTAACCACTGAACTATTGCGGCTCACTCGATTAACTCACGCTTCCTGATATATGAAAAAAGTGTTAATCCCGCGAATACTATGATATTGTCTTTTCATCTCTTCTTCTATCTGTAAGCCATGTTTAATTATAGTTGTGTTGTTAGGATCATTATCACCACACACCGGAAGTATCAATAGGTGCTCTGACATCCCCCACGAGAATCTCGTGAACACGCCACGAGAATCTCGTGAACACACTAGGTGAATCATGACCCACGTGTACGAACTCCATATCCCGTTGTGGATAAGTTTTTGCTGAAAATTTTCTCCCGGACATTGGCCTAATTAATAGACAAATGCATTTACTGATTTTAACAGTCAAGAGGTGTTTAAAGTGCTCGAGTGTACACGGGACCTCCTGTTTATTGCCATTATCGGAGAGAGCTAGAGGTCGGATCTCACTACCAAAGAGATAACTGGAGGGTTGTTGTTCTTGTTTGTTGTTCGCGTTCGCCGTCTTTATATCTCTAGCGAACCCCAGAGGTTGTATTTTGAGTGAATATCACTTTTTTCAATTTTTCACACCCGATTACATGACTACTTCAATATGTGATGTCACTGATTACATGACTACTTCAATATATTAAGGACTGATTACACAACTACTTCAATATGTGATATCACTGATTACATGACTACTTCAATATATTAAGGCATTGATTACATGACTACTTAAATATGTGATGCCACTGATTACATGACTACTTCAATATGTGATGTCACTGATTACATGACTACTTCAATATATTAAGGAATGATTACACGACTACTTCAATATGTGATGGCACTGATTACATGACTACTTCAATATGCGATGGCACTGATTACATGACTACTTCAATATGTGATGTCACTGATTACATGACTACTTCAATATGTGATGACACTGATTACATGACTACTTCAATATGTGATGGCACTGATTACATGACTACTTCAATATGTGATGCCACTGAGTACATGACTACTTTAAAATGTGATGCTACATATTACATGACTACTTCAATATGTGATGCGACACATAACATGACTACTTCAAAATGTTATGCCACTGATTACATGACTACTTCAAATGTGATGCCGCATAATACATGACTATTTTTATATATGTGATGCCACTGATTACATGACTATTTTACAAAGTGGTGCCACAGATTACGTGACTATTTTATAAAAGTGATGCCACAGACTACATGTCTATAATTAAAAATGGTGCCACTGATTACATGACTATTTTAAAAAGTGCTGTCACAGATTACATGACTATTATACAAATTGGTGCCACATACTACATGTCATTATAAAAGGGGTCGAAAGTTACTTGACTGTTATAGAACGGGGTCACGTATTGTGTAACGATGTTACGTGTTATTACGTAAATTGGGCTTACATATTACTCGACTGCTATAAAAGAAGGTCACAATGACTATTACAAAAGGGGGTTAAAGCCACTTGGCGCCTTTGAAAGGGGGTCATCTATTATTGAACGTTATAAAAGGGGGTCACCTATTATAGACCATTATAAAAGGGGGTCACCTATTATTGACCATTATAAAAGGGGGTCACCTATTATTAACCACTTTAAAAGGGGGTCACTTATTATTGACCATTATTAAAGGCGGTCACCTATTATTGACCATTATAAAAGGGGGTCACTTATTATTGGCCATTATAAAAGGGGGGTCATCTATTATTGACCATTATAAAAGAGGGTCACTTATTATTGGCCATTATAAAAGGGGGTGACTTATTATTGACCATTATAAAAGAGGGTCACTTATTATTGACTATTATAAAAGAGGGTCATCTATTATTGACTATTATAAAAGGGGGTCACTTATTATTGACCATTATAAAAGAGGATCACTTATTATTGACCATTATAAAAGAGGGTCATCTATTATTGACCATTATAAAAGGGGGTCACTTATTATTGACCATTATAAAAAAGGGTCACTTATTATTGACCATGATAAAAAAGGGTCATTTATTATTGACCATTATAAAAGAGGGTCACTTATTATTATCCATTATAAAAGAGGGTCACTTATTATTGACCAATATAAAAGGGGGTCACCTATTATTGACCAATATAAAAGGGGGTCACCTATTATTGACCATTATAAAAGGGGGTCACCTATTATTGACCATTATAAAAAGGATCACTTATTATTGACCATTATAAAGGGGGGTCACTTATTATTGACCATTATAAAAGAGGGTCATCTATTATTGACCATTATAAAAGGGGGTCACTTATTATTGACCATTATAAAAGAGGATCACTTATTATTGACCATTATAAAGAGGGGTCACTTATTATTGACCATTATAAAAGGGGATCACTTATTATTGACCATTATAAAAGGGGGTCACTTATTATTGACCTTTATAAAAGGGGGTCACTTATTATTGACCATTATAAAAGGGGGTCACCTACTATTGACCATTATAAAAGGGGGTCACCTATTATTGACCATTATAAAAGGGGGTAATCTGTTATTGACCATTATAAAAGGGGTAGCCTATTATTGACCATTATAAAAGGGGGTCACCTATTATTGACCATTATAAAAGTGGGTAACCTGTTATTGACCATTATAAAAGGGGGTCACCTACACCTAAACAGAGTTACTGGCTACTAGACTGCTATGAAAGTATGTTGTTGATCACTTGGCTGTTAAGGAAACAGAGTTACTGGCTACTAGACTGCTATGAAAGTATGTTGTTGTTCACTTGGCTGTTAAGGAAACAGAGTTACTGGCTACTAGACTGCTATGAAAGTATGTTGTTGGTCACTTGGCTGTTAAGGAAACAGAGTTACTGGCTTCTAGACTGCTATGAAAGTATGTTGTTGGTCACTTGGCTGTTTATAAAGGGTGTCCAGTAAATTATTTTGAAATTATTAAAAAAATTGTGTTAGTAGGATCTCAACCATAAGCTGGGAAGTATATACAGTTCAAAAGAAGAGATAAGAGACGAATGGAAAGAAGAATACGTGTCGAGCTGTACAAGAAGGTGGCGTTGAAAATACATACATCTGTCATGTGCTCAAGTGAATGAACAAAGACTTCCCCGTCAGGCATTCCAGTCGAAATCATCTGGTTAAAGAAAACAAGGCAGACCAAGAGAATCGCTATGCAGAATTCTTATTAGGGAAGGTTCAAGCAAGGAACTAAGAAACAACCAAGAACTACATGAACTAGCACCAAATCGTCAATCATGGAGTACTATGACTTCCGCACCGTTTTCTGCCTTCGAGAAGAAAATGAAAGTACATTATTTTCCTGTTGCTTCTGTTGATCGTTGGTTAAGCAAGATCCATAACGATGTGCTAAAGTAGAATATCCTCTACTCGTGCCATGTTTTATAATCAATTCAAACAGACATCTGATCACGACACTAGTTCCTAACGTGTATACAGCGAAATGACAATAACTGAATACGCTCAAATTTTCTCCCATAGGATATACATACTGTATGGGGAGTAAACATAAGAATGACGTGACCTCGTTTTTTTTCCCTTTATATCTCTCGTTAGCTCAGATAATGATGTAGATAATTATGTTGATTGCTATGTAGTTTGTAGAAATACCTATATTTTCACTCCTATATAATAGTTAAAAGAGTTCTTAAATGTTATGTAGAGCCAGTCTTAACATATGGATGTGAATCATGGACAATAGGACAATAGATAAGAAAATCACTGGAGTCTGTAGAAATGCGGTTATACAGAAGAATGTTGAGAATACCATGGACAGCTCAGAAGAGTAATGAAAATGTTCTGAAAGTGGTCAAAGAAAAAAGAGAGCTAATTTCCAATATTAGGAAGAAACAATCATCATTTTTTGGCCATATAATGAGAAGAGAACAACTGGAATATATTGTAACAACTGGAAAAATTGAGGGACGAAGAGATAAAGGGAAGCAAAGAGAAAAAATAATAACAGATAGCTTAAGAGAATGGCTTGGCAGAAGGTCAACAACAGAAACGATAAATAACTGTCGAGTTCGAAAGTTGTGGGCAGACATGATCACCTATGCCAGCAGGCCCGGTACTTGATGATGATGATGATAATAGTTATATTCATAAATGGCGTAAAACATATATAGCAAGATCTAGATATCTTGCTAAGAAACTTCTACAGAGGGGATAGTGCCAAGTAATAGACGACATGGCAGAAGAAAGAAGTGATGGGATAAACACACCAGGGAAATGAATATCCTAACCTTCGTTACATCTCAGACAGGAGTTGTTAACCGCGATGTTTGAAAAGAAGCTGTTGTCGCGTGTGCTCCAGCGATAGCACTAGTACTAGTAACAAGAATGACACAATACTGTTATTGGTGGTTTGGGTCTTTGCTCTTTTGAAGTCACTGTTTTTATTATCTGCACTTTCAGGCCTGAAACATCCTGTCTCATTTTTGCAACATCTGATGGCCATGTGAAGATAAAGGTCAAGTACGAGACTTGAATCGGCATCTTACCACGCGAGTTTTCACCCATATGTGCTCGGCCGGCTATACAGAATTGTTCGGAGACTTCTGGATAGTGTCGCTTCAAGCATCAAAACTCACGACGCGAGGCGGCATTCCTCACCTTCCCAGAGTAATACCATGATACCCATTTCTGCCAGCGGCTGGGTCGACCGTGAGGGTATATATTTTTTTCCAACCACGAGTACAACAACACTGCTCCAGCGGGAATCGAACACGGGTTGTCCGAAAGTTGATAGCTCAGTCGGGTGGTTTTCCCAACTAGGCTTCCGAAGCTCCAAAAGGGCCATGACAGACCCCCCCCCCCCCACACACACACACACACCCTCAAAAAAAAAAACCTTCAAACCTGAGCCACAAGGAGAAAATGGAGAATTATTTTTGTCGGGACAAGTTCTCTGACCTTGACTGACGTCTGACTCCATCATTTAGATTTGAGTCGCTGAATGTTATCAGCTCATGCCAGAAGGAAGTAATCAACCTATTTTGTGTGCTCATCGTAAACGCTCTACTAATATCCCTTTAAATAAAAGCTACAAACAACATATTTTTTATGAAAGATACGAGGAAATGCACCTCACATGCTAAAGTTCACCAAGTTCTAGTTATGTCTCATCTCGTTTGTTTCTGTGGGTCGTGATTGCCCCCATCAGGAGGAGACCGTTGTGACAAATCACATATTATTATTACCAATGTCACAAAGAGCAATCAGGGACAGCATTCACGTGACACTTTCGTGAATGTTAGCTCTGAAGGTCAAAGGAAAACAGCCCTGATCTTTCATCTCTGCTGTTCTCTTAACCTGACACGACCTCTGAAAATGCCACAATCTCACAGATTTAATGTTCATTTAGTTGTTTTTTTTCTATTTGTGTGGAATTCTTCTTTCGTTTTTTGTTGTTCTTATTATTACCATTTGAACTAATACCTCTATAGTTAAATAAATGAGTAATTAAATACTTTTTCTGCTGCATCTTCAAGTACTGTTTCTACTGGCGTAGGTGATCATGTTTCTCCACAACTTTCGATCTCGACAGTTATTTCTCATTTATGTCGTTGACCTTCAGCCAAGCCATTCTCCTAAGCTGTTTGATATCTTTTCTCTTTGCTTCCCTCTATCTCTTTATCCTTCAATTTTCAGTTGTCACATAATATTCCAGATGTTCGCTTCTCATTTTATGGCCAAAAAATAATGATTGTTTCTTCCTAATATTGGATAGTAATTAAAATAGGAATAACTAAATTTTGCAATGCAATGGTTAATTTTTCTCCGTTAACATATTTGGCTCCACAGAAGCCCAGGCAAACTCATAGGTGCTTAGCCGCATTCAACACATTACGAAGTGTATTTACACTGATAGTTCCGTTGATCTCATTGGTTGTACATACACACCTACCACTTGTTATTTGTAATTGTTTGAAGTTGTATTAAACATGTTTGCTTCCTGGCTTACAACTACAACGCAATGGTAGGCGTTTGGGGGGGGGGGGGTGTTGAAAGAAGTCCACAGTCCTCTAAAAGAAAGGAAAACACTAATTCACGCATACATTTGATAACTTTCAATAGAAAATATTGATCTGTGTTCAACCTTGACATCAAATATGATAACTGTTGTAGTGCGTTTTTGATAGCTGGCTCCTACGATTGCGCACCCACTTTATCTCGTGCTTATCTGTATTTTTTGGTACAGAATGTTGTTCCACGCACTGTTAGGGCACAGTTCAGAAATGTATAATAGTAACAATATAATTCTTCTTCTCATTTACCTTCCACCGTTTCTTCTTCTTCTTCTTTTTCGTCTCTTCCTTCGTCGCCTGCTTCTTCTTCGTCTATTCTTATTCTTCGCCTCCTCCTCCTTCTTCTGCTCCTCATTCTCCTTCCTTTTCTCATCCTCCTTTTTCTTCTTCTCCTCTTCCTTCTTCTAGTCCCACTCCTCCAAGTTCTTATCTTTCTGTCTTATCTAGCCAACTCCTCTTTTTTCTTCTTTTACTTCACTCTCTCTTTCTTCTCCTTTTTTCCTTCATCTCTACTCCTTCTTTGCTTATTTCTTTTCCTCCTCCTTCTCATTTTCATTCTCTTCCTAATCATAATCCAAGTCCTTCTCATTCTTCTACTCTTCCTTCTTTTTCTACTTCATCTCCCTCTTCTTCTTCTCTTTCTTCCCCCCTATTTTCTGT
Organism: Megaustenia siamemsis; assembly: GCA_032433765.1. Lineage (NCBI taxonomy): Eukaryota > Metazoa > Mollusca > Gastropoda > Stylommatophora > Ariophantidae > Megaustenia > Megaustenia siamemsis. Next base: position 66,018,653 of record JAVIAB010000124.1, read on the forward strand.
GATTTCCCTCTCTTCTCCCCTTCTTTCTTCTTAAACTCCTCAATCTCTTTCTTTTTAACCTCCTCCACCTTCTTCATCTTTTCTTTTATTCACCTGACAATTCCTCTTCTTCATCTTTTCTTTTATTCACCTGACAATTCCTCTTCTTCATCTTTTCTTTTATTCACCTGATAATTCCTCTTCTTCATCTTTTCTTTTATTCACCTGACAATTCCTCTTCTTCATCTTTTCTTTTATTCACCTGACAATTCCTCTTCTTCATCTTTTCTTTTATTCACCTGACAATTCCTCTTCTTCATCTTTTCTTTTATTCGCCTGACAATTCCTCTTCTTCATCTTTTCTTTTATTCGCCTGACAATTCCTCTTCTTCATCGACCGCCCTTATATAAACGTTAACAAGATCTAAGAGATAAGCTTATAGTTTACAGCAAGGTATCATACCTGCACGTCTCAGCCTAAAATGGTCATGCAGAAAAGCTATTTCTCTTTGCTTCAAATACATTTTTCTGAAGGAGAGAAAACGTCTTGACGTGAAATCAGTGAAAGGGCTGGCTATGGTAAAGTACAACTTTCGTTGTTTCAATTGTGAGCCATCTCAATTACATTGTGGTTTTGTGTACACTCATGGACTTTAAAGAACAATTGGGGGTTATTAATTTGAAACTAGAGCCCTACAATAACCGCTGCCCGAGTACAAAAAAATTGTTAAGTAAATCTATGTATCCTTGCTAAAGATATATTTGTCGGCCATAGTGGCGCAGATAACGCTGCTTTGCCATAAATTAACGACAGATCGCATCAACGCCCACTTAACAGGTGAGCGATAAGAATAGGGAGATAAAAGAGTACAATTTGTACTGCTAAACATTACTTACATTTTTACAATTAATCAGAGCTAGAAAGAAATAAATAGTCATGAGCTACCAAAATCATGTAACTCTATCTCTCGCGCTCTCTCTCTCTCTCTCTCCCTCTCTTGTCTTGGCCCCCTCTCTCTCTCGCTCTCTCTCTCTCACTCTCTCTCTCTCTCTCTCTCTATTGAAACACGAGAGACAGACACAGGAGTGAGCATTGAAGTTTTCTGTTCAAATGTTTTATATATTTCTATATCATACTCAAAAGATATTGAAATAACTTAGTTATCAAAACATTCCACATATTAACCAATTTACCTTTCTTTGTACAACTTTGTCTCTTTACGTTCTTTTATTGCCGATATATGTTCTTTAGCGGTTTGGAGGATCGGATTGGTATAATGTCTTGACTTTTTTTCTGTTACGTTTCAAGATATTGGAGCAGCATCTAGACATAACCATAATAGTGATACAATTCTTTGAAAGCTACCGTTTATTTTAAACGTAACATAAGACTTAACATATTGCTAGCATAACTTAGAACTTTAGACAGCAATTGGTCTTTAATAAAAATGGACTATACATATTTGTTATAACTTTTTCTCAAAATACAATAATTTGTATTTTTTCTTAACTTTCTACAGTCAATAGTCACAACATAAACAATCTGCAGTCTACTCAGATGACACAGTCTTGAAAAGCTGGGACGGAGAATGTATTACCTGAAATCATAGACATATTTGTAAAAGAAAGCAGCAAACAAGGTCGCAGTGTGAAAAGTAAGAAAACAGAAGTAATGGTCAAACCTAAGAAACAATTATCACCGCTATGCAACATACAAATAAGCGGGACAAATCGGAAACAAGTAAAGGTAAAGGTAAAGTACGAGACTTGAACCGGCGTCTTAGCACGCGAGTTTACACCCATATGTGCTCGGCCGCCTATCCAGAAATGTTCGGATATTTCTGTATAGTGTAGCCTCAAGCATCGAAACTCAGATGCGAAGCGACATTCCTCACCTTCCCAGGATAATATACCCTGGTACCCATTTCTGCCAACGGCTGGGTCGACCGTGGGGGTATTTTTTTTTTTCCAACCACGAGTACAATTCACACTGCTCCCAGCGGGAATTGAACACGGGTTGTCCGAACGTCGGTAGTCTAGTCGGGTGGTTTTCCCAACTAGGCTACCGAGGCCCCCCGAAACAAGTGCTGAGCATCAAATACTTTGACACAATAATAATATCTGGCGGAAAATGCACCACAGAAATGAAAAGCAGAATAACACAAACCAAGTAGCAATTCAGAAAATGAAAAAAAACATTTTGTGTAACAAGTCGATGTCAACAGAAGTGAGAAAAAGAGTTTATCGGTGTTATCTAAAGCCAATTTCGACTAATGGAAGCGAATCATGGATAGAAGACGAATGAATAAAAAGACGATTAGAGGCCACAGAGATGGGGTTTCATAGAAGATTACTGACAACTCCCTGGTCAACAAAAAAGACCAACGATAAATTTCTCAAAGAGGCCAACACTAAAAGGGAACTCCTAAAAACATTAAAAAGAAACAATCAACTTTTTTTTCCGGCACATCATGAGAAAAGGAAAATTATAACATTTGGTTACAACTGGCAACATAGAGGGAAGGCGAGATCGTGGAATACAAACAGAAGATACTGGTTAGCTTGGTGTCATGGCACCGAAAACAACCAACAAGAACATTGATACAGTGGAAAGAAAATTGTGGAAGGATATGATCGAATACGTCAACCGGTATGGCACATGATAATGTTTATATATTAAGGGGTGCCCAAAATGGTCAACCTCACACTTGATCTTCCGGTGATGGGGAGGGGAGCTGGTTCGTTGAGAGCTAAGACGTTGGCTTCTGGTCCAAGAAGTCTTGGGTTCAAGCTCCGCCAGTTACGGTTGCAGTTTAATCTCTTCGAACCCGTGTTTTATTCGTGGTTTCTCTAGGTGAGATTGACCAGATATCCAACCTTCTTGGATAACAGCAAAAACACAGGTTTGCACTCTGCGATTATTAAAAACCCCTGGCAGTTTAAACGTGGAATAATCTAGGACACAATGGCAAAATAGTTGAACAAATATAAATGCTGAAGACAGACGTGTCTAGGCACCAAAAACTGAGGCTTGACGTAGAGTATCAACACAACTCGTCAATGGTCACGTAATGGGTAAACGATGATGAAGATGATGCAGCAACTTGGTCAATTATTGAAACAAATTTAGCTTTGATTGTAAGTTGATTATCTAACACAGAACAAAAGACTAAAAAGATTAAACTATGTCACATTTATATATATATATATATATATATATATATATATATATATATATATATATGTATGGCCCTTTTCGTCTTGTCAGACGGTCTAGTGGAGGCTATTGCGTATTTTTTTGAGGTATTGTTTTTGCCGAACAGTTTCTCTCGTGGCTAATTCTACCAATGTTTGACAAACGCACGCGGTCACATAATGAACAGGTCAGGCTCGCTGATCCACAGGGTTTACCATCCTTTTTCATGAGTCTCTTCTCTTCTAAGTCCTGTCTTAGCACAGTCTCAAATGTTGTTATACCGTTCCTTATACATGCTCTCCATGATGTGCGATCACTTGCCAGATGTTGCCAGTCGTTTTCACAGATGGAGAAGTCTTTCAGAGATGATTTGCAGATATCTCTATATCGTAGTTTAGGTCTGCCGAATTGTCTTTTTCCGTGTTTTAGCTCACCATATAGTATTTGCCCAGGAATGCGTTTTTCTTCCATCCGTTGGACATATATATATATATATATATATATATATATATATATATATGTAAAGAGCCCCGTCACGCCAAGTGGCGTTTAGGAAATATGGTGTTAATGATCCTACATTTTACAGACCTTCGACACATGATTTTGGGGTAATGTGGTAGATATTACTTACACCCGTGCCGCTTTACTTTCCCAGAAAAAAATCCAGTACCCATCTAAGGCTGGGTGAACTCGGAAGCCATAGACCAGGATCGAATCCGACCTCTTGTCCTTTGTAGTCCAGTTCACTAACCACTGAGCTATCGCCACCCCAATATATATATATATATATATATATATATATATAGAGAGAGAGAGAGAGAGAGAGAGAGCGGGGTGGAAAAAACCCTTTCATTTTTTCTTTCTCTCTCTCTCTCTTTCTTTCTCTATTTCTCTCTCTCTCTCCTTTCATTTCTTTACATTTCTTTCTCTATATTTCTCTTCTTCTTTATCTTTATCTTTTTCTCTGCTCACCGTTCTCTTGTTTTCTCAATCTCTCATTCTATATCTCCATCTCTTTCTTTCTTTCTTTCTTTCTGTCTGTCCATTTCTCTCTTTCTTCCTCCTATTTTATGTCTACATCATTTGTTCTTGATCTGAAAGTAAGTAAAGTACCCCCGCCACGCCAAGTGGCGTATAGGGGAAAATGGTGTTAGTGACCCTATATTTTACAGACCTTCAACACATGATTTTTGGGGTAATGTGGTCGGTATTACGCCTGTGCTGCTTTACTTTCCCAGAAAAAAAATCCGGTACCCATTTTAAGGCTGGGTGAACCCGGAAGCCGTCGGTTGGGATCGAACCCTACCCCTTGTCCTTTGTAGTCCAGTTCACTAACCACTGAGCTATCGCGGCTCCTCTTCTTGATCTGAGGCCACCATTAATATCGTTATCTCAGTGAAACTTAACAATAAATCATCATGTGCCGTACCGGTTGGCGTTGGCGGTCATGTCCCTCCACAATCTTCTATCTACAGTGCATCGTATCAGTTCTGTTGTTGACTGTTTTCCATGCCATGACACCAAGCTATCCAGTATTTTCTCTCTTTGTCATCCGCGATCTCTCTTTCCTTTTATTTTGCCAGTTGTAACCAAGTATTCCAACTTTCCTCTTCTCATGATGTGCCCGAAAAATGTTGATTGCTTCTTTCTGATGTTTTTTAAGAGTTCCCTTTTTGTGTTGGCCTCTTTGAGAATGTCCTCTTTGGTCTTTTTAGATGTCCAGGGAACTTTCAACATTCTTCTGAGAAATCCCATCTCTGTGGCCTCTAATCGTCTTTTCATTTGTTTGTCTACTGTCCATGATTCGCTTCAATAGGTCAGAATTTGTTCTATATAGCATCGATGAACTCTCCTTCTCATTTCTATTGACATAGATTTGTTACATAAGATATTTAACAATAAATAGAAACCAAATATATCCTCAATTTTCAAAGAAGAGAACGGTAATAATATAGTTTTAAATTTAAACTACGTGGTTTTATGAGTTACTTCTCCAATACGTAATTCACATACAATACAGACCTTTCAAGCCGATGATCTATCTCTATATGTTGTACTGTACATGACCTTTGATGTGACATAACATACCCGTAATACAAAACTGAAATGTGAATATTTACAATCAAAATAATAAGAAATATGTTAAAATAGAGAGCGTGCCAAGATAGCAGGCCCCAACCAGAAATAGACAATCGTCTAATTAAATATACACGTGGCACTGGGTGTCCACGCTCTGGTCTAGCTGGGAGAGATATACAGCGTCAAAACGGCGGGCAATTTGAAGAACATGCCTCTTAGTGGACATTAGAATAAACAAGTCTGAAGAGGAAAACATAGAGGTCTTTCATTTCTGCTCCTGCGCGCGCAGAATTCGTCTTTATTTATGTTTGTAATTGTCAAAACACTCGAGGCTTTTGCGAGGGAAAATATCTACGTCAGAGCTATCCTGAGTGCTCTTTGTGCGAGCATCAGGAAGTTGGAGTTTGTAGAAGGGTGTAAAAACAAGGATTGAAAAAGGAAGTTGGAAATTGTTGATTTGTAGGTGCAGAAATGTATGTAATTATAGAAATGTTATCATGAGTTATTTTTTCACAGCAAAAAACAGGTTTATGATTAGTTTTATCCTTAACTTTGCTAAGCTATTACAAGCCAAATGTTTTGTCTGATTTTAAGATAATCTGTTTTCCTGAGAATAATGTGCATTCTTTTCTCAAATGTCAGTGTTTATAAGATAGTTCAGTGCTTCTTTAGCATACGTCTGTGTGGTATTCGCTTAGCAATATCTGTGGTATTATCCCGCTGTAGTTTATACACAAATATTTTCTATCTTTCTTTCTTTCTTTCTTTCTTTCTTTCTTTCTTTCTTTCTTTTTTCTTTCTTTCTTTCTTTCTTTTTATTTTTCTTTAATTCTTTATTCTTTCTTTCTTTCTTTCTTTCTATTTCTGTTCATCCTTCCCTAATTTTTCCCATTGCTCATTTCATACAGGTCATAATTAATTACTTAACGCGATATCTTATGAATCCAAAGAAAGTATAAATGCTTCTGTCAATACGTTTCAGTTGCTAGATTAACAGTAAATGTGTGCTAGCCAGCTGATGCTTTGGGCGCTCTGTGATAATATCATAAGAAATAATGACTGACATTTATAACATACTTGCATGAATGTGGGGACGTTATACTGTATTATGAGGTAATATAAGCTTTAATTGTGAGCATGTTTCTATACTTGATGTAGGAATACATGTGTTCATATATACTCGATGATAGAATAATTCACGTATGTATGTGTGATTATGACGTTGAGGCAACGTCAGAAGAAATATCTGATGCCACTGGAATGTGGCAACGTTGAAAGAAAAACGATACAAAATAATTATAAACGTCCCTTTAATTACTCAGCAACGCAGTAGCCAAAAAAAATTAATTAATTAAACGTGTGGTGGTGGTTAGGAATTGGGTTAGGGTACCTAAACATTTAAATTGGTCCCATAATGAAAGGTATGATACCAGGAAGGACAGGTGTTAAAATATGGAAATTTCCAAAGCCCTTAGTATGTTGCAGAAAAACAATTCCTTTAAATATTCAGTTATGTCCGACTCTAAAGCCACTTGTTCATGAATTTAACTGACAAGTTATATATTATAACATTGGCAGGACATGGAAACTAGGGGATAATGTACAAAATATTGATTTTTTAACATGAACAAATTAGTATGATATCAATTAAAATTACATTAAAAAGAGGAAGAACTAGAGAGACACTAAGAAGAACACTTATAAGAGAAGCAAAGTTGGCAGGCATGGACTCATTAGATAATATCGAACATATCGCTCAGAATAAAGATGGGTGGAGATCAACATGTGACGTTTAACGGCGCGGGAAGGGTCAAGAAAGTGACATTAATAAGATTCTCTCTGGAAAGTGATTTCAAGTTAGAAGTTTAACTGTCAACATGATAATAACAACAGAATTCAGGATTATTGCGAGATCATTCACACGTCATGTGTACATCTTTTCATTTTCAAATAAAATTTAAAAAATCTGCGCGGGTGAATTTAAACAAATTTATTTTAAACTATTTATCACGTGGCTACCCAGAGAAGGGCGTTTATCCTTTAGCTGCCGGTCTCTACGTTGCTTTTTTGAGTAACTATCTTGCCTTTCTCTGTGTAGTGTATTCTTTAGCTGCCGGTCTCTACGTTGCTTTTTTGTGTAACTATCTTGCCTTTGTCTGTGTAGTGTATTCTTTAGCTGCCGGTCTCTACGTTGCTTTTTTGTGTAACTATCTTGCCTTTCTCTGTGTAGTGTATTCTTTAGCTGCCGGTCTCTACGTTGCTTTTTTGTGTAACTATCTTGCCTTTCTCTGTGTAGTGTATTCTTTAGCTGCCGGTCTCTACGTTGCTTTTTTGTGTAACTATCTTGCCTTTCTCTGTGTAGTGTATTCTTTAGCTGCCGGTCTCTACGTTGCTTTTTTGTGTAACTATCTTGCCTTTCTCTGTGTAGTGTATTCTTATATGACTTGGCTAAATCGTCTTCTAGGTCGCCACATTTTCCGTTTTCCAGAAAGTACTCGAATTCTGTTTTTGTTCATCCATTCAATCAAGGTTCGTGCCCAGAAGTGATGGATATTATGTACCACGAAAACCCTTGATTATCGCCTACGTTGTACAACAAACAATTTCATCGTTGATCATTTTCCGTGTCACCGCGTCAAACCCTCCAGCTTCTTTTCCATTTATCTACCTCTTTTCCGCCGACCTTCTATTTGTCCTGTTGTTATTAAATATTCCAACCCGCCTCTTTTCTATACGCCTAAACCTACCTTTTTTCATAATTTGTGTTACTACTTGCCACTTACATTACCAACTCCTATTTCGTAATTATTCCCTCCCTAGTCAATTATTTTGTGACGCTCTGTGTTCCTACTACCAACTCCCATCCATCTTATCACTACAAATTCCAAACTAGTGATATTTATTTCTAACATTCCTTGTGCTACAATCTAACGTTTGTTCATTCATGAAAAATATATTTTGTTTACATGGTTAAGGTATACTAATGTTGTTTGTTTGATAAATGTGTTGGTCAATATCCGTTTAATTTGTTTTCTTATGACTGACTTTGTACTGGACTACAAACGACAAGAAGTGGGTTTCGAGCCTGATCGACGGCTTGCGGGTTCACACAGCCTTAAATGGGTACCGAATATTTTTCTGGGAAAGTAAAGCGGCACGGACGTAATACCGACCACATGAGTGCACAAAATCATGTTCCGTAGGTCTGTAAAGATTATGGTCACTAACACCATATTCCCTATACGCCACTTTGGAGTGACGGGGCTCTTCACTTTATTGTTTACACTGAAACTATCAACACAACTTTTTATATGAGGGACTTACAGCTTTAGCATGCTGGCTCGTATATCGTGGATCCTTTTCTTTACTGATACATTTAAATTGGTCAAAATAGTTGCCTATCTTATAGAGCCAGGGGAGGTAATAATAACACACAGCAGTTATAATCATTGTCTTCAAGTACACAATATTGTGATGGTAAAACATTTCATGTTTGCGGAATACTAGTCACAGAGTAAATACAATAGGAGAGATTTATGTGACGGGAAAGACACAGAGTAAAATATGAGAGATTTATGTGACGGGAGAGACACAGAGTAAAATATGAGAGATTTATGTGACGGGAGAGACAGAGTAAAATATGAGAGATTTATGTGACGGGAGAGACAGAGTAAAATAGGAGAGATTTATGTGACGGGTCAGACACAGAGTAAAATATGAGAGATTTATGTGACGGGAGAGACAGAGTAAAATATGAGAGATTTATGTGACGGGAGAGACAGAGTAAAATAGGAGAGATTTATGTGACGGGAGAGACACAGAGTAAAATAGCAGAGATTTATGTGACGGGAGAGATACAGAGTAAAATATTAGAGAATTATGTGACGGGAGAGACACAGAGTAAAATAGGAGAGATTTATGTGACGGGAGAGACACAGAGTAAAATAGCAGAGATTTATGTGACGGGAGAGACACAGAGTAAAATAGGAGAGATTTATGTGACGGGAGAGACACAGAGTAAAATAGGAGAGATTTATGTGACGGGAGAGACACAGAGTAAATTATGAGAGATTTTATGTGACGGAAGACAGAGTAAAATAGGAGAGATTTATGTGACGGGAGAGACACAGAGTAAAATAGGAGAGATTTATGTGACGGGAGAGACACAGAGTAAAATATGAGAGATTTTATGTGACGGAAGACACAGAGTAAAATAGGAGAGAGTTTATGTGACGGGAGAGACAGAGTAAAATATGAGAGATTTTATGTGACGGGAGAGACATAGAGTAAAATAGGAGAGATTTTATGTGACGGGAGACATAGATTAAAATATGAGAGATTTATGTGACGGGAGAGACAGATTAAAATATGAGAGATTTTATGTGACGGGAGAGACAGAGTAAAATATGAGAGATTTTATGTGACGGGAGAGACACAGAGTAAAATAGGAGAGATTTTATGTGACGGGAGAGACACAGAATAAAATAGGAGAGATTAATGTGACAGGAGAGACACAGAGAAATAGAGAGATCAGTCAATGTATTCTGTCTCCTGAGAGCGAACGACATAACTGTTAGATAGTAGTTGGAAAAGTAGTTATAGAAACACTTTTCGGTTCAGCACTTGATAGTGATGAAAACGTTAATTCATTTGAACTGATAGACATTTATAATTTTAGTAACAATTCATGTCAATGAAATGTAATAAATTATCACTTTAGTAATAATTGGAGTAATGAAATGATGGTTGTGGATGCTGAATTTTGCTCACATCTGGTGAAAAAAAGAAAAACAGTAGAAAAAAAAAAACACATCAGGACTGATTGATAGCTTCTTCGCGGACCACCACGTCAAGGAATAGGGCACGCTGGAGATTTCATCTCAAGCAGATGTCAGAGAAGATACTTTTTACCAAAGTGGTCATTCTCTGGTTGTCACGTCACGAAAAGCCTGACAGAGGTCGGTATTTATAGTGGTTTCCACTTTGTTTGTTTATTGAGAGCAGAGCATTTTTTTAGCATGTAAGTACATTCAACAACTAGTGACATGTGCGCCACGTTAATGGAGTACTTCGCTGTAATGTTGAGCCATTCCTGACACGTGGGTGGGAATTCTGGACAATCGAACAACAGATAACAAGTCGCTGGTGGCCACAGAAATGTAGCCATGTAGAGGAATGTTAAAAACATCTCATCATCATGTGCCACACCGACTGGCGCAGACGATCCTTCAACAATTCTCTTTCCACAGTACATCGTACTCATTCTGTTGCTGACTGTTTACTGCGACACGACACCAATCTAATACCTTCTCTTTGTCGTCCGTGATATCTTTTTCCTTCTATTTTGTCAGTTTTAACCAAGTATTCCAAATTTCAGCTTTTCATAATGTGCCAGACATTTTTTTCTTCTGATGTTTTTTTAGGAGCACTTTTTTGTGTGGGTCTTTTTTAGAATTCTTTCGTTGGTATTTTTAGCTGCCCAGGGAACTCTGAACCTTTTTTTTAGAAATCCCGTCTATGTGGCCTCTGATAATCTTAAAAACACGTGACACTGCAAAAAAAAATAAATAAATAAATAAAAAATAACGAAGACGTTAGCAATGGTCAGTGCAGAGTGAAAGCTGATTGCCAACAATAGTAGAAAACAAAAACAATCATAATTAATTGGGTTATATAATGAGAATGGATACAGCTGCGGTAGCTCAGTGGTTAGTCAACTAAACCACAAAGAACAAGAACCTTATCGATGACTTCCAGGTTCACCTAGCCTTGAAAGTAAAGTACAATAAAGTACCCCCCATCACGCCAAGTGGCGTATAGGGAATATGGTGTTAGTGACCATAAAGTTTACAGACCTTAGGCACATGATTTTTGGGGTAATGGGGTCGGTATTACGCCCGTGCCGCTTTACTTTCCCACAAGTCTTGAAAGGGTGCAGGAATATTTCTGTTAAAGAAATACAGCACCAGTGTAATACAACATTGCTATACGAAATAATGTGCCAAACGTCTATACACATTTTTGGTGTCATGACACCATATTTTATATGCGCCATCACGTGATGTAACTAATCCCTACCTTCTTTAATTTCGTATATGATAGTGAAACAGCTTTAACATGTGGAACAAAATTTATTAGGAACGTGGTGACAGAGAGAATTAGACAGAAATCATGTCAGTCATCTTAAGAGAATGACATGCTGAAAGTCAGCAACAGAAATGATGAACAACTCCAAATACAGCAAATTGTGGAGAGACATGATACCTATACCAGCAGAAACAGTAGTTGATGATGAAGATGGACCAATTAGCATAATACAAAATGCTAACATGTACTCTAAATAATCATTTTCATTACAACCTGCATGTTTAGTAAAACTATAAATGGCTATCGTTTGTCCGACATTTTCTGTTCCAATGTTACTAAAAATAGAAGTAAGCCTGACGGCTGACAGGGAAACTACCGAAATCCCCAACAGGCATGACGTTTTCAACTTTGCAAGCAGGGGTGATTGTGGGCGAAATCGTATTTTCGCATTTGTCTTCAATAGCTGAAAATGTCAAACTAATTTGGAAGTTTTGGGGTTTCCCTTTCAGCACTCAGGCTTTGCTCTATAGATGGTTCAAAGAAGTCCTGTGACATCATCATCAATTGCCATGCCTGCTGGCTTGTCTCACCACAACCTTCGTTCTCGGCAGTTATTTATTATTTCTCTTGCTGGCTTGGCAGAAAGTCAACAACAGAAAGGGATGTAGCATACTACAACAAATAAAAAAGCTGGTATAGATTCAAGATGGATAAAAGAAGCCGGATTATTGACCAAAGGATCCAATTAACTAACAAATCACCACAGTGTCAAGAAGAGAAGTCTTACGGACAATATTAATTCTCAACTCAAATTTGTATTATCAATGTCAACCTTGACAGCTAGATTGGGAGCCGTAATAGCTCAGTGGTTAGTGAACTGGACTACAAAGGACAAGAGGTAGGGTTCGATCCCAACCTTTCGGTTCACCCAGCCTTTAATGGGTACCGGATTTTTTTCTACAAAAAGTAAACGGCACGGACGTAATACCGATCAAATTACCCCAAAAATCAGGTGCCGAAGATCTGTAAAATGTATGGTCACTAACACCATATTCCCTATATGCCACTTGGGGTGACGGGGGTACTTTACTTTTACATTTTTTTTTTTTTGGCAGCTAGATTCAAGATCACTCACTGAGTTAAATACAACAGAAATTAAAATGTGTTATTCGCATGATGGGCGCAAGCCTGAGAGACACAATTAGGAGTGAAGAACTAAGAGATCATCAACACAGTAGAGTATATACAGGATAGTTAAGAGTTTAGTCAATTGATAAGACAGAAATAGTAACCAATGTCAAAGCATTATCTTGAGCTAAAGAAAGAGCTCGAGATTAAGAAAGCTTTCTCGTAGAAGATGGATAGACGAAATAATAGAAACACTGGGAAGCCTGATAGCAAAAGAGGCTCAGAAAATTATAAGAGATAGGAAAGTATTTGTCCCCTGGACGCTGAAAGGCAAGTGAGAAATCAAAGAAGAAAATGTGAAGTAAGTTGTATGAATTCATTCTATCAACAATAACTCAGATTACAGGGAATACGTACATATCAACAATAACTCAGATTACAGGGAATACTTACATATCAACAATAACTAACTCAGATTACAGGGAATACGTACATATCAACAATAGTTCCGTTTACAATTAATAAATTGATAAAGGTCAGTAAGCCGTAGCTGATTCTTTCTCTGCGTGTGTGCGTGCGAGCGTGTCCGTTAAAAAAAAAAAAAAAAAGTATAGAGCCCCATCACGCCAAGTGGCGAATAGGGAATATGGTGTTAGTGACCATAAACTTTACAGACCTTCACCACATGATTTTTGAGATAATGTGGTCGGTATTACGCCCGTGCCGCTTTACTATCACAGAAAAAAGTCCGGTACATATTTACGGCAGGGTGAACCCGGAAACCGTCGTTTGGGATCGAACCCTACCTCTTGTCCTTTGTAGTCCAGTTCACTAACCAATGATCTATCGCGGCTTCGCGCGCGTGCGTGCCTGCATATTAATGGGATATATATATATAAGCTATAATAAATTAAGGTTGTAACAGATAGCTGAGTTAGGTTTGCCAACACATGTAAAATGTGTATGCAGGGCTTTACATATATATTTTAGAACCAAGACAGTTTTCCATTCTAGAAGATGTATTTCCTGTTTAGTTTTGTTAGAAACTGAACTATAGCTCGTTTCAAATCACTTGCCCAACTTCAAAACGCTATTGCTCAGAAACCGTTTGTTAAATACTGTTGAAATTTTCAAAATGTTATTAGAATGCAAAAGACCCTTTAAATGTATATTTAACAAATATCTTGCAGCTGCAGTTTTCTTAAAGCGGCGAATTTCTTTGATGTTTGTCAAAATTGTAAATTGTGAACCCCTAAATAATAGAAATTACCGTAGTTGCTGGTCTATGATTAATTTTCACTAGGTAAAGGTTTGGCCGTAATGGGGAAATAACTGAATAAGGAAAAACACCAGGAGAATTATTGTCTTCTCAGTTCGAGGACGGACGATAATATCAAGGTATGCCTGTATGTCCAATTTTCATAGTTGTGTGGTCCTGAAAAGGACCGTTTGTTGAACTAATTTAAGGTAATATAGGGGCCAACATTGTGGGGGCTATATACTTTCATTCTGAATCAGACGAGTCTAAAAGATTAATAACTGTTCGGGGTTGAACATTTCACAAACCATCATTTTTCCAATATTCCTCTTCCTGTTTTAAGACGTGGTCTTCACATATAGCCCAATAATCTTTGTCTATATTTAATAAAGCGAGATTAGCACGAGTCTTTACATCGCATATTTTGAATGTTGTATTTTCATCTGCCACTTGTCCTTTTAATTTTGCCCAGATTAGTTCTATTGGATTTAAATGAGCATGGTAAGGTGGCAGCCTCAAACTTATATGACCGTGCTCTTGGATAATCTTATCTATTTGAAAAATCTTTGTCCTTTGTTTTTGCTTTACTAGAGATAGTAATTCAGGTTTTAAGTACATTTTATTAAATTGTATGTGCTCCTTTGTGAGTCATATCTTAATAGCATCTTTTGTACTGGATGACGTCGGGACTTTATCTTCAAGTGCAACAATGTTGTGGTACGCTGCATTGTCCATTATTAGGCAAGATGGTCGATCTAGTGATGGGAGAACAGAATTTTCAATCCAATGTCTAAATATGTGACCATTCATCTCAGAGCGATAATCCCGATTGTCTATGGATTTTGAAAGAAAAATGAGCTCTGCATTCTGTATTAGTCCATGTTGTCGACTACCTGCATGAGCAATTATCAAGCGCTGTCCTTTGCTGCTTGGTATTAATCTCTTAATCTTTCCATCTGATGACTGCCATTCCCTTTGGTTAGTGTGGTGAGCATTGATCCATGTTTCATCCAAGTACACAATATCATAACCTTGCTTGCGCACCTCTTTTACTTCACGTAAGTACTTGCTTCTCATGACTACTATATGTGGATTCTCACAGATGATGTTTCGTCCATTGGAATACTTTCTGAATGTAAAGCCTGCAGCTCTCACATTCCTCCATAATGTAGACTTTGATATTTCAATACTGTTGTTCTTTTTCAGCGAAATTTTTAATTTTCTTATTGTAACAGTTTCATTCATACCCAACATTTTGCGAATTTCACTTCTAATAAGTTCACTGTCGAAATTATCCAACATTTTTGCTCTTCTTTGTGATTTTGTATATTTTGAACATTGATGGTCACGTGCTTGAATCCAACGATTAAATGACCGATTAGATAAATCCAAAATGTGTCTTGTCCTATTCTGAGGGTTTTCTAAAGATTGAAATAATCTTCCTCGTTTAGCCTCTTTGTAAAAATAGTCATACATTTTTATTGCGATGTTTTGTAAACTGTAGAATTTCATTTTAAGACTCATGATAAATGTTAACGTTCCACGTTTCCACCTATGAATGAACGGAAATGGAACACACAATTTCTCGTGTTTTTTACAAGTGTCTAATTGTGTCAAACAAACCACGGGGAAAGCGTGCAAATGCGTCAATTCTACCGTGTATGGATTTGTACTCGCTATTTTTAGTTTAAAATACTGTAAACATTAAGTTTTGACTACATTAATGGGTCGTTATAAATTTATATAAATCAAATAAGCAACAATAATAACCAAATGTTTTTTTTTAATGAAATTAATTCCCTGTTGGGTTCTAATCATTATAACTTTACATGCAAATTTTGAATATAATACCACAAGCGGTTAAAAAGCTATCGATTTTAAAAGTTGGGCACGAGTTATGAAACAAGCTATAGTGATTGAGAATTGATTGAGATACCCGGCTTTCATAATGAGTGGTATGATCACTTTTTTTCAATCATATTTTACAATGTCTACTATCAAGCCTGATACCCGCGCCGTTGACCGTACCTTTCAATGTAATTTCTGTGAAAAAGTCACCGAAGATGCTGGCAGTTCTCGCTTTTTAAATAACTACCACAACAACATTTTTTTTCAGGATCCAGTATCCATAAGAAAAAAATTTAATGTACCCCCGTCACGCCAAGTGACGTATAGGGAATACGGTGTTAGTGACAATAAATGTTACAGACCTTCGGCACATAATTTTTAGGGTAATGAGGTCGGTATTACGCCCGCGGTATTACGCCCGTGCCGCTTTACTTTCCCATAAAAAAAATCAGTACCCATTAAAGACTGGGTGAACCGGAAGCCGTCCATTGAGATTGAACCCCACCTCTTGTCCTTTATGGTCCAGTTCACTAACCACTGAGCTATCGCGGCTAAACCAACGGCTAATTCATCTGGATATACTCCGAGAGATGCCAGCTATAAGCCTGTATATAATTTTATTGACTTTTGGACAGATTAAAGCAAGTTGCTTGTTTTTTTTTTTTTAAATAAGTATGTAGGTGGTGCTTTTTGTCATGTTTGTTCTAGATACTATTTGAATGACATAACCATGCTTCAGAAAACCAAAGGTGTATTTATTTGTTTCACTAATTATAAGAAAGCATCAGGAACTACCTAACTCTCCCGTGCGTTGCCGTCTCCCGTGCGGTGCCGGGGCCCGAAAGGGGAGTAAAGAATAGCGGCGCTGTACCCTACCACGCATGTTCGCAAGAGGCGAGAAAGGAGGGTTGGGCATGGGACTGGCTATGCCATACTGTAAAAAAATAAGCCGAAAATAACTTCACAAACATGGACAAGTCAGAGAGAGAAAAAGTAAATCCGTCATCCAGGAAAGAGAAGGGCTCTCTGTCTAAGAGACGTATGACGCAAGCCGGAGAAAGCCGTAAGGAGTCCGGGTTGCCGACTCACCTTTTGTCTACCAGGAAATCCTCCAGAATTAGCACCTGGAATGTTCGTACTCTAAACGAACAAGGAAAAGCTGCACAGGCAGCAGCAGAAATGTCAAACTACAAGATAGATATTCTGGGAATGTGTGATACAAGATGGCTAGGAACGGGTAAAATAAAACTAAATACAGGAGAGATGATTTTATCATCAGGACACCGGGAACCTGGAGCACAACATAGTGAAGGGGTAGCTATAATGCTATCAAGGAATGCACAGAAGACACTAATAGAATGGGATGCAGTGGGACCAAGACTGGTGAGAGCAACATTTAAAACAACCAAAAACAAAATAAAATTACACATTATCCAATGCTATGCACCAACCAACGATAAGGATGATTTAGTTAAAGATGATTTCTATAAACAGCTTACAATGTCAGATGGATGCAAGGCGAGCCAAGGATATTATAATCTTGATGGGATACCTAAATGCTAAAGTAGGATCAGACAACAGAGGCTTCGAAGAGATTATGGGAAAACATGGACTTGGAGATATAAACGAGAATGGAGAGATATTTGTGACTTTCTGCGCCCTTTATCAAATGAGCCTAGGAGGAACAATATTCCAACATAAAAGAATACACAAAGCTACATGGGTGTCACCAGATCATAGAACAGAAAATCAAATTGATCACATATGTATTAATAATAAGTTTAAGTCGTCCTTGCAAGTTGTAAAAGTATATAGAGGGGCATATGTAGCTTCTGACCATCATCTTCTGATAGCCAAACTTAAAATTAAATTTAAAATGTATACTACAGCGAGTAAGGGTAGAAAGTATTTAAATGTAGGGTTTTTTAAAGAACAAGGAATTAAAGATAAATTCGCAGTCACAATATCAAACAAATACCAAGTCCTCCAACAACTAGAAAATACAATAAATATAGAAGATCATTGGAAACAGGTAAAAGATATATGGAAAGAGACATGCTAAGAAACACTGGGGATAAGAGAAAGCCAGAATAAGGCACGGATGACAGCATAGACCCTGGATAAAATTAAAGAAAGAAGGAACAAGAAAGCATACATAAATAAAAGCAAAACGAGAAGTAATAAAGTCAAGACACAGGAAGCTTACACGGAGATGAACAAAGAAGTGAGAAAATGCATTAAAAGGGATAAGAGGAAATATATATATATATATATATACATATATATATATATATATATATATATATATATACATATATATATATATATATATATATATATATATATATATATATGAACTAGCTAAAGAGGCAGAAGAGGCAGCAAAAAAGGGAGTATGGAAGAACTGTACAACAGCACAAAGAAATTAAGTGGAAAATACAAACAGATCAATGCCTTTATTAAAGATAAGAAAGGAAATCTGCGTAGTAATATAAGGGAACAAATGGAGAGATGGAAAGAGCTTTTTAAAGAACTTTTGAACAGACCCGGCTCAAATAATCCTGCAGATATACTACCAGCAGAAGAAGAGTTACACGTTAACTGCGGAAAACCAAGTAAAGAAGAAATAATGAAAGCCATCAAACTATTAAAAAATGGTAAAGCCACAGGACCAGATGAAATTCCTTCGGAAGCCATCAAAGCAGATATTAACACCTATACCAAGATGTGACATAATCTATTAGATAAAATTTGGGAGAGGGAAAAAATACCTAAAGACTGGAAAGAAGGTTATATGATCAAACTACAGAAGAAAGGAAGTTTACAAGAGTTCACAAATTATAGGGGAATTATGCTACTATCAGTGTCAGGAAAAATATTAAGCAGAATCATTCTGGAGAGACTAAAAGAGACCATAGAGAAACATTTGAGAGATGAACAAGCAGGTTTTAGGAAGAACATATCATGTGCTGATCAAATAACTACTCTACGTATAATAGTTGAATAAAGTTTAGAACTAAAATCCACACTTTATATTGGATTCATAGATTACGAAAAGGCATTTGATAGTTTAGACAGAAGAATGCTTTGGAAGTTGCTGAGTCATTACGGAATCCCCATAAAGTTTATTAACCTGATAAACACAATGTATGAAGGAACGAAATGTAGTGTGGTGCATGAAGGACAGCTTACAGAAGCATTTGAAATAAAAACAGGAGTAAGGCAGAGATGCCTTCTGTCTCCATTTCTCTTTCTACTAGCCATAGATTGTATTATGAAAATAAATCAAAACAACAGAAATGGGATCCAGTGGTCACTGACAAAACAACTTGATGATTTAGACTTTGCTGATGACATAGCTCTCCTATCACACAGGCATCAACAGATGCAGGATAAAATGAGCATACTTGATGAGAGATCACAACAGCTAGGACTGAAGCTGTCCTGGAGATAAGACCAACATTATGAGAATTAATACAGTTAGCAATAACCAAAAAAAACTAGGAGAAATACCTCTACTAGACGTACAATCTTACATATATCTGGGCAGTAATATAGATAAAGAGGGATGAACAGAAAATGATACCAAAATAAGGATATCAAAAGAAAGAGGAGCTTTTATTGCACTGGGAAACATATGGAAGTCCAAAGAAATTAGGTTAAATACAAAAATAAAAATCTTCAACTCAAATGTTAAGTCGGTCCTATTATATGGCTGTGAAACATGGAGAACAACAAAACTGACAATCACGAAGATACAGATTTTCATTAATGAATGCCTACGCAGAATAAAAGGATGGAAATGGCAGAACAAAATCACTAACATAGAATTATGGAAATGTACCAGTCAAATACCAGTGGATAAAGAGATACAGCGAAGACGATGGCGCTGGATAGGACACACACTACGGAAGCCAACTGAGAGTATTACACAACAGGCACTTTTTGGAATCCTCAAGGGAAAAGACAAAGAAATTCTTGGAGAAGACAGACAGAAGCATAGATGAAGATGTTGGGAAAGACAAGGAATGATCTTAAAAGAATGGCAAAAAACAGAATGACTTGGAAAATGTTTGTTGAAGACCTATGCTCCACTGGGAGCTAAAAAGGTAGAAGATCAGGAACTACATTTTCAAATTGAAAAAAAAAATCATTCCTTTGAATATCATATAAATGCAACCGAGAATGAAACGTTTCTCATATTGCACGAAAAGATACCTCTTCACTTTGTCCTACATCAGCAATGCAAAGATACTATTGAAAAAAAAAACAACAACAATAGGTATGCCCTAATTATTTTGATGTGGAGTTTATTTTTCTTTTTGAGGGCCTCGCTAGTTGTGAAGACCACTCGACTACGCTACCGTCGTTAGAACAACCCGTGCTTGATTCCTGCTGGAAGCAGTGTGAGTTGTACTCATGGTTGGAAAAAAAGAATATCCCCGCAGTCGACCCAGCCGCTGGTAGAAATTGGTACCAGGATAGTAGTACACTGGAAAGGTGAGGAATGCCGCCTCGCATCGTGAGTTTCGATGCTTCAAGCAACACTGTCTAGAAGTCTCTGAACAGTTCTAGATAGTCGGACGAGCACCTATGGGTGAAAACCCTCGTGCTAAGACGCCTATTCAAGTCTCGTACTTTACCTTTACCTTTACCTTTACCTTTACCTTTACCTTTACCTTTACCTTTACCTTTACCTTTACCTTTACCTTTACCTTTACTTTACTTGCATTTCTTATTTCTTATATTTTCTTCAAGAGGAGGTAGCTCACACAATCAAATATGAACACATTGTGAGAAGTTTGATGGGACCGTGTGTTAAGATTTGTAGCGACTGGCTCCAGAAACAGAGTGGACGAGCTATCTATTGTAGTAAAGACACAGCCTGTAGAATGTTACATGGGAGCTTGATGAACTGTTTGCTGCTGGAATTAAGGGGAAACCATTTGCTTTAATGGCTGATGAATCCACAAACACTGCCAACAAATCTGAACTATATGTGTGAGCTATGTGACAGACTGTGGAGAAATTAGAGAGACTTTTTTTTTGCATAATTCCACTTCAAAATACAACAGCTGGAGCCATCATAAACTGTATTTAAAGTGAAATAAATAAACAAGCTATGTCATTTGGTAATATTATTGCTTGTGGATTTGGTGCTTGTGGATTTGATGAGGGTTCTAATTGTTCATGTAGCATCTATGGGGATTACAATACGATGTCTCATAAATCAGGAAGGACTCATTTTTATATTGGGAACAGGCAAATAATAGCCTCATTCCGTGGCCATCGAGGCACTATCCGTTGCAATTGCAATCAATGTAAAACTTGCATCCACGTCCTCTGGACAGATACAATTCTCTTCCCTAATGGTCCTTTTGAGACCAGAGAAGGATTTACTTGTACATCGTGCAACATTATCTGATGCCATCTTATGTAAGCAATGTAAGATGACCTATATAGACGAATTAGGATGTCGGGAACATCTGTATGACATCTCTCAAGATGCAGGCATCCAAAAAGCATCCCACTTCAACTCTAATGATCATCAGGGTAAGGCGGATGTCCAAGTTACTGGCCTGTTGTTATGTGCTTCTGACAGCCGAAGCCAATTCGCTTTAGATAATCGCTTGATCACCTGGGTTGCCTCACCCCACGCTGCATCAATGTATCCATTTCTCACGGAAATCTATTACCCCTCTCCCACCACCTTTCACCCCTTCATTTACTTCTTTCATTCCCATCTTCCCTCCGTCCCCCCTCTCTCCTCTCCTTTCTTCATTTCCCTGCTCCTGTTTTGGCCCCCACGCCCTGACGTGATCCCCACAGGCGATATTTAGGGTCTATATTATTATACAACCCTGCCTCGCCAGTTCTCGATAATCCTCCTATTACTTGTCTCATTTATCGCCCTGATATATGAGCTATGTTTGGCTTTCTTTGCCCGTTTCACTCCATATATACTCTTTCCTATCTCTAATGATATAACTTTGTCACGATTGACTCCCTCTCACATCTCATTATAATAGATGTTTTTCTCATCAAATTTCTCGTCAAATCATATTACTAATTTTGCAACATACCCCCCCCCTCCTTTCCTATTCCCCTTTCTATTCTCCCTCCCCTCCTTCGTTCCATTTTGATTCACAGTCATCTACTCGCTGGATGCGTTTGGAACTTGCTTCAGTTAAGTCTCGCTTTAATTATATATATATATATATATATATATATATATATATATATATATATATATATATATATATATATATACACACAGGGTGTTTTTAAAGTCGCAGTGCAGTGAATATTTCTAATATTCAGTAAATGACGTAATCATCATCTACGTACCACAATTTTGTAAACCACATTTATGAACAAACCGCTGCTTCCTTTAAGGTTTTATTTACGTAAAGGACGGGCACTACGCTACTTTCACTGTCTCATTGCTTGAAGGAAATGGTGTTGACGATTGAAAACAGGGTATTTCTGGTTGAGCATGTCTTTCGTAATGGCGGTAAATATACGGATGAGGTCATTAGACAATTCGTGAGGAAATTTCCAGACTCACAAGTCCCTCACCGAAATTCTGTTACAAAATTGATCAAAAAGTTTCGTGAAACCGGTAGTGTGGTAGATGCATACCGATCTGGAAGACCTTCAATTTAAGACTAAATTATGGAACTCCAAGACAGAATTACAATGAGTCCAAATGCATCTTTAAACCACCTGTCTCAACAGGTGCAAATATCTAAGAGTTCTGTTCACAAGGTTTTAAGAAGTGAACTACACTATCGTCCATACAAATTAACTGAAGTGTCTCAACTCCAAGAAAGAGATTATGAATCCCGTTTAAACTATTGCATGTGGTTTCAGAATTTTATTTATGAACATGGCGCTGCCATCCTTGACGTCACTTTTTTCACTGATGAGGCCTGGTTTCATTTATCCGGTTATGTGAACAGTCAGAACAATCGGCTGTGGAGCAGTGAAAACCCCCATGAATTTCATCAAGTGCCGCTTTACGATCAAAAAGTCGGAGTGTGGTGCGCTATAAGTCGTATGCGGATAATAGGACCTATATTTTTTAATGAAACAATAAATGCAGAACGTTACCGTACTTTAATTCTGGAACCGTTCATAGCACACCTTACAGAACGGGAAATTATGGAATCCTGGTTTCAGCAGGATGGGGCAACAGCACACACAACCACAACAACACTCAATTATTTAGAAAGCATATTTGCAAATCGCATTATTTCACGTGGAATCTGGCCTGCTCGTTCACCAGATCTAACACCCCCAGATTATTATCTGTGGGGGGCATTGAAGGGGAAAGTTTATGAAAATAATCCGCAGACAATTAATGACCTAAAGACTGAAATAGTAGACAAGATTAAACAAATATCACCAGACATTATTCTGAAGGTTTTCGCAAATACGGAAAGACGAATCACGACATGTCTTGAGGCCCGTGGTGGACATTTTCAACATATGCTTTAGGCACAACTTTATTGTGTTAATACCAACATTACCCATTATAAGCTCGCCGATAGCAGTCAAGTATATTTGAATAATACCATTTATTTTACAATTTGTGTGACGCATTAGTTAACCGCATTTCTGGTGACGTTTTTTTCTTCCGAGAGTAGAAATTCACTGCACTGCAACTTTAAAAACACCCTGTATATATATATATATATATATATATATATATATATATATATATATAAGCTTACTAATTTTCACATATTTTATATTTTTATCCTACGATATGTAGCGCATTTGTCTTTCGTTTCATCATTTCATCTCTTATTCCTCTTTTTATTTCTCCTTCATTTGCCAGCTCGCTCATCCTACATGTGGTATGGTTTACTTCATTTCGTTGTTCGTCCGTGTTGTTCTCGTTTTCTGAGAAAGGCCGCGTGTAACGTCGATATTTTGTTGTGTTACATTTTTGTAAAGCTGTCATCATACCTTTTAGGAGTGTACGGTACACCTCATTACTTGCTTCTATAATCTATATATATTGTAGGGCTCATGTATTGTCACTTGCAGTGACAAGTGCAAGAGATAAGTTCCTCCCCTACGTAAAAAGGTTTTCATACATAGTCAGAGACATATATAGGCTGTTCCGACAATCAACAAAACGAGAAAGTTCTCCGTGACACAAACAAAAAGGTATTAAATACTATGCTGAGAATTCCAGAGGTTACAGATGTGGGCTGGCTCATTCATTATAACACAACTCACATCTTTAAGAAAGAAATGTTATGAGCCAATTATAATGACATATGAGCATTTACATAAGTGATAGTTATCATATGTTGAAGATCAAGCTTCTTTGGCTGGAGAACTACTTCTTGAAAGGGAAAAAAATATACTTTCATTTTAACACTTTGCCTGTTGGTTGAGATAGTGAGAGCTGTTTCTAATTTAAGCAAATACCAGCATAAGCAGGAATGTCAGTTTGCAATTTTATCAAAGTCAATTTCATGCACTTTTATACTTATAACCAGTATCTGCGGATAAATAGACGAAGAAAAATACCAACATATTCTACTGCAACATATAAAGAATTGAAAGATAAGGTTTCTCTGATGACAAAACATGTTTGCTTACAATGCTAAATTCACAAATACTGTAATATTTCAAATGGACAAAACGTTTATTAAGCAAACCTCGGAGGAAATTTCATCATATTCTCTGTTTTAATAATTTTATCCCATTCAGCAAATAAAAGTGTCAGATGTTAACACCCTGGGTCAGTATGGCATGGATCAAGATCATTTGCAAGCAGATCTGAAGTCTTTTAAATAGTTTAAGTGAAGCGACGTGAAAGTAAAATGTAAACAGTCCTCAAATGTGAACGACAGTGTAGCATCATTAAAATATATTCTTCATTCGTCAATGGACTATGAAGACTGAAAAATACTAGTATGTAAACATTTGACTGTATTAATATTAAGAGCCACTGTTGAAAGGTTCTTAAGCGTTGTGAACAGAATAATGACTCCACTAAGAAACCAGCAGGCGATAGTTCACTGGATCACTGCATGAGGATTTCTATTGAAGGAGAAAACATAAGTCTCTCTCTCTCTCTCTCTCTGCGATCAGGACTCAATCAGAGTAGGATTCTAGACTCTCATGTGAAGTCAGCTGTCAGGTTAAGTGTGTTGATCGCCCCCACAGACAGAACATCACAATTAGAGTCTGCCAGATCCACTCTGATTGAACACCCGTTAAAACGTTGCACTGTGTTCTGCGCCAGTGGCCCAGTGCATCCGGTTTCAGCTAGCATTTTATTCAGGTTTGCATTCCTTAGCCTTTGATTGTCCCCAATCTTCCTGCAAGGCAGCAGATGATCTTTTCTGTAGGGGGATTCTGCCCTTAAATGGTCGGCCCTCCCAGGTTTACGAGCACCATCTGCCCGAGTCACCAGAGGTGACCAACACAGACATGCACACACAAAGATAGGAGATGTGACCAACACAGACATGCAAAACATAAATTAAGAATGCTTACGCATGCTTAAATGAAGCCCTAAACAAGAGACAGATACTCCAGGTGAGTGAGAAATATTATTGAAGACTTTAAAATTGTCTTTCCTTTAAATGTGTCCAAACCCCACCCTTTCTATTTGATTTCTGAAAGAAACGGTCACAGCGAGCCGACAAAGAGTGTATGCCCACAGTGGGCAGAGCGTGTTCAATATTGATCTGTGTGGAAAATAATGCTGCCCTGGAGTATACCTGCGGCGTGATCGCCTCTGAGTGGAGTCATTTTTTAACTCTCATAGTCTGCAGTATCCTCTGCAGTCTTACTGCTCTAGTCTGAGGCAATAGAGGAAACATTATCAAACATCAGTGTTGATAAACAGTGTTTTAAAGTCATATTTACTTTGCTCTTGAAACTTTGTTGTCTATTCGCCATTCGACCTTATTTTATTATTATTATTTTTTTTACCTGTTACAGTAAAATAGTTTCTTTCCAAGAATATTATCATGCATGCCACCGATATACCCAGACAGTCTCTCCTGTTATCTGCATATAATTAGGTGTCTACTTGTCATGCCGGAATGTGCCAGCACATCCATGTTTGTTTGACGGAGTATCCCGCCGTCTTATCTTCAGTAGTTTCCCCAATCTATGCATAAGGAAGTGGTTCAGCTTCCTGCCATGACGACTGTAAACAGTCCATGTTTTACTGGCACACAATTACGCAGACATAAATGCGGCGTAAATTGTCAATGTTGTTAAACAAGATGATAAAATTCTAATCACGGACTTATGTATTTTTTATTATTTTCGCTGGCAAAACGAGTCTTTAAAACGAGCGAATTTGAAAACAAAGCTGTAGTCATCATTTGGCCTTTTCGTCAGTAATAACGAGAAAACGCGAGAATAGCGTAATGGTTAGGATACTGCATTTACAGTAAAAAGACAAGTTTAAAGTATATGGCCTCTGTCGTCTTCACAGATGGTTGGTAGTAAGCACTCATGATAAGTCAGTAGTTCGGTAAAATATTGGTGTCTTAAGAAAAGTTCAGACTATTAACAATATAAATAGTCAGTAACACAGCAATCTACCATAAATAGAATGAATACATCACAAATAGAATGAATACATGACAAATAGAATCATTACATGACAAATAGAATGAATACACCACAAATAGAATGAATACATAACAAATAGAACGAAAACATCACAAATAGAACGAAAACATCACAAATAGAATGAATACATCACAAATAGAATGAATACACCACAAATAGAACGAAAACATCACAAATAGAAAGAAAACATCACAAATAGAAAGAAAACATCACAAATAGAAAGAAAACATCACAAATAGAAAGAAAACATCACAAATAGAATGAATACATCACAAATAGAATGAATAAACCACAAATAGAATGAATACATCACAAATAGAATGAATACACCACAAATAGAATAAATACACTACAAATAGAACGAATACACCACAAATAGAATAGATACACCACAAATAGAATGAATACACCACAAGTAGAATAAATACATCACAAATAGAATGAATACACCACAAATAGAATAAATACATCACAAATAGAATGAATACACCACAAATCAGAACAACTTAGCAGAAATTTAGACAATTAGGAAAAAAACTATCTTTACTTCATATATCTTTTTTTTTTCTCCATATTTTTGGTGCGGGGGAGGGGTGATGTTGCCAGAACATTCCGGGGTTTGTGGAGTTAAAGTCCCAATTTCTGGTGTACAGGCGATCATTTTATTTCACCCCCTCCCCTAATGTAGAAGCACACATGTTACTCTATCGGTGTTCAACCATTGTCCTCCTGGTTGCTACAGAACATAAGTAAAATCTGCTCAACCATCCGCCTTCAAGGGAGAAGATGCGCCAGTTAAAAATAGTAAATTAAGACTTAAACAAAAGAGCCATAAACAAACGCTACGAAAACGCCAGATTAAGAGGAAGACCGAGAAAGAGATGGATAAAGGGAATACTAGAGTCACTAGGAGGGATAACACCAGAAAGGCCAACAGAAGAGCAAAGAATCGTAGATTGTATCTCCCTCGACGCCAACGGCAATGGAGGAAGGATAGAAGAGGAAGAACGGCAAATGATAACAATATAACAAAATTATATGTGTTGTATGTTTGTTCCTGTTGAAGGCCTATTGAGCCGAAACGTTGTTCTAATTTGTGTCGTCCACTTGTTACGTAAGGGAGCCGCGATAGCTCAGTGGTTAGTGAACTGGACTACAAAGGACAAGAGGTAGGGTTCGATCCCAACCGACGGCTTCCAGGTTCACCCAGCCTTTAATGGGTACCGGATTTTTTTCTGGGAAAGTAAAGCGACACGGGCGTAATACCGACCACATTACCCCAAAAATCATGTACCGAAGGTCTGTAAAATGTATGGTCACTAACACCATATTCCGGGTTCACCCAGCCTTAAAATGGGTACCGGATTTTTTCTGGGAAAGTAAAATCAGCACGGGCGTAATACCGACCACATTACCCCAAAAATCATGTGCTGAAGGTCTGTAAAATATAGGGTCACTAACACCATATTTCCCTATACGCCACTTGGCGTGACGGGGGGTACTTTACTTTACTTTTTTACTAACACCATATTCCCTATACGACACTTGGCGTGACGGGGGTACTTTACTTTTTTTTTTTTTCATACTTGTTACGTAAAGCTTTAACCGTACTATTTTTTCTATTCTTTTTCTCTATTTTTTCATTTCTCCTTACAATTACCTTCACTCCAGCTTCACATTTTTTATGCATTTCTTTGAATAGACCCTAACAAAATGATCACATGTCTAGAATTATTAAAAAGAAAAAAACAACTATGTTTTACAGTATTATCAAATTTCTAGGGTCTGACGGAGGGACTTATAGGACTGGAGTATAAATGTCGTTTGTTAAATGTAGTCGCAACGGGATGTTCAGGTTTGAGATTTCTTTTTAAATTTACCCCCCGATAGAAGAAAAAAGTTTGACTCTGCATGGATTCGAACTTGCCACCTCCTCGTTAGAATGGAGCACGCGTTATCGATTCGGCCACAGGCACTCAAGTTTAGAATCAGAATAGAAAAATGTAGAGATTAAAAAGGGAGAGGGGGAGGTGGAAGTGCGACTGAAGAGGTACCAGATCAAGAACATAGCGCCGGCGGCGAGGGCGTATGTTGTGATATCTAGCGACAGTACTGCGTTGAAGTAGAAGCTGAAAGTCAAGGCTGTTCAACAATGGAACATTTGCTGCAACGAACGATAACCTGAACCGACGCATTGACATTTTCTCGTTCTGCTCGCCACGGGGCTCCAGCTTTATCTATGTAACTTAACTCCATTCTTAACATGTTCTCGTGGTTTGTTCATCGGAAATAAAATGTTATTGTGTTTTATCAACTTCACTCACAGACTCAAGCGTGGGGGTCAGAAATATCAAAACACTGTCCTGAGATCGGTGTTATCAGCTGTGTTCTTCAAGATGTCACGCCGTGAAGTTATCTAAGATATGCAGCCAAAATTACTGCACTGCTTCTCTCATGACAAACATACCTCTATCACGATTATACTCTCGTTGCGTTGTACTAATATACAGCTCGTAAATGATGTCTTTCTTATCGTGTCCGCGTGTGACGTAAATGTAGTGAGAAGCTGCAGACGTTTTTCTAGCTTGATTCAGGTGTAATGATATGGTTTTGTACGATAGGTTTATCATCATCATCAAGTACCGGGCCTGCTGGCGTAGGTGATCATGTCTCTCCTCAATTTTCGGTCTTTACAGTTATTTATCATTTCTGTTGTTGACCTTCTGCCAAGCCATTCTCTTAAGCTGTCTGGTATTTTTTTCTCTTTGCTTCCCTCTATCTCTTCGTCCCTCAATTTTCCCAGTTGTTACAATATATTTCACCTGCTCTCTTCTCATTACATGGCCAACAAGTGATGATTGTTTCTTCCTAATATTGGAAATTAGCTCTCTTTTTGCTTTGGTCTCTTTCACAACGTTTCATTACTCTTCTTAGCTGTCCATTGTATTCTCAACATTCTTCTGTAAAACCACATTTCTGCGGACTCCAGTGATTTTCTTGTTTGTTGTCCTATTGTCCATGATTCACATCCATATGTTAAGATAGACTCTACATAACATTTAAGAACTCCTTTTCTTGTTTCGATTGTCAAAAATGGATTGCATAGTATCTTCCTCATTTTTATAGGCTTATACAGGGGCTTTATACGGGGTGTCTCACTCGCTGCCAAACGCAACATTTCCTCAATAATTATAACACCAATGAAGATAATGCAATGACATTTAAACAAGAGGGCATTAACTTTTAGAGAAATGAAAAGAATTGTCTGTAATGTGTGTGTGTGTGTGTGTGTGTGTGTGTGTGTGTGTGTGTGTGTGTGTGTGTGTGAGTGTGTGTGTGTGTGTGTGTGTGTGTGTGTGTGTGTGTGTGTGTGTGTGTGTGTGTGTGTGTGTGTGTGTGTGTGTGTGTGTGTTTGTGAGGCATCAATTGTTGCGACACAGAGAAGAGCTGCCTGCATGACGTACCTCTCTTCTGATCTCTGTCATTTGGGTGAGAGTGCCTACACGACACGGTTACTTCTCGTCGCTGCTAGTGTACAGTACGTGTGAGCTCACACAAGATAGCTCGGAAACGTGTTGGTAGACTCGGAAGGAGCGAGTATTTCGTGATAAAATTCATTAAAGAAATGCCGAGTCCGGTAGCGAGTAAGACACACCTTATTTGGTCTCAAGCAAACGTTTTAAATATCTGACATTTTCTAACAAAATTATGGAAAGACTCTCAAGAAGATTAAAAGAATGCTGAACATAGCTATGAACACATTTAAAGTAACATCACAACATATTATAAGGAACTTAATCAGCAACAATGTTATAGTGGAAGATGTTTATTTATGTTTATTTATTGTTATTTATATTAATATTCATTGTTAACAGAACATCACATTTATTGTCTACAACGTTAATCATCACGGACTATTCTTAGTCATAATACATAATCAAGTTTATTATCTTTAACTTGGCAAGTAGTAAAGTAAAGTACCCCCGTCACGCCAAGTGGCGTATAGGGAAATATGGTGTTAGTGACCCTATATTTTACAGACCTTCAGCATATGATTTTTGGGGTAATGTGGTCGGTATTACGTCCGTGCTGCTTTACTTTCCCAGAAAAAATCCGATACCCATTTAAGGCTGGGTGAACCCGGAAGCCGTCGGTTGGTATCGAACCCTACCCCTGGTCCTTTGTAGTCCAGTTCACTAACCACTGAGCTATCGCGGCTCCCTTTTAACTTGGCAAGCGATTCATAATAGTGGAAGCACTTCTCTTAGAATTAATGTTCTTTAATTCTGGACATTCAGAGACTACCGTCGATGGATATTGAAATGTCCATAAGTGCATATTATAAGTGCCTAACTCTTGGAAATTCCTAACTTCTGACTAGCTCTGTCTTCCTCCTAACTGCTCTTCCTGACTTACTTAAAACCTACTCTGTCGAAACTTAAATACCCAATCATAACTTTGCATATGGAATATCTGCAGCCAATGAATTTGTCGCAATTGTCGCAAAGTGACAATTTGCAACCCCACCTACATTCAGAGTCCACAATCATGATCCACATTTGACTCAGAGCTGACCTATGGCTCAGACTTTACAATAACAGGCTGTTTTTTGTGACTCCAATGTAACCTCTGGTTAGTTTGACCTCTCCTGAGTTTCAAAATAATGTTTACTTCATAACTTTCACCTGTCCTGGAAGTTGTTCGTCAACCTATTTACCTGACGGTCAAGCAATGTGTTTATCCACACTTCCACAACAACTGCTTGGAAAATCTCCATTATCCCGAACTTGTTATGTCCGAGTACTATTCTGCACAGGGAGCCGCGATAGCTTAGTGGTTAGTGAACTGGACTACAAAGGACAAGGAGTAGGGTTCGATCCCAACCGACGGCTCCGGGTTCACCGAGCCTTAAATGGGTACCAGATTTTTTCTGGGAAAGTAAAGCAGCACGGGCGTAATACCGACCACATTGCCCCAAAAATCGTGTGCTGAAGGTCTGTAAAATATAGGGTCACTAACACCATATTTCCCTATTCGCCACTTGGCGTGACGGGGGTACTTTACTTTACTGTTTTTAATATTCTGCACCCTTCCTTCATCACTACCTTAGTCCTCGGCTTTGACCACTACCTGCTATGAAGTCCCATTGCCATCGTACAACTTGTTATTCTGTCACAAACACTGATAACCGTTATTCTATGCCACTGTCATAGTCTATTAAGAAATGGGTACCGGCTGAGTTACCTGCCATGTTTTCATTCACATATACTGTTACAACAAAATCCAGGTTTTCATTCACATATACTGTTACAACAAAACCCATGTTTTCATTCACATATACCGTTACAACAAAATTCAGGTTTTCATTCACATATACTGTTACAACAAAACCCATGTTTTCATTCACATATACTGTTACAACAAAACCCATGTTTTCATTCACATATACTGTTACAACAAAAGCCATGTTTTCATTCACATATACTGTTACAACAAAACCCATGTTTTCATTCACATAAACTGTTACAACAAAACCCAGGTTTTTAAAAGTGGGTGTAATTTACCATTCTAACATGTGACGGTGAAACACGTGAAATATTGACAGATTTACTAAAATAGACATCACTGTCATCGAATACAAGCGGTGCATAATAATACGAGGGAGCCACGATAGCTCAGTGGTTAGTGAACTGGACTACAAAGGACAAGAGGTAGGGTTCGATCCTAATCGACGGCTCCGGTTCATCCAGCCTTGAATGGGTACCGGATTTTTTCTGGGAAAGTAAAGCAGCACGCGCGTAATACCGACACATTACCCCAAAAATCATGTGCCGAAGGTCAGAATGGCCACATTGACGAGATTTCTTAAAAAAAAACGTTGAGAGTTCCCTGGGCAGCCAAAAAATATGTTGAGAGTTCCTGGGCAGCTAAAAAAAACGTTGAGAGTTCCCTGGGCGGCTAAAAATATGTTGAGAGTTCCCTGGGCAGCTAAAAAAATGCTGAGAGTTCCCTGGTCAGCTAAAAAAATGTTGAGAGTTCCCTGGGCAGCTAAAAATATGTTGAGAGTTCCCTGGGCAGCGCATCTAAAACAAATGTTGAGAGTTCCCTGGGCAGCTAAAAATATGTTGAGAGTTCCCTGGGCAGCTAACAATATGTTGAGAGTTCCTTGGGCAACGCATCTAAAACAAATGTTGAAAGTTCCCTGGGCAGCTAAAAATATGTTGAGAGTTCCCTGGGCAGCTAAAAATATGTTGAGAGTTCCCTGGGCAGCGCATCTAAAACAAATGTTGAGAGTTCCCTGGGCAGCTAAAAATATGTTGAGAGTTCCCTGGGCAGCGCATCTAAAACAAATGTTGAAAGTTCCCTGGGCAGCTAAAAATATTTTGAGAGTTCCCTGGGCAGCGCATCTAAAACAAATATTGAAAGTTCCCTGGGCAGCTAAAAATATGTTGAGAGTTCCCTGGGCAGCGCATCTAAAACAAATGTTGAAAGTTCCCTGGGCAGCTAAAAATATGTTGAGAGTTCCCTGGGCAGCGCATCTAAAACAAATGTTGAAAGTTCCCTGGGCAGCTAAAAATATGTCGAGAGTTCCCTGGGCAGCGCATCTAAAACAAATGTTGAAAGATCCCTGGGCAGCTAAAAATATGTTGAGAGTTCCCTGGGCAACGCATCTAAAACAAATGTTGAAAGTTCCCTGGGCAGCTAAAAATATGTTGAGAGTTCCCTGGGCAGCGCATCTAAAACAAATGTTGAAAGTTCCCTGGGCAGCTAAAAATATGTTGAGAGTTCCCTGGGCAGCGCATCTAAAACAAATGTTGAAAGTTCCCTGGGCAGCTAAAAATACCAACGAAAGAATTCTAGAAACGACCCACACAAAAAAAGAACTCCTTAAAAAACATCAGAAATAAAAAAAAAATGTCTGGCACATTATGAAAAGTGGAAATTTGGAATACTTGGTTAAAACTAACAAAATACAAGGAAAAAGATATCACGGACGACAAAGAGAAGGTATATGGTGTCGTGTCGCAGTAAACAGTCAGCAACAGAATGGATACGATGTACTGTGGACAGAGAATTGTTGAAGGATCGTCTGTGCCAATCGGTGTGGCACATGATGATGAGATGTTTTAAACATTCCTCTACATGGCTACAATTATGTGGCCACCAGCGACTTGTTGTAAAGCAGCACGGACGTAATACCGACCACATTACCTCAAAAATCATGTGCCGAAGGTCTGTGAAATTTATGGTCACTAACACCATATTTCCTATCCGTCACTTGGCGTGACGTGGTACTTTATTTTTTTTCACGTATAATAAAATAATACGGGGGAAACTTTACACGATGGAAATGAACAAACACACCCATTTTTCAAGAACTCAAAATACAAGAAAACTGAATGAATAAAACAAAAATTAATAAATACAAGGACAATGAAATAATTTGGTCGTGTAAAATGATATATTGACACAGAGAAGATTGTTATGGAGGAGATGGTTCCTGAGAAATGAGATAGAGCAATATTTATGAAAAGTGGAGGCAAGATATCATACATGAGCTTAAAGTGATTTGCCGTAGACGCTGGACATCTTAGAAAGGACAGAGAAAACTTCACAGTAGATGTGAGCAGAGCAAAAACTTCCAACAAGAATAAGCTAGATGATGATTGTGATATCGTGCATCTGAATCATTCATCACGTTGTAGTTTGCCAAACTTTGCACGTCCCGTTAGAGAAATACAAATAATTCTAGCTCCAACTTCTATTGTCAAGTTTAAAGTCAATTAGTTGTCTTGCAACCATTTTTCTTTTGGTCTGCTCTTGTATCGTTTTCCTAGAATCAAGCATCACATTATTGCTCTCTCCAGCCCAATGTGTCTGTTAGTACTAGACCGTAGTTTATTCATTTCCCCTGAAAGATGTTATTTGTAAGCCAATCCTGTTGAATGTTCAGGAATTTAATATATGTTTTCATTGCTATTTTTCTCCTAGGTAAGCTAAGAATTGTCATTTTCTGTAGCATTTTGTTTCAAATGAGCCAATTTTCTTCATTTTTTAAAAATTATCCGTGATTTAACAACCATATTTTGCTTTCGGAAGATAGTTGTTTAAATTGTATTGCTTTACTGACATTGTGCTGTGTTCTTTTTGGCATTTAACCTTTGTGTTGCTATTGCTAGTCTTTTTTTTTCTCTCCTTCTGGTAGTCTCCATTATTAGTTATTACAGATCCCAGATATTAATATTTTGCTACAATTTCAAGTATCTCTTGTCCATGATGATTTGACTGCTAAACATTTTCTACAATGTTGTATATCCATTTGACGCAAACAACTGTTGACAATGGGGAGCACACAATGAGTTCTTCAGCGTGTGTAGAGTCTCAACATATGGGAGTGGATTTTGAACAATCGGTGCAGTAACAACAAAGCGTTCGTTAACCAATCAAGGCTTCTGTCATGTGGTGTTCGCTTAATAACAGAATCGATAAGAATACCATGGACAGCTAAGAAGTGTAATGAAAACTGTGTGAAAGAGGCCAAAGCAAAAAGAGAGCTAATTTCCAATATTAGGAAGAAACAATCATCACATTTTGGCCATGTAGTGAGAAGAGAACAGGTGTAATATATTGTAACAACTGGGAAAATTGAGGGACGAAGAGATAGAAGGAAGCAAAGAGAGAAGATACCAGACAGGTTAAGGTAATGGCTTGGCAGAAGATCAACAACAGAAATGATAAATAACTGTCGAGATCGAAAGTTGTGGAGAGACATGATCACTTCGCCAGTAGACACGGTACTGGATGATGATGGGTTAAGGACACATCCCAGTCATAAACTGCAATAATGTAAACATCATGCAGAGTCCGACTACTAACTATTTGGGAGTAGCATTTGATAAGTCCCTTTCTTCAATCAACATGTGAGCAATGCCATTCACAAGGCAAGGAGAGGTGTCAGTGCTCTCAAGAACATGACCAGGGCGAACCTCCAGCAGAGGTTATTGTTCTTGCCTATACATGCTATGATGCTATCCGTACTGAATTATTGTTTGAATATGCTCACACTCTCCTCAACTCAGATCGCAATGTTGGAAAGGGTGCTTGATGGCTGTGTTCAGATACACCAGAGATAACACGCATCCGCTCAATGAGGTATCTACTTGACCTACCAAGCATGAGAGTGCGACATAGATCTGCTTAGGTAGGGCTTATTTTAACATGAAAGAAAAATAAATCCCTTGTATTCAGACTTGGTTGCGACCATAACAGACACCTGAGGCGTGGACAATCCTTGATGGCCGAAATAAGGAGAGTATGTGATCTGAATGACATTAAGGTTGGCTAGGATTAGACTGAAGTAACCGTGGAAAAAAGAGGCGGCGATAACATGGTGCATACACAGAACACGGATCACACAGTCTTTGTGACGGACTCGCAAAGTATGCTGCGAATGATTGACAGACGGTCCTTATTTCAGGGATGGGTGCAGCTCTTGGATGGAAGTGAGGGCGGTAATCTGAGTGTACTGTCCAGGGCAGCTGGTGTTCACGGCAACGAAATAGCCGAGAAGCTCACTGGCAGCTCCTGCACTGAGTGTGTGGTCTGACCCTGGACAAAGCTGACATTTTCAAGCAAGTTTTTTTTATTTCTTAAGAGAAGTTGAGGAGGATTGATAGGACAATGATGTATATATTGAGAGCCTAAAGGTAATAAAGAGGTCTGGTTGATCCGTAGTGCTTAGTAGGGAAAAAAAAGTCAAGTAAAACGCCCACGTCACGCCAAATGGCGTATAGGCAATATGGTGTTAGTGACCATACATTTTACAGACCTTCAGCACATGATTGTTGGGGTAATGTGGTCGGTATTGCGCCCGTGCTGCTTTACTTTCCCAGAAAAAAAATCCTGTACCCATTTAAGGCTGGGTGAACCCAGAAGCCGTCGCTTGGGATCGACTTAGTAGGAAAAGCAGATGTATATTCAGGCAACACCTTAAGATCCAGAGAGTCTGCATTTGCTTCGAGAAATACAAGGTCGGGCGGTGAAGCGAATATGAGGATGTCTCTATTACAATTAAACCCGACTCCATGAATAAGAACAACAGAAAAGAAAAACATTTAAGTACACATAAATGTGCGTGTACAGAAGAATATTTGGAATACCATGCAGCTAAAAAAAAGTAATACATAAATATTATTATATGGGGAACTTCCGAGGCGATAATAGGGAATAATAGAACAAAGAAGTATGTGTTAGCACTCGGAAAAATTGACAGACAAACAACAATAGAAAAAAACGAAGAACAATATATGGTCCGAAGTGGGATCGAACCCGTACTCAGTGGCACCGCGCCTTGCCACGAGAAGCCGAACGCTTGGTACACTGCCACGCAGCCAACTAAAAAATGGCTATTGCAGTAGTGTCTTCCACGAAAGGCGATCTCAATGACTATAGCATAGGGTAACGATCACAGACCGGAAATAAATTGTATATTTGTACTTTCCTATTAATGCAAGTATCTCCCAGTAGGGCTGAATACTTGTGTTGTAGACAAACATTTATTGGACGAAACAGCACGAATAGTAGTTCCCAGTGGTTATATACTGGGTACAAATAATAATACATAAATATTATTATATGGGGAACTTCCGAGGCGATAATAGGGAATAATAGAACAAAGAAGTATGTGTTAGCACTCGGAAAAATTGACAGACAAACAACAATAGAAAAAAACGAAGAACAATATATGGTCCGAAGTGGGATCGAACCCGTACTCAGTGGCACCGCGCCTTGCCACGAGAAGCCGAACGCTTGGTACACTGCCACGCAGTCAACTAAAAAATTGGCTATTGCAGTAGTGTCTTCCACGAAAGGCGATCTCAATGACTATAGCATAGGGTAACGATCACAGACCGGAAATAAATTGTATATTTGTACTTTCCTATTAATGCAAGTATCTCCCAGTAGGGCTGAATACTTGTGTTGTAGACAAACATTTATTGGACGAAACAGCACGAATAGTAGTTCCCAGTGGTTATATACTGGGTACAAATAATAATACATAAATATTATTATATGGGGAACTTCCGAGGCGATAATAGGGAATAATAGAACAAAGAAGTATGTGTTAGCACTCGGAAAAATTGACAGACAAACAACAATAGAAAAAAACGAAGAACAATATATGGTCCGAAGTGGGATCGAACCCGTACTCAGTGGCACCGCGCCTTGCCACGAGAAGCCGAACGCTTGGTACACTGCCACGCAGCCAACTAAAAAATTGGCTATTGCAGTAGTGTCTTCCACGAAAGGCGATCTCAATGACTATAGCATAGGGTAACGATCACAGACCGGAAATAAATTGTATATTTGTACTTTCCTATTAATGCAAGTATCTCCCAGTAGGGCTGAATACTTGTGTTGTAGACAAACATTTATTGGACGAAACAGCACGAATAGTAGTTCCCAGTGGTTATATACTGGGTACAAATAATAATACATAAATATTATTATATGGGGAACTTCCGAGGCGATAATAGGGAATAATAGAACAAAGAAGTATGTGTTAGCACTCGGAAAAATTGACAGACAAACAACAATAGAAAAAAACGAAGAACAATATATGGTCCGAAGTGGGATCGAACCCGTACTCAGTGGCACCGCGCCTTGCCACGAGAAGCCGAACGCTTGGTACACTGCCACGCAGCCAACTAAAAAATTGGCTATTGCAGTAGTGTCTTCCACGAAAGGCGATCTCAATGACTATAGCATAGGGTAACGATCACAGACCGGAAATAAATTGTATATTTGTACTTTCCTATTAATGCAAGTATCTCCCAGTAGGGCTGAATACTTGTGTTGTAGACAAACATTTATTGGACGAAACAGCACGAATAGTAGTTCCCAGTGGTTATATACTGGGTACAAATAATAATACATAAATATTATTATATGGGGAACTTCCGAGGCGATAATAGGGAATAATAGAACAAAGAAGTATGTGTTAGCACTCGGAAAAATTGACAGACAAACAACAATAGAAAAAAACGAAGAACAATATATGGTCCGAAGTGGGATCGAACCCGTACTCAGTGGCACCGCGCCTTGCCACGAGAAGCCGAACGCTTGGTACACTGCCACGCAGCCAACTAAAAAATTGGCTATTGCAGTAGTGTCTTCCACGAAAGGCGATCTCAATGACTATAGCATAGGGTAACGATCACAGACCGGAAATAAATTGTATATTTGTACTTTCCTATTAATGCAAGTATCTCCCAGTAGGGCTGAATACTTGTGTTGTAGACAAACATTTATTGGACGAAACAGCACGAATAGTAGTTCCCAGTGGTTATATACTGGGTACAAATAATAATACATAAATATTATTATATGGGGAACTTCCGAGGCGATAATAGGGAATAATAGAACAAAGAAGTATGTGTTAGCACTCGGAAAAATTGACAGACAAACAACAATAGAAAAAAACGAAGAACAATATATGGTCCGAAGTGGGACCGAACCCGTACTCAGTGGCACCGCGCCTTGCCACGAGAAGCCGAACGCTTGGTACACTGCCACGCAGCCAACTAAAAAATTGGCTATTGCAGTAGTGTCTTCCACGAAAGGCGATCTCAATGACTATAGCATAGGGTAACGATCACAGACCGGAAATAAATTGCATATTTGTACTTTCCTATTAATGCAAGTATCTCCCAGTAGGGCTGAATACTTGTGTTGTAGACAAACATTTATTGGACGAAACAGCACGAATAGTAGTTCCCAGTGGTTATATACTGGGTACAAATAATAATACATAAATATTATTATATGGGGAACTTCCGAGGCGATAATAGGGAATAATAGAACAAAGAAGTATGTGTTAGCACTCGGAAAAATTGACAGACAAACAACAATAGAAAAAAACGAAGAACAATATATGGTCCGAAGTGGGATCGAACCCGTACTCAGTGGCACCGCGCCTTGCCACGAGAAGCCGAACGCTTGGTACACTGCCACGCAGCCAACTAAAAAATTGGCTATTGCAGTAGTGTCTTCCACGAAAGGCGATCTCAATGACTATAGCATAGGGTAACGATCACAGACCGGAAATAAATTGTATATTTGTACTTTCCTATTAATGCAAGTATCTCCCAGTAGGGCTGAATACTTGTGTTGTAGACAAACATTTATTGGACGAAACAGCACGAATAGTAGTTCCCAGTGGTTATATACTGGGTACAAATAATAATACATAAATATTATTATATGGGGAACTTCCGAGGCGATAATAGGGAATAATAGAACAAAGAAGTATGTGTTAGCACTCGGAAAAATTGACAGACAAACAACAATAGAAAAAAACGAAGAACAATATATGGTCCGAAGTGGGATCGAACCCGTACTCAGTGGCACCGCGCCTTGCCACGAGAAGCCGAACGCTTGGTACACTGCCACGCAGCCAACTAAAAAATTGGCTATTGCAGTAGTGTCTTCCACGAAAGGCGATCTCAATGACTATAGCATAGGGTAACGATCACAGACCGGAAATAAATTGTATATTTGTACTTTCCTATTAATGCAAGTATCTCCCAGTAGGGCTGAATACTTGTGTTGTAGACAAACATTTATTGGACGAAACAGCACGAATAGTAGTTCCCAGTGGTTATATACTGGGTACAAATAATAATACATAAATATTATTATATGGGGAACTTCCGAGGCGATAATAGGGAATAATAGAACAAAGAAGTATGTGTTAGCACTCGGAAAAATTGACAGACAAACAACAATAGAAAAAAACGAAGAACAATATATGGTCCGAAGTGGGATCGAACCCGTACTCAGTGGCACCGCGCCTTGCCACGAGAAGCCGAACGCTTGGTACACTGCCACGCAGCCAACTAAAAAATTGGCTATTGCAGTAGTGTCTTCCACGAAAGGCGATCTCAATGACTATAGCATAGGGTAACGATCACAGACCGGAAATAAATTGTATATTTGTACTTTCCTATTAATGCAAGTATCTCCCAGTAGGGCTGAATACTTGTGTTGTAGACAAACATTTATTGGACGAAACAGCACGAATAGTAGTTCCCAGTGGTTATATACTGGGTACAAATAATAATACATAAATATTATTATATGGGGAACTTCCGAGGCGATAATAGGGAATAATAGAACAAAGAAGTATGTGTTAGCACTCGGAAAAATTGACAGACAAACAACAATAGAAAAAAACGAAGAACAATATATGGTCCGAAGTGGGATCGAACCCGTACTCAGTGGCACCGCGCCTTGCCACGAGAAGCCGAACGCTTGGTACACTGCCACGCAGCCAACTAAAAAATTGGCTATTGCAGTAGTGTCTTCCACGAAGGCGATCTCAATGACTATAGCATAGGGTAACGATCACAGACCGGAAATAAATTGTATATTTGTACTTTCCTATTAATGCAAGTATCTCCCAGT
This sequence comes from Megaustenia siamemsis, assembly GCA_032433765.1. NCBI lineage: Eukaryota > Metazoa > Mollusca > Gastropoda > Stylommatophora > Ariophantidae > Megaustenia > Megaustenia siamemsis. The sequence goes on from JAVIAB010000124.1 coordinate 66,059,311, forward strand.
AGGGCTGAATACTTGTGTTGTAGACAAACATTTATTGGACGAAACAGCACGAATAGTAGTTCCCAGTGGTTATATACTGGGTACAAATAATAATACATAAATATTATTATATGGGGAACTTCCGAGGCGATAATAGGGAATAATAGAACAAAGAAGTATGTGTTAGCACTCGGAAAAATTGACAGACAAACAACATTAGAAAAAAACGAAGAACAATATATGGTCCGAAGTGGGATCGAACCCGTACTCAGTGGCACCGCGCCTTGCCACGAGAAGCCGAACGCTTGGTACACTGCCACGCAGCCAACTAAACAATTGGCTATTGCAGTAGTGTCTTCCACGAAAGGCGATCTCAATGACTATAGCATAGGGTAACGATCACAGACCGGAAATAAATTGTATATTTGTACTTTCCTATTAATGCAAGTATCTCCCAGTAGGGCTGAATACTTGTGTTGTAGACAAACATTTATTGGACGAAACAGCACGAATAGTAGTTCCCAGTGGTTATATACTGGGTACAAATAATAATACATAAATATTATTATTATGGGGAACTTCCGAGGCGATAATAGGGAATAATAGAACAAAGAAGTATGTGTTAGCACTCGGAAAAATTGACAGACAAACAACAATAGAAAAAAACGAAGAACATATATGGTCCGAAGTGGGATCGAACCCGTACTCAGTGCACCGCGCCTTGCCACGAGAAGCCGAACGCTTGGTACACTGCCACGCAGCCAACTAAAAAATTGGCTATTGCAGTAGTGTCTTCCACGAAAGGCGATCTCAATGACTATAGCATAGGGTAACGATCACAGACCGAAATAAATTGTATATTTGTACTTTCCGAGTGCTAACACATACTTCTTTGTTCTATTATTCCCTATTATCGCCTCGGAAGTTCCCCATATAATAATATTTATGTATTATATTTGTACCCAGTATATAACCACTGGGAACTACTATTCGTGCTGTTTCGTCCAATAAATGTTTGTCTACAACACAAGTATTCAGCCCTACTGGGAGATACTTGCATTAATAGGAAAGTACAAATATACAATTTATTTCCGGTCTGTGATCGTTACCCTATGCTATAGTCATTGAGATCGCCTTTCGTGAAGACACTACTGCAATAGCCAATTTTTTAGTTGGCTGCGTGGCAGTGTACCAAGCGTTCGGCTTCTCGTGGCAAGGCGCGGTGCCACTGAGTACGGGTTCGATCCCACTTCGGACCATATATTGTTCTTCGTTTTTTTCTATTGTTGTTTGTCTGTCAATTTTCCGAGTGCTAACACATACTTCTTTGTTCTATTATTCCCTATTATCGCCTCGGAAGTTCCCCATATAATAATATTTATGTATTATTATTTGTACCCAGTATATAACCACTGGGAACTACTATTCGTGCTGTTTCGTCCAATAAATGTTTGTCTACAACACAAGTATTCAGCCCTACTGGGAGATACTTGCATTAATAGGAAGTACAAATATACAATTTATTTCCGGTCTGTGATCGTTACCCTATGCTATAGTCATTGAGATCGCCTTTCGTGGAAGACACTACTGCAATAGCCAATTTTTTAGTTGGCTGCGTGGCAGTGTACCAAGCGTTCGGCTTCTCGTGGCAAGGCGCGGTGCCACTGAGTACGGGTTCGATCCCACTTCGGACCATATATTGTTCTTCGTTTTTTCTATTGTTGTTTGTCTGTCAATTTTTCCGAGTGCTAACACATACTTCTTTGTTCTATTATTCCCTATTATCGCCTCGGAAGTTCCCATATAATAATATTTATGTATTATTATTTGTACCCAGTATATAACCACTGGGAACTACTATTCGTGCTGTTTCGTCCAATAAATGTTTGTCTACAACACAAGTATTCAGCCCTACTGGAGATACTTGCATTAATAGGAAAGTACAAATATACAATTTATTTCCGGTCTGTGATCGTTACCCTATGCTATAGTCATTGAGATCGCCTTTCGTGGAAGGCACTACTGCAATAGCCAATTTTTTAGTTGGCTGCGTGGCAGTGTACCAAGCGTTCGGCTTCTCGTGGCAAGGCGCGGTGCCACTGAGTACGGGTTCGATCCCACTTCGGACCATATATTGTTCTTCGTTTTTTTCTATTGTTGTTTGTCTGTCAATTTTTCCGAGTGCTAACACATACTTCTTTGTTCTATTATTCCCTAAAAAAAAGTAAACACGATGTTCTGTGAGGAAACTATCACAAGATTGTGTTGGTCATGAAATGTGAAGGGAACAACTTCAGGGAATCTGGAAAACAAGACACAGTTATAGAGGGAAAGATGGGAAATAGAAAGAATCAGAGTAACAAACAGTGTGAGAGACTGGTTTGGTGAGACATCAGGAAAAGAAGTTCTGAACAAGAGTTAAATAGAAAATGTTGTAAAGAGACATGATCACCTACGCCAGTTGATGATGAAGGATGATGATGATGATGGCGATGAATATTGGCTTTCTTCAAGACCTAGAGCCTGACAATCATTGCATAACAACCGTAGTCAGTGTTGTGAGATTAGCGCACAACGACAAGGCCGTCTGTGTCGTGGATGGGACACTGCAGTTTGTCATTGATATTTCAGTTGTCTTGTTCATTTGTTTATTGCAGAAACATAACATCTATACAAATCTTCTATAGAATATTTAACTAATTGATTGGACTGCTGTTGGGTAGTCTCTATTCTCACGAGATTATGAACAAACCTATTTTCTGTTATTGCTATCAATTTAATAATAGTTTCCATTTTTTTTTAACTGTATCCATTTCTAATTAGACATATTCTAGCGACATTAATAATGGCCTTTCCTCACGCATTCCATCTCACAAATAGCTATCTTCATCTATTATGTATTAGATAGACATCATGTTTGGCACTGATTAAAAACGTATGGTAGAAAACTCTCTCTCTCTCTCTCTATATATATATATATAATATATATATATATATATAATATATATATATCCGATTTTATGTTTCAATAACAGTTTTTATGTCATTGCCTAACTTCTTTCTTTCTTTATTCTTTTGCTCTTCTGTTGTTCCCTTAAAGCATCACAGGAAAAAAGGAGCAGTGTATATATAATATGATCTAACGTCTGTAGATGTCTTAATTGTTCTTTTTGATCGCTTCCTTTATAGACACTGTGTCATTGATTGGCGTGTCTGGGCGCTATTAAGACAGAAATGTTTGGCGTCTTGTATACATCTTTTATTCCGTCAGTCCATCGCTGTCTTGGTCTCTCTCTCTCTCTCTCTCTCTCTCTCTCTCTCTCTCCCCCCCCCCTGTCTCTTGCTCTCTGTCCTGATGTTTGATGTAGAAAGCGTTTAGCTATGTTTGAATAATGTTCACCCTGACTGGTCGCGAAGCCAGAAAACAGGTAATTATCCAATAAGATTACTGTTTTGGTAATTTACAAAATCAATAGTATCTCACCGAGCCTCTCAAAATACTCAGTCCGGGCCATTTTTTTTATTGGTGGGCGGGCGGGGATGAGCTCCCTCATAGGACTGGGCAAAATTGGTTTCTGTGTTCAGAGCTATCACAGGGAGCTGAAATCTCTGAACCAGTTTTTGTTCCACTGAACCTGACACCAGCAGTCAACTTTGAGCTGCTGTTGTTTTAGCAGCAAATGTCTTCACCGACGTCACACCACTGGCTACTACTAAATAAGAATTAACTCTGTACAAGTTTTCAAGTTTGTTTTTTTTTTAACTATTTCATTACAAGGGATATAACCAATCACTTAAATAACTCCTATTTTTTTATAATTACCTCCCTCTAACTGACAATTTTAATTAATCCATAGAAAATCGGGTTCGATCCTAATCCATGGCTTCCGGGTTCACCCAGCCTTTAAATTAATGGGTACCGAATATTTTTCTGGAAAATAAAGCGGCACGAGCGTGATACCGACCACATTACCCCAAAAATCATGCGCCAAGGTCTGTAAAATTTATGGTCACTAACACCATATTCCCTATAGCCGTCTTCTAAAGATGGCTGCGGTCGCACGAAGTGTAGGAGTCTCGTTGTTGGTACATAATGAGTGATAGCTACTGACTGCTGTAAGCGTCTATGACCAAACGTAGAAGAAGGAAGAATAGTAAAACAAACAAATAAATTATAAGCCCTCTCTCTTCATTTTTCTCTCCCTCTCGATGAGGTGCGCGTGGCCGTGCGGCTAAAACCTCTGTTCCGCTGGCTGAAAAGCTGACTGTGTTCGAAGCCCGTGGTGGACAGAAAGGATTTTTTCTATCGGGGTGAAATACAAATCCTGAGTCGCACACGTCGTGGCGACTGCTTGACCAAGCGGCCTTTATCCTTCGGGTTCCGAGGTACTGTCAATACCTAGTTACATTTTACACGAAAAAGTCATACAGATTCTGAGTTTTACTAATAGAAAGCCTTTTGGAATATGGGGGTTGAATAATAAGCTTGTAAAGGTAAAGGTGCATCTCATAACAATTGTAGTTTGGTACTGAAATAAGTGACTACGTTGTACCCTCAGCTTCATAAGGTGGGATTGTCACTTCCCATCCTTGCTGCCTTTGCTTCCCAGAGAATATCGTTACAATGGTAATTTATGTATTTTAATTATAGCTCAAAGAAAACACACACGAACAACAAACAACAGTTCATACTGGACAAATTTCAAACGAAAGTAACAAACATAACTTATCGATAAACTGGATATAAGTCATAGTACAATATTGCTAGATTTATTCTCGTGATATGCGGGGCATTCTTTTCAGATACATACACAGATACAACTGAAAGTGATTTTTTTTCCTGATATATTTTGTTCACAGAACTCAATAAATAACAAAACTATGAGGTGCCATTTAGAAGTGGAATTTTGTTAACCACTTTTACCTGAATTTGAAGAAAATAAGTAAACTAAATGAATGGAATGAAATATTGTACATTGTTCGCATACAAAATATAAAAGAAACGAATGTAGAAATTAAAACAGTTAAACTTTAGCTTTAATTTATATCTACGAATGTTATCTTTGTTAGTCAGAATAAATGTGACATTTAAATAATCAAATTTACTCTTTTTTCAACAGAACAGTAATAATTACATTTTCAATTTTGCTTCCAAAACACTGATCAAACATTATAACTATAAATCCAACATTATACAAGAATTAAGGAAAATCTTTCTTTTCTTTATGCATGGATTGAGTGGATACCGACAGCAATAATATATATATATATAAAAGACGGCACAGAAATCATTGGATACAGATTAAGAAAAGATGTAGCATCAATAATAGCCGAATGTAAAATACTTCAATATTTTTATTGACCTAGTGATACTTATAAAATATACTTGTTGTACTATATCTATATATATAATATACTTTTTCTGTCTGTCATTCCGGTATGTCTAACACTTTTTTCTGTTATTTAGAAAGTTTCTAGAGGTAAATAAATTGTAATAATATACAACATAGAAATAACATCATCATTCGGTGAACTGGTAAGTTTTTTTTTAAAACATTACCCAGATTAATGTTGTTTTAATTAAATAGTGAAATGACATCAATTTTATATTTTATTCTATTCCCTTCTTGCCTTTTTACCCTCCATTGTGGCATAGACTTTCAATAAGAACTCTCCAAACCATTCTGCCATCTTTGCTGCCTCATCAATTCGTTTCCAGGTGTTATTTATCTTTGTTATCTCAGCCTCAAGATTTCATCTCTATATGTTCCTAGGTCTTCACTCTTTCATCTATCCCAGTGCGTTCAAGTTCAGAGATTGTCTAGTAATGTTTGTAGCTGGTTTTCGAAGTGTGTATTCTACCCATCATCTTTTTCTTACCATTTTGTCAAACTTGCCGATGATTTTTCACTATGGGCTATCATGATTTCATTAGAACATCACTGAACGTAATGTATGCTTAAATTAACTAGTGAATTAACGTGTATTGGTGCACCTACAAAGTACGTGCACTTGTGCAATGTAAACACAGATACAGAAAGAACGAAACTAGAGTGTCTCCGACATGAAGTTGGTGACATTTCTCAAGTAAACCCTGCTGCCTGGATAGCGTTTAAAATTGTATAAAAATGTTGTTTGACTTTCTCCATCTAGCGGGCTCTTTCTCAATCTCAAACAGCAGGTCTAACAAGCCAGGGAAGCTGCTTCCAGCATACGCGTCATACATATTGTCAGCGAAGATGACGTGCCTGCAAAGGTGAAACAACAATTAATTTCTTCATAGAAAATGTCAACGTCAGATACAAACTTGTCACATTTAATGAGTCTACCTCATCATCATCATCATGTGCCGTACCGGTTGGCGTTGGCGATCATGTCCTTCCACAATCTTCTATCCACAGTGCATCGTATCAGTTCTGTTGTTGACTGTTTTCCATGCCATGACACCAAGCAATCCAGTATTTTCTCTCTTTGTCGTCCACGATCTCTCTTTCCTTTTATTTTGCCAGTTGTAACTAAGTATTCAAACTTTCCTCTTCTCATGATGTGCCCAAAAATGTTGATTGCTTCTTTCTGATGTTTTTTAAGAACTCTCTTTTTGTGTTGGCCTCTTTGAGAACTTTCTCATTGGTCTTTTTAGCTGTCCAGGGAACTTTCAACATTCTTCTGAAAAATCCCATCTCTGTGGCCTCTAATCGTCCTTTCATTTGTTTGTCTATTGTCCGTGATTCGCTTCTATAGGTCAGAATTGGTTCTATATAGCATCGATGAACTCTCTTTCTCATTTTTATTGGCATAGATTTGTTGCATAAGATATTTTTCATTTTCTTAAATGCTATTTCAGTCTACTTACTGAAGTGTTTTAATGAAGCCGTTGTCTAAAAGAATTTTAAATATATTAATGTGGTTTCCTTGGAAATCTTTGCACAGAACTACCCACTATGGCATAGCAACATCACTAAAAGTGATCACGCTGTAGAGAAACATGAAATCGATGAGGCACAAAGAAAACAGACTACCAGAACCGATAGAGGAACCAAAAAACCACTACATATCCTCATATAGCTAGAAATTATATGGCAAAAGTGGACTTTACTGCGTCTGATGATCAGATTTCCTTCTGTTGCAGATGTCCACGTAATGAGTTTCCTGCAGCTATACCTGTAAATCCAGCCAGTCTAGTCGACTTCTGGAAATGAAAGAAACTTGATGTTCTAGAATTAAGGGTTACCATCGTAACTTATGTATAGCCTTCGAAATATACTCTCATCCACAAAAATCCACAAAATTATGTGTCTCGCGTTCTAAAAGTTGCATTTAAACACATTTTGAATGTTGCATAGAGAACAGTCCAGGCTTCATTCAAATAAATATAACTAAAAAAAAAATAAATAACTGGCGTACAAATTACTGTTGCTCTTTCCTATAGCATTTTTGATTGACTATGTCTGATAAACATTTTAGTATTTATTAAAGTCCAACAATTGTTGAATGTGCTATTTTAATGTTAATTTAACGCGTTGACTTTCTAGACGTTCTAGATAATTTGTTTGTTCTTATTGTTTCACGATTTATATAATAATATGTAGAATTGGATGGAAAGAAAAGAAAACAAACGATGAAGTTTGAAAACAACTAAAAATGAAAAGAGAACTACTAAATACAATTAGAACAAGACAAATGACATTTTTGGGGCATGTTAAAAGACACAACAGCCTAATAAAAGTAATTTTTAAAAAAATTAAAAGTATTGGGAGGGAAAATAGAAGGTGAAAGAGGCAGAGGCAGACCAAGACAAACATGGACGAGTAACATCAAAGACGGACTAGTCAACCTATGACAATCTGCGCCATCAAAGCCAGAGACAGAGTGGAATGGCGATCCATGGTAGGCAACCGTCGATGCGGAGACGGCACTCAATGATGATGATGAATGATTCACATTCATCACCATCACGTGCCATACCGTTTAGTGTAGGCAATCATGTCGTCCACAATTCTCTAACCTCAGTGCGTCCTATCAATTCAGTTGTTGACTGTTTGTCGTACCCTGACACCAGACTATCTAGTATCTTCTCTCCTTGTCTTCACATTCATAAACACATTTTGTTCTATCAAATAAAATGATATTTTTCTCTTCAAAAGCAAATAACTAGTACCTATCGTTAATTTAAATCTCCTTCATCCTTGAAAAACTAGTTATTATGTTTTGCTACTTATTCTACTGGTCAAGTTAATAAAGGAATTTAAACAAAAAGACATTATTCACTGAGATATATAAATCATTTTTTCCATGGACTTACTTTTTGAGCGGCCTAATTGGAAGCCCTTCAGGATGAAGGAACGCTTTCTCTAGTAACATCATTTTATCGTTGACTTCTCTCAAATCAAATGGACTAGGATAAATAACAAAGATTACATATGTTTTCATAAACTAAAGTGTGTTAAATGTTAATACAAACACAGCAAATCTTCATGTTGTAAACTTTAGTGAATATATTAACATGTACAACAAAATAAGCGTTCACGCTGCATTAATTCTCCTTTGTGAAAAAAAAAAAATTAATAAACCGGAAAAAGCTGACACTTGATAAAGTGAAGAATTATAAGAAACGGCATAATAACAATTGAAATTAAAATTAAGTCAAAGTTAGAAGTAAAAAAGAACAAGAGAAAAGAGGCGAGACCCCACGACATGAAACTCATTTGTTTATTCTGCAGCCGGAATTGCGAATCAACAATTTCGCTAAAAGCAGCCGAGCCTCTCTCTCTCTCTGCGATCAGGACTCAAACAGAGTAGGACTCCAGACTCTCACACGAAGACAGCTGTCTGTTAGAACCACTCTGTTTGAATACCTGTTAAAACGTTGCACTGTGTTCTGTGCCAGTAGCCCGTAACATCCGATTTCAGCCAGCATTTTGTTCAGGTTTGCTTTCCTTAGCCTTTGATTGTCCTCAATCATCCTGCAAGGCAGCAGATAGTCTTTTCTGTAGGGGGATTCTGCACTTAGATAGTCGGCCCTCTCAGGTCCATCTGCCCGAGTCACTAGAGGTGACTAACACAGACATGCGACTTGGAATATGAGGAAACTGCAACAATGAACACTTTTCATGCATAGCCTTCAATTGTTCCCGCCGCCTATCCCCATATACCGGTAATTCATGTCGTCTTGAAAATGATGATCGTCGTAGCACTTGATGATGTTAGGCCTTCGTTGTTGACTCCAATTCCGAACATATAGACACACAGTCAGTCATCAAATTATCCCCGTCGCACATCAACCAGCAGACCGTAAGATTAGCGTACGGCCGGTCTAGGGAACCATTACGATGACGTAGCACACAACAATGTCGAACTCACAATCTCGCTCCCTTTAGATTTCTGATTACTCTAGTGTAAGCAGCCTACGACGAACAAAACACGAAGCAAATTCCCCAAAGAGACAAAACTGTGGCTGACGAAGTAAAAAAAAAGTAAAGTACCCCCCGTCACGCCAAGTGGCGTATAGGGAAATATGGTGTTAGTGACCCTATATTTTACAGACCTTCAGCACATGACTTTTGGGGTAATGTGGTCGGTATTACGCCCGTGCTGCTTTTACTTTCCCAGAAAAAATCTGGTACCCATTTAAGGCTGGGTGAACCCGGAGCCGTCGGTTGGGATCGAACCCTACCCCTTGTCCGTAGTAGTCCAGTTCACTAACCACTGAGCTATCGCGGCTCCCACTAATTTTTAGGGAATTAGTAAAACCCAGGTGTCCTCGCCAGGGTACGAACCCCGGCTGTTGCCGTGGTAAGCCAACCGCCTATCGATTGCGCTAACCGGACACCCGGCTGACGAAGTAGTTTACATTAATGAGTAACATGGAAATAAACTTGCTTCAAGAAATTCCAACGGTCATGAACAGCACCAATGTGACTTAAAGCGCAGATCAAGTCAAGACGATGGAAGGTCTCGTTCACAACACTTGATTTGTCAAAAACGGACTGTAGTCGGCCTACGACCTCACTTTAGCGGCACCGATGTATTAAGTATATCATCATTTTGACTTTAACGCAGAAAAGTGCAACGTAGAACCGAAATTAATCAGACCCTAGATGCACTTTCTGCAGCGATCGAGAGGGCGAGAACTAGATCCGCCATCTTGGAGACGGAACAGCCGAGTTAGACAATAGTTTCTTGTTATTGAAGAACATCTTCAAAACCGACACTCATAATACAACTGTCAGAATTTCTAGCCACTAGCCTGTCGATCAAATCCAGTAAATGGGATAAGGAAAACTAATATAACTTTGGTGCACATAAGTCTGATTTTAGAGTCAAGTAAGAAAAGGTTTAGGGAGCCGCGATAGCTCAGTGGTCAGTGAACTGGACTACGTAGGACAAGAGGTAGGGTTCGATCCCAACCGACGGCTCCGGGTTCACGCAGCCTTAAATGGGTACCGGATTTTTTATGGGAAAGTAAAGCGACACGGGCTTAAAACCGATCACATTACCCCCAAAAATCATGTGCTGAAGGTCTGTAAAAATTATGGTCACACACCATATTCCCTGTACGCCACTTGGCGTGACGGGGGTACTTTACGTTTTTACTAAGCAAAGGTTTCCTCCACGCTTTGCTAGGCGTAGGATAAGATGGTGTTAGTGACCATGTTCGTCCATGACCACGGCACATGTTTGGGTTATGTTTACAGTATCACGCCAGCCTTTCCTGTTCAGCAAAAAATCTATGGTACCCACTATTTAGAGACTGGGTGAACTCCGGAGCCTTGTCAATCCGAAACAAAAATCTGCCACTTCTAGGGACCGAACTCGGACTCTTCTGATAATGAAGCGAGAGCACGAACCTTTCAGCCACCTTGGCTCATTAGAGTCTGGAGTTTTGTTCTCATCTTTCCAAATAAGTTTTAGCTTTGCAAGGGCCGGGGTAATATGTCGTTCTAGCCGATATTTCAGGTTTTGAGCCTTCATCGCTGACAATTAATCTTAAATTTTCATTTTTTTGGGTCAAATGTTTCTAGTTCGTGTTAATTTGTTTTGGTTTTTACAATATTGCCCAATGCATTTTTCAGCATTAATCTCCATGGCACGAACACCAGGTGAATTATGTAATTGTTGTATGTCAGCTAGTTCTTGTTTTGTTTCTGCCATCGATGCCATTAGTAATGGGTACAAGGCAAATGATTGCAGATTAGCAATGCTATTGAATCATGTTTAATAGTTCTGCTATCTATACTGACAATGGCCTCCTCAAGCACATGTTATATTTCTTTTTTAAAAAAAGATGCCGAATAAGGTAGAGGAGAATAAGTTAGCTTGATGAGATTCAGCTGTTGTTCTCAAGCATTCCCCTCAGGTTCCGTTGATAAGTTCAGAGCTTGTAGCCTTGTCGCACTGAAATGTTATACTGCCAACTATGTTGGTAGAGAACAGTACTGGTAATTAATAATGGTTATAGTGATAGCAATAATAAATAATAATAACAATGAACGGTGACATCATGACAATCTAACATCATGACAATCCAACATCATGACACAAACAGAGTTATGAGCACAATGCCAGGAAGTGACGAAGATCCACAGTTCCCCACGCTAGACATTTTGGCGCATGACTTGACATTGCCTTCTCTTCATCATCTCCTTTCCTTTCTCATTTGCCTTTCACCGTCAAGGGAGATATAATTTACGCTCTTTGTCTCTTCTCTTTGCATCTGCTGCTGTTACGCGTCCTATTGTTTCTAATATTCCTTTAATCCATCTTATTTGTGGTCTCCTCTTGAGTGGATCTGGTGTTCTCGCAAGTTTTATTGAAGGCAGGTTGTGTTGTGATTTTTCTGCCTTGTCACGTGGCCAAACCATTTTATCTGCTGTTTCTTTATATATTCTACGACAGAGGTTATTCCTGGCCGTTTTCTCAGTTCTTCATTTTTGATCTTATCTCTCATGCTGTATCCTGTCATTCGTCTGACACATTTCATTTCGGTTTTTTTTTTTCACGACGTTGAGATGAAGAGTGTATCGTAGAGTGCCCGTTTTGCTTCTATAGTTATTTCCTAGTTGGACAATAGTGGCGATAGCTTGGACAAAGATTTGACAAGAATTTGTTGCATCTTGGGTCTTTTTCTGTTGTTTGTGAAATGCTGTCTGTTACCAGACTTTCTAGATATTTAAATTCCTCTACTTGTTTTATTTGTCTGCCGTCTATAGTTATGTTGACGTTCTGTTTCTCTTTTGCCATATTCATGACTTCTGTTTTGTTGATGTTGATTTTCCTGTTGTGCATAGTGCAAGGGCTATTGAACTTATTTAAGTGTTCTTTGTAGGTCTTCTTTTTCCATGTATTAGTGCTTGATCGTCCTAACATTGCCTCATATTTTGTAATCAACGATTTAAACTAATGTCAGATGTAAAGTGTTATGGCCAAAATGATTAAAAACAAATGTAACAACAGTTACTGTAAATCTCAAAACAGAACTTACTTCTTTCTGTTGATGTTACTTAGTCTTTCAGTAAATTCAGCAACGTCTTTCTCGAAACCATCAATGACCAATTTCAGTTTATCTAAAATATAAACATATTTTTGTTGCAAAATAATAGCATGGACTAGGAAACATCATTATTTTGTCTTTTCTGCTATCTTTAGCTTTCTGTAGTGAAGTAAAAACTCTGACCCGAACTGAAGGGCATCACTGGGCATCTCTCCCTGGGCATGCGGTCTTTATTTTTCAGTCATAGAGTCAACCCCGGCAAACCTTATAAATTGGATAAAAGCCGGAATGACGATAGTTATCGCATGATTTTTTATCATAAAGAAACAGTTAGTTTCTAGGAACTCTCGCTAGCGTCTCGTGATCTCAGCTCAAAAGCAACTCATGAATATTCAAACAAGTGACCGGGTACCGCTGTTTGTCACTGATATTTTAGCCTAATTTTTGTTCTTTTTGTTTATTACAGATATATAGCATCTATAACGGAGACCGGGTGGCCGAATTGATAACTTGTCGGGGTTCCGAATCGGAAGAATATGGGTGCGAAACCCACAGGATCAATTTATTTTTCAATGGCGGATGAAATAAGAACTCATATCCGACCACCTCGCGGCAACTGTACTGGACAAGCAGCTTATATTCTTCGCTCCTAAAAGTCCCCAGGCAAAGCTCAGCAATGGGAGAATGAGGTAAGATATATATATATATATATATATATATATATATATATATATATATATATATATATAGTTTAACATCTATAATATTTTTCTCTGGAGTATTTGGGTTATTCAGTAGAAAACATAACTTTTCCTTTTTAAATGGAAGTGAAAAGCCAAGTAAAGATCTAGACTTTTCAATCTTCAAGACAATATCTTTTAATAAGCGTTTATTTCTTTCAATATCGCCAGCATCAAAGTGAGTTCAGCTAGAAAGAAGTCACGTGTTTGTGTGGTGTCACTATTTGGAACAATTTGTATAAATGAGACATTTGAATAGTATGAATTTGTGGTAGATTCAGAGCATCGTCACCTATAAATGCTTCAAGATTTCTTGAGTTATTTCCAGGGTTTTGAAACCTAAAGTGTTTAAAAGCTCAAATTTTTAGGAATTTAGCCACCTTAATTACCTATTATAAAAGTAATTGAAGTATAGGATTTTGCCTGTTTTCTTATTTTATTTGATGGGATGTTAGAAGTCCGGTTAGCGTCATTTTTTTATTTTCTTTTTTGTTGAAAATATCTTTTTTCAGTTTGAAGTTCTAGTACTTATTTAGATTGTTTAAATGGATGCTACTTATTTGAATTATTGTAGAGTTTTTAATTAGTCGCTGAAAATTGGGAGATACTTCAGAGGAGATCTGATCACTTATAGACTTGATCGATATGCAATGAGGATGGCTGAACTAAGCTAATCCAGACGCATCAAGTTTGCTCCTGTAGCAGGATCTTCGATGTTATGTGATCTTATTGGTAGACGCGTTAAAAAAAAAAATTAAATCTTACACTAAAATTTAGACAGCAATGTCGCGAAATGTAAGGCCTACCATGTGCGATAAAAAGAATTAAGTTCCAGAAACTACGAAGAAATAGACAAATCTTGAACTAAAAAAAAAACTAAAACGAAAAAAACTATTAAAATAAATACACATACCAAGAGCTTTCAGGAAGAATAACACAAAATGTAAGGCCCAACTCTCACCATAAGTTTCAGATCCGATATTCAGCTTGAACGATGTTCCAAACTCTTTCTCCAGAGTTTGCCTGCAGTTTTGTAGACCTGCGACATAGTTGGTGATGTTGAAAGGGAGAATGAGAGAGTCTGCCAGGTTACGGACGGCTTCTGCACCAATGCGGGCTATCGCTGTGTGAAACTGGTGAGGCCAGCGGAAAAGTGATGGTTCTAAACTTCATAACGTGCACAGATTTCAATATAACTTGGCAATGAGTGAAGGTACACATGAATTTATTACAAAAGATATTAGGTGTTTATAAAAAAGTGGTTGCATTTATTAGAAGAGATACATTTACAATTGGGATCATAAGAGAAATAGAACGTATAGAACCTTTATAGATATATAAGGTGGGTAGATATTGTGTCAGATACATGAATGAAAGATAAATAATCAAACATTCAGATAGAACGAGTGACTGACAGGCAGGAAGATAGATATAACAGATAGGCATAAGTAATGATATACATACATTGGTGTGTGAATAGACACATAGCAGACAGACAAAGAGACAGAAAGAGACAGTCAGACAGGCAGACAGGCAGGCACACAGACAGACGGATACATACATACATACATACATACATACATACATACATACATACATACATACATACATACATACATACATACATACATACATACATACATACATACATACATACATACATACATACATACATATATACACATATACATACATACATACATCATACATAAACACACACACACATATATATATATCATTATTGACCTATTGACAAGTTTCGGATGAAATAATAAACAGACAACTAGGTAAGAGAGAGAGAGAGAGAGTAAGCGATTCGATAAGAAAGAATAAATGTAAAGTGTCAAGAATGGTATACATATAGTCCGATACAGACAAACTGAGTGAGATGCATGGAAAGACGAACACTTATACAGACAGACTGAGTGAGATGCATGGAAAGACGAGCACTTATACAGACAGATTGAGTGAGATGCATGGAAAGACAAACACTTATACAGACAAACTGAGTGAGATGCATGGAAAGACGAACACTTATACAGACAGGCTGAGTGAGATGCATGGAAAGACGAACACTTATACAGACAGGCTGAGTGAGATGCATGGAAAGACGAACACTTATACAGACAAACTGAGTGAGATGCATGGAAAGACGAACACTTATACAGACAGACTGAGTGAGATGCATGGAAAGACGAACACTTATACAGACAGATTGAGTGAGATGCATGGAAAGACGAACACTTATACAGACAAACTGAGTGAGATGCATGGAAAGACAAACACTTATACAGACAGATTGAGTGAGATGCATGGAAAGACGAACACTTATACAGACAAACTGAGTGAGATGCATGGAAAGACGAACACTTATACAGACAGACTGAGTGAGATGCATGGAAAGACGAACACTTATACAGACAGACTGAGTGAGATGCATGGAAAGACGAACACTTATACAGACAGACTGAGTGAGATGCATGGAAAGACAAACACTTATACAGACAGACTGAGTGAGATGCATGTGAAAGACGAACACTTATACAGACAAACTGAGTGAGATGCATGGAAAGACGAACACTCATACAGACAGACTGAGTGAGATGCATGGAAAGACAAACACTTATACAGACAGACTGAGTGAGATGCATGGAAAGACGAACACTTATACAGACAGACTGAGTGAGATGCATGGAAAGACGAACACTTATACAGACAGACTGAGTGAGATGCATGGAAAGACGAACACTTATACAGACAGACTGAGTGAGATGCATGGAAAGACGAACACTTATACAGACAAACTGAGTGAGATGCATGGAAAGACGAACACTCATACAGACAGACTGAGTGAGATGCATGGAAAGACAAACACTTATACAGACAGACTGAGTGAGATGCATGGAAAGACGAACACTCATACAGACAGACTGAGTGAGATGCATGGAAAGACAAACACTTATACAGACAGACTGAGTGAGATGCATGGAAAGACGAACCCTTATACAGACAGACTGAGTGAGATGCATGGAAAGACGAACACTTATACAGACAGACTGAGTGAGATGCATGGAAAGACGAACCCTTATACAGACAGACTGAGTGAGATGCATGGAAAGACAAACACTTATACAGACAGACTGAGTGAGATGCATGGAAAGACAAACACTTATACAGACAAACTGAGTGAGATGCATGGAAAGACAAACACTCATACAGATAAACTGAGTGAGATGCATGGAAAGACAAACACTCACACAGATAAACTGAGTGAGATGCATGGAAAGACAAACACTCACACAGATAAACTGAGTGAGATGCATGGAAAGACAAACACTCACACAGATAAACTGAGTGAGATGCATGGAAAGACAAACACTCATACAGATAAACTGAGTGAGATGCATGGAAAGACAAACACTCACACAGACAAACTAAGTGAGATGCATGGAAAGACAAACACTCACACATATAAACTGAGTGAGATGCATGGAAAGACAAACCCTCACACAGATAAACTGAGTGAGATGCATGGAAAGTCAAACTCTCATACAGACAAACTGAGTGAGATGCATGGAAAGTCAAACTCTCATACAGACAAACTGAGTGAGATGCGTGGAAAGACAAACACGCATACAGACAGACTGAGTGAGATGCATGTAAAGTCAAACTCTCATACAGACAAACTGAGTGAGATGCGTGGAAAGACAAACACGCATACAGACAGACTGAGTGAGATGCATGGAAAGACAAACACGCATACAGACAAACTGAGTGAGATGCATGGAAAGTCAAACTCTCATACAGACAAACTGAGTGAGATGCATGGAAAGTCAAACTCTCATACAGACAAACTGAGTGAGATGCGTGGAAAGACAAACACGCATACAGACAGACTGAGTGAGATGCATGGAAAGACAAACACGCATACAGACAAACTGAGTGAGATGCATGGAAAGTCAAACTCTCATACAGACAAACTGAGTGAGATGCATGGAAAGTCAAACTCTCATACAGACAAACTGAGTGAGATGCGTGGAAAGACAAACACGCATACAGACAAACTGAGTGAGATGCATGGAAAGACAAACACTCATACAGACAAACTGAGTGAGATGCATGGAAAGACAAACACTCATACATTTAATATTGTGCAGATAAAACTTAAAAAAAAAACCCACCTCAAAATGTTTGTCGTAATGTTCCTTCACAAGGTCAAAGGTCTCATATTCTGTGTGGTAGAGCGGGTACCCTGACATCCGATACTTCTTCTGTGCAGTGACGTCAATAGAGAATAGAATCAGGCTAACTGTACTCGTACTGTCATCACTTATGTTGTCGTCATCATAGTTGGGAGTCACCAACAATTTAACATCCATCTTCTTCATTCTCCACCTGTTAAATGGACGTGGATGCGCTGCGTCGTTTTTTTTTAACGCAGGAGCCTCAATGTCTGCGCCTTTAGGCCCGACACATCCGCCTTCACCATCGGTAGATTTGTTTAACAATTTACAGCGGTCATTTTTTCTTATCTTTTCAACTTTTAACTGACAATGGGTCTTTAACATGCGCGAGTGCACACATGATCTTCTGTTGTTTTTTTTTTTTTTATCGCCGTTTTCCGGGAGGGTTATACATCAGATCTCACTACCTAGAGAGGGTTAGACATCGGATCTCACTACCCAGAGAGGGTTAGACATCGGATCTCACTACCCAGAGAGGGTTAGACATCAGATCTCACTATCCAGAGAGGGTTAGACATCGGATCTCACTACCTTGAGAGGATTAGACATCAGATCTCACTACCCAGAGAGGGTTAGACATCAGATCTCACTACCTAGAGAGGGTTAGACATCAGATCTCACTACCTAGGGAGGGTTAGACATCAGATCTCACTACTCAGAGAGGGTTAGACATCAGATCTCACTACCTAGAGAGGGTTAGACATCAGATCTCACTACCCAGAGAGGGTTAGACATCAGATCTCACTACCCAGAGAGGGTTAGACATCAGATCTCACTACCCAGAGAGGGTTATACATCAGATCTCACTACCCAGAGAGGGTTATACATCAGATCTCACTACCCAGAGAGGGTTATACATCAAATCTCACTACCCAGATAGGGTTATACATCAGATCTCACTACCCAGAGAGGGCTAGACATCAGATTTCACTACTCACAGAGGGCTAGACATCAGATCTCACTACATAAGAGGGCTATACATCAGATCTCACTACCCAGAGAGGGCTAGCCATCAGATCTCACTACTAAGAGAGGGCTAGACATCATATCTTACTACTCAGAGAGGGCTAGACATCAGATCTCACTACTCAGAGAGGGCTAGACATCAGATCTCACTACCCAAAGAGGACTAGACATCAGATTTCACTACCCAGAGAGGGTTAGACATCAGATCTCACTACCTAGAGAGGGCTAGACATCAGATCTCACTTCTCAGAGAGGGTTAGACATCATATCTCACTACCCAGAGAGGGTTAGACATTAGATCTCACAACTCAGAGAGGGCTAGACATCAGATCTCACTACCCAAAGAGGACTAGACATCAGATTTCACTATCCAGAGAGGGCTAGACATCAGATCTCACTACCTAGAGAAGGAAGACTAGACATCAGATCTCACTACTCAGAGAGGGCTAGACATCAGATCTCAGTACCCAAAGAGGGCTAGACATCAGATCTCACTACCTAGAGAAGGAAGACTAGACATCAGATCTCACTACACAGAGAGGGCTAGACATCAGATCTCACTACCCAAAGACCAGAGGAGGATAACGTCACAAAGAAATCACAGATTCGAAGTGACCAATTCCCACCGCTTTGGCGGGTTTCGAACCTGAACCTTATTGTTCACATGCCGACGTCTTTACATCTAGAACACCCAGTCACACTGTCTTCATTCTATAACACATTCATTTGGTTAATGTGACTACCGGGTCTCTGACAAATGTCACGGGAGAAAAGATCAGAGTATCTGTCACCTATCACACTTGTGGTAAATGTCGGTTAAGGAGGCTGGGGTTAAGGTATTTCCAATGCTACGGAGCTCGTGCATCTAAGCTGAAACAATCGTCAATGCTTTAACTGGTGTAAGTCGTCAATGCTTTAACTGGTGTATGTCGTCAATGCTTTAAGTGGTGTATGTCGTCAATCTTTAACTGGTGTATGTCGTCAATGCTTTAAGTGGTGTATGTCGTCAATGCTTTAAGTAGTGTATGTCGTCAATGCTTTAAGTGGTGTATGTCGTCAATGCTTTAACTGGTGTATGTCGTCAATGCTTTAAGTGGTGTATGTCGTCAATGCTTTAACTTGTGTATGTCGTCAATGCTTTAAGTGGTGTATGTCGTCAATGCTTTAACTTGTGTATGTCGTCAATGCTTTAAGTGGTGTATGTCGTCAATGCTTTAACTGGTGTATGTCGTCAATGCTTTAACTTGTGTATGTCGTCAATGCTTTAACTGGCGTAAGTCGTCAATGCTTTAACTGGTGTATGTCGTCAATGCTTTAACTTGTGTATGTCGTCAATGCTTTAACTTGTGTATGTCGTCAATGCTTTAAGTGGTGTAAGTCGTCAATGCTTTAACTGGTGTATGTCGTCAATGCTTTAACTGGTGTATGTCGTCAATGCTTTAAGTGGTGTATGTCGTCAATGCTTTAACTGGTGTATGTCGTCAATGCTTTAACTGGTGTATGTCGTCAATGCTTTAACTGGTGTAAGTCGTCAATGCTTTAACTTGTGTATGTCGTCAATGCTTTAACTTGTGTATGTCGTCAATGCTTTAACTTGTGTATGTCGTCAATGCTTTAACTTGTGTATGTCGTCAATGCTTTAATTGGTGTATGTCGTCAATGCTTTAACTGGTGTATGTCGTCAATGCTTTAACTGGTGTATGTCGTCAATGCTTTAACTGGTGTAAGTCGTCAATGCTTTAACTTGTGTATGTCGTCAATGCTTTAACTTGTGTATGTCGTCAATGCTTTAACTGGTGTATGTCGTCAATGCTTTAAGTGGTGTAAGTCGTCAATGCTTTAAGTGGTGTATGTCGTCAATGCTTTAACTGGTGTATGTCGTCAATGCTTTAACTGGTGTATGTCGTCAATGCTTTAAGTGGTGTATGTCGTCAATGCTTTAAGTGGTGTATGTCGTCAATGCTTTAAGTGGTGTATGTCGTCAATGCTTTAAGTGGTGTATGTCGTCAATGCTTTAAGTGGTGTAAGTCGTCAATGCTTTAACTGGTGTATGTCGTCAATGCTTTAACTGGTGTATGTCGTCAATGCTTTAAGTGGTGTATGTCGTCAATGCTTTAACTTGTGTATGTCGTCAATGCTTTAACTGGCGTAAGTCGTCAATGCTTTAAGTGGTGTATGTCGTCAATGCTTTAACTGGTGTATGTCGTCAATGCTTTAAGTGGTGTATGTCGTCAATGCTTTAAGTGGTGTATGTCGTCAATGCTTTAACTGGTGTATGTCGTCAATGCTTTAACTGGTGTATGTCGTCAATGCTTTAAGTGGTGTAAGTCGTCAATGCTTTAAGTGGTGTATGTCGTCAATGCTTTAAGTGGTGTATGTCGTCAATGCTTTAAGTGGTGTATGTCGTCAATGCTTTAAGTAGTGTATGTCGTCAATGCTTTAAGTGGTGTATGTCGTCAATGCTTTAAGTGGTGTATGTCGTCAATGCTTTAACTGGTGTATGTCGTCAATGCTTTAAGTGGTGTATGTCGTCAATGCTTTAACTGGTGTATGTCGTCAATGCTTTAAGTGGTGTATGTCGTCAATGCTTTAACTGGTGTATGTCGTCAATGCTTTAAGTGGTGTATGTCGTCAATGCTTTAACTGGTGTATGTCGTCAATGCTTTAACTTGTGTATGTCGTCAATGCTTTAACTGGTGTAAGTCGTCAATGCTTTAAGTGGTGTATGTCGTCAATGCTTTAACTGGTGTATGTCGTCAATGCTTTAAGTGGTGTATGTCGTCAATGCTTTAACTGGTGTATGTCGTCAATGCTTTAAGTGGTGTATGTCGTCAATGCTTTAACTGGTGTATGTCGTCAATGCTTTAACTGGTGTATGTCGTCAATGCTTTAACTGGTGTATGTCGTCAATGCTTTAACTGGTGTATGTCGTCAATGCTTTAACTGGTGTATGTCGAGAGTTCTTCAAACTGGGGAGCGTGTTGAATAGAGGATCTGAGCAGTTTTGAGTTTTCTGTTGTACAATCAAGACGATCTCTCGGCTAAACTAAAATGAACAAATCTTTCTGTAATATATTTGGGAGGGAAGTTTAATTTGTTGTACCGAAATGCTCTTGAAATAAATAACATCAAAGTGAAACTGACAATAGCTATAATAATAGTCTAAGTCCGCTCAACAATTTTATACGGGGCAGAAAGATATATATAAGACGAGATAGAAAAAAAAACCGTATAGAAACATGATTCATGGAATATGTTAAAGTATCAATTAGGTAGAAACTATTGTGATCTGAAGTTCTGAAGTAGTAAAAAGTTCAAGATAAAAACATAAAGATGTAACTACATCGTGAAAGAAAGAAAAAAAACGGGAGGTTAAAATAAAAAAAGGCAAAGGTTGTAAATAAAGTCAGGTCTGTGTCAAAGTGTGAGGTAAAAGCAAGAGACAGGTGATGTTCTGTCTGTGACGAGAATGATGGTCTAATCGATTAGTAAATCATGCAGACAACAGTAGGCACATTAATTTAGAACAGCTCGTGGTCACAGATGTTCACTGACCTGTCACACTGTAAAGACGGTGACTGCAGCCATAAAGTTGTATTATTGAATAACAAATATCAATGTAGGTAGCTTTTGTTCTAGTTTATCAATGTAGGTAGCTTTTGTTCTAGTTTGTCAATGTAGGTAGCTTTTGTTCTAGTTTCTCAATGTATGTAGCTTTTGTTCTAGTTTCTCAATGTAGGTAGCTTTTGTTCTAGTTTCTCAACGTAGGTAGCTTTTGTTCTAGTTTCTCAACGTAAGTAGCTTTTGTTCTAGTTTGTCAACGTAGGTAGCTTTTGTTCTAGTTTGTCAATGTAGGTAGCTTTTGTTCTAGTTTGTCAATGTAGGTAGCTTTTGTTCTAGTTTGTCAATGTAGGTATCTTTTGTTCTAGTTTGTCAATGTAGGTAGCTTTTGTTCTAGTTTGTCAATGTAGGTAGCTTTTGTTCTAGTTTGTCAATGTAGGTAGCTTTTGTTCTAGTTTATCAATGTAGGTAGCTTTTGTTCTAGTTTATCAATGTAGGTAGCGTTTGTTCTAGTTTGTCAATGCCTAATGAAAAGACATGTTCATGCTAACCAATGCTAGAATTATCGAATAGAGATAATATGTACGTTTTCTTCCATTCTGTTTAATTAATCTGATCTTTTGTTTTTGAGAAAAACAGTCTGTGGCTATCACTAATCTTAACTGGAACTAACATTGAACTTCCGGGATCTTATATCAAAGATATCGTCTTCGCATAATCCAACTATGAACTTTAAACCCATTTGTTTCAGCTACTTCTACTTACCTTATCATACGAGTATTTAAAGTCTACGGCTGTGATTCCTGCTATCTGGAGCAGTGGTGCCTGATCGCTGCCTGACCCAATATTAGCGATCCTGTCAAAATGTCAGTTGTGGGTTGGGGAGTGAGGTGGGGGGGGGGGGGGTCATTACAATTATTATTAAACTTGTGTTTATTTATTTTTAAAAACTTTGCAATCCATGTGAATGAATTATTTGAATCAAATACTAAACTTCAGTTTCTTATACCCTCCCCCCTTTCCACACACACGCACGCACACGCGCGCGCGCGCACACACATACAAATAATATAAATTAGCCCTAAGTTGATTTTGAAATGAATATGAATAAGCATTAAATGATGATGAAAGTAATAAATGATTAAATGAATTGTTGAATGTTTATCAGCATCAACTTTAATGTAATGTTAAGAAAGCCGCACAGTTTCAGAAAGCAGGAAAGGCGATGATGTTGATGTTCGTTGGAGAAACCCACTTTTTGTCTGTGCTCACATTCTATCAGACCAAAACGACCATAAAACGATCTTATTCATCTGTCGAATCTTGAACAAAACATTGCTATATCAAGAATGTGGTATGTATAAAGCACAAAGTATGTGATATGTATAAAACACAAAGTATGTGGTATGTATAAAACACAAAGTATGTGGTATGTATAAAACACAAAGTATGTGGTATGTATAAAACACAAAGTATGTGGTATGTATAAAACACAAAGTATGTGGTATGTATAAAACACAAAGTATGTGGTATGTATAAAACACAAATTATGTGGTATGTATAAAACACAAAGTATGTGGTATGTATAAAACACAAAGTATGTGGTATGTATAAAACACAAAGTATGTGGTATGTATAAAACACAAAGTATGTGGTATGTATAAAACACAAAGTACGTCACAAAGAACCATACGAAATTGTTGTTTATTCTAGACTGTGTTCAGTGAGGATTTACTGTCCCTCAATCAACAGTTACAACAGACTTACAAAGGGACAGACGTTGAGTTCCCTTGAGGAAAGTTCCATGAATTAAGGTGTAACCAAGTGTCATAAACAGTGGGTCTTCCAGCCTGGATCTCAGAAGGATTCGGGTTCCTCACCTATAAAATCATGTAGCAAAACCGAGCCTAAATCTAGTTGTCAGCGACTAACTAGTCTATCAGATAGAAGTATGTTTAAAAAGAAACGGTTTACTCAATAGAGTGTTAATTAGTGGTAGACAAGAGAGAAGTAAGCAAATAAAGAAACAAGATGTCATAAATAAAACGACATATAGGTTCATTTATATATATATATATATATATATATATGTATATACACGAGTTGCATTTATATCATCATAATCATCATGTGGCTTGCCAGCTGATGTAGGTCATCACGTGTCTCCAAAAAGTCTATCTCTACATCAATTTATTTGTTCTGCAGTAGCCTTAAATTTGGCCTGTAAGTATAAAAGTAGAGTCCTGTCACGCCAAGTGGCGTATAGGGAATATGGCGTTAGTGGACATTATTTTTAATAGACCTTCAGCAACACGGTTTTTGGGGTAATGTTGTTGGTATTACATCTGTACCGTTTTACTTTCCCTGAAAAAAAATCCGGCACCCATTTAAGGCTGGGTGAACCCGGAAGTCGTTGATCAGGATCAAACACGACTTCTTGCCCTTTGTAGTCCAGTTCACTAATCACTGAGCTATCGCGGCTCAAGTTACGTCTCTTGGGGTCTAAATTGTATCATATTGAGTTTAAATGGCGCGATTTAAAGAATATACAAAATATTGCCAAAAAAAAGCACGGCTGTTGATTTGGGAAGCTATACTTTTGCTAAAGCAACATTAGTTTTCCACTTATCTAATTTACCTTTACTGTAGAAAAAAATCAAACCAGGCAAATAGCCACATACGAAAACATGGCAAAACAGAAATGGTAGATCTGCTAA
Organism: Megaustenia siamemsis; assembly: GCA_032433765.1. Lineage (NCBI taxonomy): Eukaryota > Metazoa > Mollusca > Gastropoda > Stylommatophora > Ariophantidae > Megaustenia > Megaustenia siamemsis. The sequence continues at coordinate 66,084,008 of JAVIAB010000124.1, forward strand.
ACATTCTGCAAAAAAAAAAAAAAAAAAAAAAAAACAGATATACAAGGAACACAAACTGCTAAAACTCCCCGTAGATTTGCGATAATCAATATGGACTTCCAGAAACAAGGCAACAACAAAGACAAACAATAAAACGACCAACTTTTTTTAGCGGCATCTCTGATAGACAAATGGGAGCCGCGATAGCTTAGTGGTTAGTGAACTGGACTACAAAAGACAAGGGGTAGGGTTCGATCCCAACCGACGGCTTCCAGGTTCATCCAGCCTTAAATGGGTACCGGCTTTTTTTCTGGGAAAGTAAATCAGCATGAGCGTAATACCGACCACATTACCCCAAAAATCATGTGCCGTAGGTCTGTAAAATATAGGGTCACTAACACCATATTTCCCTATACGCCACTTGGCGTGACGGGGGTACTTTACTTATTTTTTACTGATAGACAATTACATAAAATCTGTCCATGACTTTCAATGTCTGTGGTTGAATTTGTTTTCTGTAGTTTAAGGGGTAACAACATTCCCAAAACTCCGTCCATCATAGACCATCTTCATCTAAAGACACGTGTGGCTTTATAATGTTCTTTTGCTCCTATCTCATCACCATCATCGAGTGCCATCTCCGCAATGAAGGTTGGCTACCATGGAGCGCCATTCTACTCTGTTTCTTGCTTTGATGGTGCAGGCTGTCATAGATTGACTTGTCCATCTTTGATGTTACTCGTCCATGTTAGTCTTGGTCTGCCTCTGCCTCTTTTACCTTGTATTTTCCCTTCCAATATTACTTTTAGTAGGCTGTTGTGTCTTTTAACATGGCCCCAAAAATCGCATCTGTCTTTTTTTAATTGTGTTTAGTAGTTCTCTTTTCATTCTTAGTTGTTTTAAGACTTCATCGTTTGTTTTCTTTTTTTTCCCCATCCAATTCTACCTATTCTTCTATATATCCACATTTCAAAGGCTTCAATTCTCTGTTCTGTTTTCTTGTCTAATGTCCTTGTTTCTGCACCCTATAGGAATGTTGAGAAGACATAACATTTTGCTATTCTTAGTTTTAGCCCTGGTGTTATTTGTTTTGATGTTAGTATGTTCTTCATTACATTAAAATTATATTTTGCTGTTCCAATTCTTTTGTTTATTTCAGTTTTACATTTTCCATCACTGGTTATAGTATGTCCAAGGTAGTTGTAGTTCTGAACTGTCTCCATGTCTATTCCTTCAATGTTGATATCCACTTGTGGGTTTTGAGTATTTTCTTTGTTTATGATCATAGTTTTAGTCATTTTGATATTCGTATCTAGTCCATATTTTTTGCTTCTTATGCTTATTTCATTAAGTAATTGTTGTAGATCTTTAGGATTTTCTGCTAGTAGTACAGTATCGTCAGTATATCTTAAGTTATTGATTATCTTTCCATTAATTTTTAGGCCTGGCATCTCTGTAATGTTTTTAAAAATTTGCTCAGTGTATAGATTGAACAATCTTGTTGATAGGATGCATCCCTGTCTTACTCCTCTTTTTATATCAATGGGTGTAGAGTTCTCTTTGTTATATTTTATTATTGATGTTTGCTCCCAGTGTAGATTACATATTAGTCGAATGTCCATGTTATCTAGTTCGTATCTCACCTTGCGTAATGTACCTGTTGTTTTGCTCCTATATCACCTTGCGTAATGTACCTGTTGTTTTGCTCCTATATCACCTTGCATAATGTACCTGTTGTTTTGCTCCTATATCAACTTGCTTAATGTACCTGTTGTTTTGCTCTTATATCACCTTGCGTAATGTACCTGTTGTTGTGCTCCGATATCACTTCGCGTAATGTACTTGTTGGTTTGCTCTTATATCACCGTGCGTTATGTACCTGTTGGTTTGCTCTTATATCACCTTGCGTAATGTACCTGTTGTTTTGCTCCTATATCACCTTGTGTAATGTACCTGTTGGTTTGCTCTTATATCACCTTGTGTAATGTACCTGTTGGTTTACTCTTATATCACCTTGTGTAATGTACCTGTTGTTTTGCTCCTATATCACCTTGTGTAATGTACCTGTTGTTTTGCTCCTATATCACCTTGTGTAATGTACCTGTTGGTTTGCTCTTATATCACCTTGTGTAATGTACCTGTTGTTTTGCTCCTATATCACCTTGCGTAATGTACCTGTAGTTTTGCTCCTGTATCACCGTGCGTAATGTACCTGTAGTTTTGCTCCTATGTCACCGTGCGTAATGTGCCTGTTGTTTTGCTCCTATATCACCGTGCGTAATGTACCTGTTGTTTTGCTCCTATATCACCGTGCGTAATGTACCTGTTGTTTTGCTCCTATATCACCGTGCGTAATGTACCTGTTGTTTTGCTCCTATATCAACTTGCGTAATGTACCTGTTGTTTTGCTCCTATATCAACTTGCGTAATGTACCTGTTGTTTTGCTCCTACATCAACTTGCGTAATGTACCTGTTGTTTTGCTCCTATATCACCGTGCGTAATGTACCTGTTGTTTTGCTCCTATATCACCGTGCGTAATGTACCTGTTGTTTTGCTCCTATATCACCGTGCGTAATGTACCTGTTGTTTTGCTCCTATATCACCGTGCGTAATGTACCTGTTGTTTTGCTCCTATATCACCGTGCGTAATGTACCTGTTGTTTTGCTCCTATATCAACTTGCGTAATGTACCTGTTGTTTTGCTCCTATATCAACTTGCGTAATGTACCTGTTGTTTTGCTCCTATATCAACTTGCGTAATGTACCTGTTGTTTTGCTCCTATATCACCGTGCGTAATGTACCTGTTGTTTTGCTCCTATATCAACTTGCGTAATGTACCTGTTGTTTTGCTCCTATATCACCTTGCGTAATGTACCTGTTGTTTTGCTCCTATATCACCGTGCGAAATGTACCTGTTGTTTTGCTCCTATATCACCTTGCGTAATGTACCTGTTGTTTTGCTCCTATATCACCGTGCGTAATGTACCTGTTGTTTTGCTCCTATATCACCTTGCGTAATGTACCTGTTGTTTTGCTCCTATATCACCGTGCGTAATGTACCTGTTGTTTTGCTCCTATATCACCGTGCGTAATGTACCTGTTGTTTTTCTCCTATATCAACTTGCGTAATGTACCTGTTGTTTTGCTCCTATATCACCTTGCGTAATGTACCTGTTGTTTTGCTCCTATATCAACTTGCGTAATGTACCTGTTGTTTTGCTCCTATATCAACTTGCGTAATGTACCTGTTGTTTTTCTCCTATATCACCGTGCGTAATGTACCTGTTGTTTTGCTCCTATATCAACTTGCGTAATGTACCTGTTGTTTTGCTCCTATATCACCGTGCGTAATGTACCTGTTGTTTTGCTCCTATATCAACTTGCGTAATGTACCTGTGGTTTTTGCTCCTATATCACCTTGCGTAATGTACCTGTAGTTTTGCTCCTATATCACCGTGCGTAATGTACCTGTTGTTTTGCTCCTATATCACCGTGCGTAATGTACCTGTTGTTTTGCTCCTATATCACCGTGCGTAATGTACCTGTTGTTTTGCTCCTATATCACCGTGCGTAATGTACCTGTTGTTTTGCTCCTATATCACCGTGCGTAATGTACCTGTTGTTTTGCTCCTATATCACCGTGCGTAATGTACCTGTTGTTTTGCTCCTATATCACCGTGCGTAATGTACCTGTTGTTTTGCTCCTATATCACCTTGCGTAATGTACCTGTGGTTTTTGCTCCTATATCACCTTGCGTAATGTACCTGTTGTTTTGCTCCTATATCACCGTGCGTAATGTACCTGTTGTTTTGCTCCTATATCACCGTGCGTAATGTACCTGTTGTTTTGCTCCTATATCACCGTGCGTAATGTACCTGTTGTTTTGCTCCTATATCAACTTGCGTAATGTACCTGTTGTTTTGCTCCTATATCACCGTGCGTAATGTACCTGTTGTTTTGCTCCTATATCACCTTGCGTAATGTACCTGTGGTTTTTGCTCCTATATCACCTTGCGTAATGTACCTGTTGTTTTGCTTCTATATCACCGTGCGTAATGTACCTGTTGTTTTGCTCCTATATCACCGTGCGTAATGTACCTGTTGTTTTGCTCCTATATCACCGTGCGTAATGTACCTGTTGTTTTGCTCCTATATCACCGTGCGTAATGTACCTGTTGTTTTGCTCCTATATCACCGTGCGTAATGTACCTGTTGTTTTGCTCCTATATCAACTTGCGTAATGTACCTGTTGTTTTGCTCCTATATCAACTTGCGTAATGTACCTGTTGTTTTGCTCCTATATCACCGTGCGTAATGTACCTGTTGTGTTGCTCCTAAATCAACTTGCGTAATGTACCTGTTGTTTTGCTCCTATATCACCGTGCGTAATGTACCTGTTGTTTTGCTCCTATATCACCGTGCGTAATGTACCTGTTGTTTTGCTCCTATATTACCTTGCGTAATGTACCTGTTGTTTTGCTCCTATATCAACTTGCGTAATGTACCTGTTGTTTTGCTCCTATATCAACTTGCGTAATGTACCTGTTGTTTTGCTCCTATATCACCTTGCGTAATGTACCTGTTGTTTTGCTCCTATATCAACTTGCGTAATGTACCTGTTGTTTTGCTCCTATATCACCTTGCGTAATGTACCTGTTGTTTTGCTCCTATATCACCTTGCGTAATGTACCTGTTGTTTTGCTCCTATATCACCTTGCGTAATGTACCTGTTGTTTTGCTCCTATATCACCTTGCGTAATGTACCTGTTGTTTTGCTCCTATATCACCTTGCGTAATGTACCTGTTGTTTTGCTCCTATATCAACTTGCGTAATGTACCTGTTGTTTTGCTCATATATCACCGTGCGTAATGTACCTGTTGTTTTGCTCCTATATCAACTTTCGTAATGTACCTGTTGTTTTGCTCCTATATCAACTTGCGCAATGTACCTGTTGTTTTGCTCCTATATCAACTTGCGTAATGTACCTGTTGTTTTGCTCCTATATCACCTTGCGTAATGTACCTGTTGTTTTGCTCCTATATCAACTTGCGTAATGTACCTGTTGTTTTGCTCCTATATCACCGTGCGTAATGTACCTGTTGTTTTGCTCCTATATCAACTTGCGTAATGTACCTGTTGTTTTGCTCCTATATCACCGTGCGTAATGTACCTGTTGTTTTGCTTCTATATCACCGTGCGTAATGCACCTGTTGTTTTGCTCCTATATCACCGTGCGTAATGTACCTGTTGTTTTGCTCCTATATCACCGTGCGTAATGTACCTGTTGTTTTGCTCCTATATCACCGTGCTTAATGTACCTGTTGTTTTGCTCCTATATCACCGTGCGTAATGTACCTGTTGTTTTGCTCCTATATCAACTTGCGTAATGTACCTGTTGTTTTGCTCCTATATCAACTTGCGTAATGTACCTGTTGTTTTGCTCCTATATCACCGTGCGTAATGTACCTGTTGTGTTGCTCCTAAATCAACTTGCGTAATGTACCTGTTGTTTTGCTCCTATATCACCGTGCGTAATGTACCTGTTGTTTTGCTCATATATCACCGTGCGTAATGTACCTGTTGTTTTGCTCCTATATTACCTTGCGTAATGTACCTGTTGTTTTGCTCCTATATCAACTTGCGTAATGTACCTGTTGTTTTGCTCCTATATCAACTTGCGTAATGTACCTGTTGTTTTGCTCCTATATCACCTTGCGTAATGTACCTGTTGTTTTGCTCCTATATCAACTTGCGTAATGTACCTGTTGTTTTGCTCCTATATCACCTTGCGTAATGTACCTGTTGTTTTGCTCCTATATCACCTTGCGTAATGTACCTGTTGTTTTGCTCCTATATCACCTTGCGTAATGTACCTGTTGTTTTGCTCCTATATCACCTTGCGTAATGTACCTGTTGTTTTGCTCCTATATCACCTTGCGTAATGTACCTGTTGTTTTGCTCCTATATCAACTTGCGTAATGTACCTGTTGTTTTGCTCATATATCACCGTGCGTAATGTACCTGTTGTTTTGCTCCTATATCACCGTGCGTAATGTACCTGTTGTTTTGCTCCTATATCAACTTGCGTAATGTACCTGTTGTTTTGCTCCTATATCAACTTGCGTAATGTACCTGTTGTTTTGCTCCTATATCACCTTGCGTAATGTACCTGTTGTTTTGCTCCTATATCAACTTGCGTAATGTACCTGTTGTTTTGCTCCTATATCACCGTGCGTAATGTACCTGTTGTTTTGCTCCTATATCAACTTGCGTAATGTACCTGTTGTTTTGCTCCTATATCACCGTGCGTAATGTACCTGTTGTTTTGCTCCTATATCACCGTGCGTAATGTACCTGTTGTTTTGCTCCTATATCACCGTGCGTAATGTACCTGTTGTTTTGCTCCTATATCACCGTGCGTAATGTACCTGTTGTTTTGCTCCTATATCAACTTGCGTAATGTACCTGTTGTTTTGCTCCTATATCACCTTGCGTAATGTACCTGTTGTTTTGCTCCTATATCAACTTGCGTAATGTACCTGTTGTTTTGCTCCTATATCAACTTGCGTAATGTACCTGTGGTTTTGCTCCTATATCAACTTGCGTAATGTACCTGTTGTTTTGCTCCTATATCAACTTGCGTAATGTACCTGTTGTTTTGCTCCTATATCAACTTGCGTAATGTACCTGTTGTTTTTCTCCTATATCAACTTGCGTAATGTACCTGTTGTTTTGCTCCTATATCAACTTGCGTAATGTACCTGTTGTTTTTCTCCTATATCAACTTGCGTAATGTACCTGTTGTTTTGCTCCTATATCATCTTGCGTAATGTACCTGTTGTTTTGCTCCTATATCACCGTGCGTAATGTACCTGTTGTTTTGCTCCTATATCAACTTGCGTAATGTACCTGTTGTTTTGCTCCTATATCAACTTGCGTAATGTACCTGTTGTTTTGCTCCTATATCAACTTGCGTAATGTACCTGTTGTTTTGCTCCTATATCACCGTGCGTAATGTACCTGTTGTTTTGCTCCTATATCAACTTGCGTAATGTACCTGTTGTTTTGCTCCTATATCACCGTGCGTAATGTACCTGTTGTTTTGCTCCTATATCACCGTGCGTAATGTACCTGTTGTTTTGCTCCTATATCACCGTGCGTAATGTACCTGTTGTTTTGCTCCTATATCACCGTGCGTAATGTACCTGTTGTTTTGCTCCTATATCAACTTGCGTAATGTACCTGTTGTTTTGCTCCTATATCACCTTGCGTAATGTACCTGTTGTTTTGCTCCTATATCAACTTGCGTAATGTACCTGTTGTTTTGCTCCTATATCAACTTGCGTAATGTACCTGTGGTTTTGCTCCTATATCAACTTGCGTAATGTACCTGTTGTTTTGCTCCTATATCAACTTGCGTAATGTACCTGTTGTTTTGCTCCTATATCAACTTGCGTAATGTACCTGTTGTTTTTCTCCTATATCAACTTGCGTAATGTACCTGTTGTTTTGCTCCTATATCAACTTGCGTAATGTACCTGTTGTTTTTCTCCTATATCAACTTGCGTAATGTACCTGTTGTTTTGCTCCTATATCATCTTGCGTAATGTACCTGTTGTTTTTCTCCTATATCATCTTGCGTAATGTACCTGTTGTTTTGCTCCTATATCATCTTGCGTAATGTACCTGTTGTTTTGCTCCTATATCATCTTGCGTAATGTACCTGTTGTTTTGCTCCTATATCATCTTGCGTAATGTACCTGTTGTTTTGCTCCTATATCATCTTGCGTAATGTACCTGTTGTTTTGCTCCTATATCATCTTGCGTAATGTATTTGCTGTTTCATTTTGGGAAGTGCAAGAGCCCGGGTTTGTTCTCGATCGACGACTGCTTGGTTCACCAAATCATAACTGGAGGCACGGTTCTTCTGGGAAAATAGGGCAGGGTCTGTGATACCGATCTTCTTCTACATTATTCTAAATTCCAAGGGATCTTTGGGGCTCTACTGACACATATCGTCAACCTTCTGCATTTAACTATATCTACCATTCCTTGGTACTATAGTTCTGCAATTGACAGGAGCACAGTAAAGCGCTGGGTTCAGGGAATAAAAGAATCGGAAAGCGGAGATACGGATCTTCTTGATCGGCCGCACTGTGGACTAAAGCAGAAATTTGGAAAAGCCATGAGGGCATTATTCTTTCAGATAGGCTCATTACTACTCAACAATTGGCCTTAAATTTGTCAGTCAACATTGGTAGAGCAAATACAATTATAAAAACTCTCGGATTCTCAAAGGATTGTGCAAGATGGGTTTCAAGATTTTTCACAGACGAGCACCGATTGCAAAGAAAAGCAATTACTTCTGAACTGTTGGAGCGTTTCAATGTTGATGGAGGGAGCATTTTGGCTAAGATTGTTACAGGTGACGAAACTTGGGCACTTCATTTTGAACCTGAGACAAAAAGACAGTCACATGAAGTGACATCATCCGCAGTCACCATGAAGAAAGAAATCCAAGACATCTCCTTCAGCTAGAAAGGTCATGGTCACTGTCTTTTGTGACAATGAAGGCGTGATTCTTGTGGATGCTATGCCAAGAGGAGAGATAATCAATTCGAAAGCTTACATTAAGACTTCTCAGATTTCTCAGAGTTCGGCCGCACAAGAATCCAGCAGACCTGTTTCTCCTTCACGACAATGAGCGCCCTCACACAAGTCTGGCAACACGGGAAGCAATCACCAGATTGGGTTTGACTGTCCTCCCCCATCCACCATACAGCCCTGATGTGGCACCCTCTGATTCCCATCTCTTTGGTCCACTTAAAGATGCCCTCCGTGGAACAAGGTTTGAAGATGATGAAGAAGTGATTCATGCAGCCAAGAAATGGCTACACGATCAAGACAAAGACTGGTACAGGCTACGAATACATGCACTTGTTGGGCGCTGGCGGAAAGCTGTACAAGTGGATGGGGATTATGCTGAATGATACCGATGTTTACATGACCTATCCATATATACTGTGTAAAACTTTCATACTGTTTTGAATTAGCTGTTCCCGAGAAAACAGAGGTGGTGCATTACTTTCGGAATGCACTAACAGACATAACAGACAGACAGAGACATAGACAAGCAAACAGGCAGGTAGGCAGGTAGGTAGGTAGGTAGGTAGGTAGGTAGGTAGGTAGGTAGGTAGGTAGGTAGGTAGAAAGATAGATAGATAGATAGATAGATAGATAGATAGATAGATAGATAGATAGATAGATAGATAGATAGATAGATAGATAGATAGATAGATAGATAGATAGATAGGTAGGTAGGTAGGTAGGTAGGTAGGTAGGTAGGTAGGTAGGTAGGTAGGTAGGTAGGTAGGTAGGTAGGTAGGTAGGTAGGTAGGTAGGTAGGTAGGTAGGTAGGTAGGTAGGTAGGTAGGTAGGTAGGTAGGTAGATAGATAGATAGATAGATAGATAGATAGATAGATAGATAGATAGATAGATAGATAGATAGATAGATAGATAGATAGATAGATAGATAGATAGATAGATAGATAGTCGTTTAAACATCTTATTTCTCACGCATAACAAACGTTTGAAGGGAAACACAAGAAACATACATACCTTCCTGCTGGCCTCATGCATGATATTGTACATTAGAGGCGTAGATTCAACAGCCAACGTGTCATTGCCTGTTCAAGATTAGTTCGGAATGCACATATTTAAATATTTGTTTTCATAAATTGGCGCTGTAAGTTTTTAATAATAATAATATAACTATATTTCAACAACCATATTAGGCAAGTATCATCTTCATTATCGTGTGCCGTCTTCTCATCAATTTTGACCACCATGGAGTGTCAGTTGAAGCGTCTCTTGTCTTGACGTGTACTACCATAAGTTTCTCTGGCTATCTCAGTATCCATATTATTGTTTATCTGCCTGTGCCTTGTTTACCTTTGTTTACCTCTTCTAGATGGCTTTTGCTAGGTTATTGTATCTCTTCACGAGTCTAAAAATTGTGTAAATCTTGTTGGAATTAGTTAAAGATCTCTTTCTTCATTTTCGGTTGCTTCAAAACATCATTATTTCTATTCATCTGTAAGTCCAATTCTTGCCATTCTTCTATAAATGCACATGTTAATATATTTAAGTTCTTTCTGTTCTCTGAATAACTGCCAATTTTACTGAGTTATAACGCAATGTTGAGTGGATTTAGCACTTTATTTTCTCAGCTTTAGTTCTGGTGTTATTGCTTTGTTGTAAGTATATTGTTTTTATTATTAAAATACGGTTTGCCGTCCCTATTCTTTTACAAACAAAAGGGTAATTAAAACATTAAAATTAAAATTACAGTAGCTATTGTTTCACAAAAAAAAAGAGTTAAGATAACTCCTATTTAATATTGCTGATAAAATATTTATTTCAGGACCGTTAATAGTATGAATTATGAAAGTGTACCAGAACGCGTTCCGGCTGAGATTCAGTAAATAATTCAAGTTGTTTAGTTTGTATTGACGAGAGAGTGAGAAAGACGTAACAAACAAAAATAGTATAGATGAGAATCATTATAAAAATAGTATAGATGAGAATCATTATAAAAATAGTATAGATGAGAATCGTTATAAAAATAGTGTAGATGAGAATCATTATAAATATAGTGTAGATGAGAATCATTATAAATATATTGTATAGATGTGAATCATTATAAATATAGTGTAGATGAGAATCATTATAAATATAGTGTAGATGAGAATCATTATAAATATAGTGTAGATGAGAATCATTATAAATATATTGTATAGATGTGAATAATTATAAATATAGTGTAGATGAGAATCATTATAAATATAGTGTAGATGAGAATCATTAATAAAAAAAAGATGTAGATGAGAATCATTATAAAAATAGTGTAGATGAGAATCATTATTAAAAAAAAGATGGAGAATTATGAACAAGTAGTTGGTCAACGTAAGTAAAGACTTTCTTGCTATCACTTATTGTATTTCCTCTTCTACTTTTTCTCTATTCAAGTCATGTACAGGCGAATTAGATCAGCAGTCCTCCCGCCATGATAAAGTCCACAGTACTCTCTATGTAGTAACGGCTGCCCCATAACTTATACTTCTGCGTTGCACCCTGTGGCCATAATCGAGACCTTATGTTATTGTGTGCTGGATAAATTATGAGGACCTTTGTGTTTTATTGAATTTCTTCATGAACTGTTATTTATTTTTGTGCTTATGTTGGTTTGACATCTATTCCTATTCATTGTTATCATTAAAAGGTCGTTAAATGTATGTGGATGGGTTGCTTTGTAGTTCGCTGTAAGCTGCGGTATTTTGTTTCTTTTTTTAGGCTAGTACATCCGAAATCAGCACGACACTTTTTGGTACGGATCTGCATTCCCACCACCTCTATGCCCTTGGCGAGATAATTGTTTATTCCATCATTGGTATCACTTTATTATATGTACTAATTGTTTTGTCACTTTCAAATTGTTTTTATCACTCTTCGTCCTTTTTATCACCTTTCCCTATTTCATGTCACACTCATCATCTTTAGCCACTCTCACATATTTCATGCTCTTTTTTTTCTTTATCATTCATTTTCTCTCTCTCGTTTTTTTTGTTATTCTACTAAAAAGTATATCATTCTCACCTTCTTTTTTTGTTGCTCTTATTCTGTCCTTGTAAGTTGTAATACCTCATTACCCACCCCGTCCCATCCCACTACCCCCTCTCCCGTCAATTAGTGCACAATTCCACATACTTCTTCTTCTTATTTCCTTCCTCATTTACCTTTAAGCGTCGAGGGGAGATATAATTTGAGGTCTTTTGCTCTTCTATTCGATTCTGCTGCTATTATGTTCCCTAGTGCTTCTAATATTCCATCGATCTATCTTTTCGTGGTCGAAACAGGGGTATGGTATTCTTGCAACGTTTATTGAAGGCTCGTTGTGTTGTTTTGATCACTCTGCCTTGTCACGTGGCCAAACCATTTTATCTCTTGTTTCTTTATATATTCTATGGCGGAGTCTATTCCTAGCTTTTTTTCTCAGTTCTTCATTTCTGATCTTATCTCTCAGACTATTTCCTGTCATTCGTCTAACAAATTCCATCTCAGTAGAGGTTATTTTTCTTATTGTTCTTGCATCTAGAGTCCAGGACTGGCATTGGTAGCACAACGTTGGGATGAAGATTGTATTGTATAGTGCCCGTTTTGCCTCTAGAGTTATTTCCTTGGACAATTTTGTGATAGCTGTCCAATGATTTGGTAACCTTTGATGCATCTGGAGTTTATCTCTGCTGTTTGTGAATTATCGTTTGTCATGAAACTTCCTAGGTATTTAAATTCCTCTATTTGTTTTAGTTGTCTGCCTTCTATAGTTATGTTGATGTTATGTTTATCTTTTTGGCGACATTCATGACTTCTGTTTTGTTGATTTTCATGTTGTATTTTGTGCCTGTGCTGTTGAGTCTATGTAGGTGTTCTTGTTGGTCTTCTATTTTTCCACGTATTAGTGCCTGATCGTCTGCAAATTAAAGCTCGTTGATCTCCTCTGTCTCTGATGGGTTGGCTAAGTTGCATATATAGTCCATGTATGTAATAAACAGTAGGGGGGGGATGGGATAGTACGCACTCCTGTCTTACACCTGATCTAGCTTCGAAGTGGTCCGTGTAGCCTACTGCTGTTGTGACTGTGCAGCTGCTGTTGATGTAGAGGCTTAATTAATTTGGTTAGATGATGGCTTACTCCGTATGTTGTTAGTATCTCCCACATTTATTCTCTGTTTACTCTGTCGAATGCTTTTTCCTTTTCAATGAAAGCTACGTACAAATTTTGATTGTGTTCTGTTGTTTTTTCTGCCAGCTGTTTAAAGATGAATAGTAGCATCAGTACATCCCTTTTTTTTCAGATCCCCATTTGAGAGTCGCTTAACTGGTAGTTCTATTATTCTATCTATTGACCTTTCGAGCCGTAACCGGCCCATAGGGCGTAGACCAAGATACACCTTTTCCTATATGAATTTTTTGTTCTAGCAGTTTTCTTTTAAAGATATTTTATCAAATCTCGCCATCTGTCTCTGTTCTGTGCAAGCAGTTCTATCTCATTGAGGGAGAGTTCTATTATTGGACTCAGCCTTTTTTTCCACAATTTTGACGCATAACCTTTCTAAATGGCTGAAGAGATATACCTCTATATTGATTGCAGTCTCTTTTGCTACCTTTCTTTTTCCATATTAGTACGATGATTGCCTGTTGTCAGTCTTCTAGAGTTTTTTTTATGACATACTGCATTGAATACTCTGTGCATTTATATAACTCCTGTTTCTCCTGATACTGCAATTATTTCTATTGGTATGTTATCTATCCCCGGTGCTTTATTTCTTGGTAATTATTTGGTTATTTCTTCGATTTATTCTTTCATGATGTTGGGTTCAGTATTTGTGCGTTCTTGCGTAGTTGTTGTTGTCTTATTGGTAGTTGTTGTCATGTTTAATAGGTCTTCAAAATATTCTTTCCATCTGTGTTGCATATGTTGGTTATTTCATATTGGCCACATACATATACTTTAAATTAGCAAATAAGAATATGTACAAATAAAAGAAACCATCAAACAAAAGCTGAAGCATTCATATGCAGGAATAGAAATGTGGCTCCATTTCTTAGATTTCAAAATTAATACTGAGGAAACATTTGGCGTTATATATATATATATATATATATATATATATATAGTATAATACTATAGTACAAACAGTTCATTTACCATCCATAGCGAGGTCCACATTAATGTAGGCAATAGCTCGTTCCCGAAGTGTGGTCACGTATTGCTAGAAAAATAAAATATTAAACTATAAACTATAAGCTGAAAGGCCATTTTGCTATTTTTATTAGCAATAAACAGGATAATTTATAAAACGATAAAACTGATAAAGAAATTATATTAAATGTAATCAAAACGCTTCGAGTTTCAGATTACTTTTGTTTCCTTGTGTCTTCCTTCCTTCTGTCATTCATTCTTTCTTTCTGTCCTTCTTTCTTTCTTTCTACCTCGTATCACACTACCATTTGTACCTTCTTTTCTTACTTTTATATCACCCTCTTCTTCTTTTATCATTCAGTCTAGGAATAAAATCAGTTCATGAATGTTTCATGGAAGCTGTGACTTTCTCCAGTATTTTCAGTTCAGCCTTATAATTTGTCATCAATGATCATAACTGTGGACAACATTCAATCTTCTCAAGCCTTACAATTTGTCATCAATGATCATAACTGTGGACAATATTCAATCTTCTCAAGCCTTACAATTTGTCATCAATGATCATAACTGTGGACAACATTCAATCTTCTCAAGCCTTACAATTTGTCATCAATGATCATAACTGTGGACAACATTCAATCTTCTCAAGCCTTACAATTTGTCATCAATGATCATAATTGTGGACAACATTCTATTTTCTCAAGCCTTACAATTTGTCATCAATGATCATAACTGTGGACAACATTCTTCTCTTTCTCAAGCCTTACAATTTGTCATCAATGATCATAACTGTGGGCAACATTCTATCTTCTCAAGCCTTACAATTTGTCATCAATGATCATAACTGTGGGCAACATTCTATCTTCTCAAGCCTTACAATTTGTCATCAATGATCATAACTGTGGACAACATTCTTCTCTTTCTCAAGCCTTACAATTTGTCATCAATGATCATAATTGTGGACAGGACTTCTGTTGCAAGATGGTGGGATCTAGGTCACGTTTTCTTGATCGCTGCAGTAAGTGCATTCGGGATCTGGTTGATTTCGGTTCTCCGTTGTACTTTTCTGCGTTAAAGTAAAAGTGATGATCTTCTTATTACATCTGCGCCGCTAAAGCGATGTTGTACTCCGGCAACAGTCCCTTTTTGATAAATCAAGTGTTGTGAATGCGACCTTCCAACGTCTAGACTTGAACTGCGCTTTATGTCACATTGGTGCTGTTCATGGCCGTTGTTGTAATTCCTTGACGCAAGTTATTTCCATGTTACTTATAAATGTAAACTACATCGTCAGCCGCAGTTTTATCTCTTTACGGAATTTGCACTGTGTTTTGTTCGTCTTAAGCTGCTTTTACTAGAGTAATCAGAAATCGATTGGGAGCGAAATTGTGTGTACGATATTTTTTGTGTGCTACGTCATCGTAATGGTTCATCGTACATCCCTAGACTCTAGACCGGCCGTACGCTAATCTTACGGTCGGTTGTTTATTGTGCGACGGGGATAATCTGACGACTAACTGTGTGTCTATATGTTCGGTTTTAGAGTCAACAACGATGGCCTAACATCATCAAGCGCTCTACATTTTTTAAAAATATGGCGATCATCATTTTCAAGTGGACGTGAACTCCCGGTATATGGTGGATAGACGGCGGGAACAATTAAAGGCTATGCATGAAAAGTGTTCCTTGTTGCAGTTTCCTCATATTCCAAGTCCGGCTTGTTGCTGGAGCTACTGGGTTAAGTGCTCTGTGCACACCGTGAGCTGTGTGTCTCATCCGTTTTGATCATGTTTCGATATTCCAATTGCTTTCGATGAATGATGATATCGTATGACAGGGAACAGAAGGCTGTGTTCACTTTCTGCCCGGTTTCGCCTGATGTCTTTTGGCGTGTGCTGAGACTGCTATGATGGGGACTACAGTTACTTTTCATTGTTTGGGAGATGAGATTCGGTTGATTACGCTGGCACGGGCGGTTGAGCAATTATGGATTTTGATTCGTTTGCAGTGATACCGGGGCTTTCCATAACCATATAACCAAATTGTGGACAACATTCTTCTCTTAGACAATCATCAAAGATTGTAACTGTGGGCAACATTATTCTCTTAGGCAATCATCAAAGATTGTAACTGTGGGCAACATTCTTCTCTTAGACAATCATCAAAGATTGTAACTGTGGGCAACATTCTTCTCTTAGGCAATCATCAAAGATTGTAACTGTGGGCAACATTCTTCTCTTAGGCAATCATCAAAGATTGTAACTGTGGGAAACATTCTTCTCTTAGGCAATCATCAAAGATTGTAACTGTGGGCAACATTCTTCTCTTAGGCAATCATCAAAGATTGTAACTGTGGGCAACATTCTTCTCTTAGGCAATCATCAAAGATTGTAACTGTGGGAAACATTCTTCTCTCAGGCAATCATCAAAGATTGTAACTGTGGGCAACATTCTTCTCTTAGGCAATCATCAAAGATTGTAACTGTGGGCAACATTCTTCTCTTAGACAATCATCAAAGATTGTAACTGTGGGCAACATTCTTCTCTTAGACAATCATCAAAGATTGTAACTGTGGGCAACATTCTTCTCTTAGACAATCATCAAAGATTGTAACTGTGGACAACATTCTTCTCTTAGACAATCATCAAAGATTGTAACTGTGGACAAAATTCTTCTCTTAGACAATCATCAAAGATTGTAACTGTGGACAACATTCTTCTCTTAGACAATCATCAAAGATTGTAACTGTGGGCAACATTCTTCTCTTAGGCAATCATCAAAGATTGTAACTGTGGGCAACATTCTTCTCTTAGGCAATCATCAAAGATTGTAACTGTGGGCAACATTCTTCTCTTAGACAATCATCAAAGATTGTAACTGTGGGCAACATTCTTCTCTTAGACAATCATCAAAGATTGTAACTGTGGGCAACATTCTTCTCTTAGGCAATCATCAAAGATTGTAACTGTGGGCAACATTCTTCTCTTAGACAATCATCAAAGATTGTAACTGTGGGCAACATTCTTCTCTTAGGCAATCATCAAAGATTGTAACTGTGGGCAACATTCTTCTCTTAGGCAATCATCAAAGATTGTAACTGTGGGCAACATTCTTTTCTTAGGCAATCATCAAAGATTGTAACTGTGGACAACATTCTTCTCTTAGACAATCATCAAAGATTGTAACTGTGGGCAACATTCTTCCCCTTCTCCCCAAGCCTTATACAGAAGACATTCTTTGTGGACCATATTTTGTTATCATAATTGCTAAACCACAATGAACCAGGCTATAAACACCATCCTTGATTTGAAATAAAAGTAGTATCTCACGTTGTTGCGGACAGTACGAAAGTTAGGACATGAGTGCTTGATCTCTTCTATATATTTTATTACATAAATTCATTTTTGGTTTGGTCTTACTTTAATTTTCAGATCTACATTGTCTTTTGGACAAAGATATTCTATTTATCTATCTATTGAACTTTCGAGCCGTAGCCGGCCCATAAGGCGTAGACAAAGATACTTTTTTTCTTATCTGAATTTTTGTTCTAGCAGTTTTCAATTCTTTTAGAGATATTTTATCAAATATGGCCATTCTGCGCAAGCAGCTCTATCTCACCGGGGGAGCCGATTCCTGCTGCTCTTGCCTGTCTCATCAATGTTCTTCTCAGTGTCTCTCTGGGTCTTCCTCTTTTCCTCTTATCTGTTGTTTCCCACATGAGGGCTTGCTTTGCTATTCGGTTATTATCACTTCTCATCACATATCCAACATATGACCATCGTCTTTTCTTTATTACTGAAGATATTTGTGGTTGATTGGCGATTTCTCTAATTTCTAAGATATTGGGCACAATCATAACATTTTTAGTTCCGCCAGTGTGGTTGCCGGGGCGCTGGCCACGGTCAGGGATGAATAAAATATAACCAATGTCGCCTGTTACACATGTCGTAAGATGCGACTAAGGGGTCTGGTGTCAAAGTCCTCGCGGTTTCTGCGGATTTGCGCATCTGAACTGACATCCTCTTCAGCGCTTTCGCTAGTGTGTGGCACGCCTGCTTCATATTATGAGGCGTACGAGAAGGGGATCTCAACATTGTAGGGATGTACAATGAAGATGATGTGTCGAATGAACAAAAACATTGTTTTTATCGAGGTTTGCCTTTGATCTTGTCCTGACTGATTGGTACAACACGAGAAGGTTAAAGAACATTTAGTGAGCATTGATTCCTTCATCCTATAAAATACCTACCACTTTCAGGTAAATCTCAAGTTTAGCAATTAAAAACGGAGAACATTGGATTATCAAATAGAGGAGATGCTTGCTAAAAATAAATATGGCAACACTAATTTTCATTACAATTTAATTTTTTCCCACCTTAAAAGTATGGAGAGGAGAAAGGGAGAGATAAAAATGATTAAAAACATGAAATACCTCAAGCCACTCAGTAGAACCAACTAAACCATACTCCTCCGCTCCCCATGAACAGAACACGATGGTTCTTCGGGGTCGCCATATTCCTGAAAAAAGGTAATGAATAAATAAAATGGTAACATAGTATTTCAGTACTTATGTTCGTTCACAAATTCGTGTCCACATAGTTTATTAATTATCTCGGAAATTGTTTAATGAATTTCTGTATTTCTTTTTTTTTGTAAACTTGTATTTATTCACCGACATTTAGTCTGATTTTTTTTGCCCAACTGCCATGCATTTAGGAAAGATTTTTGCTTATTTCAGGTATATAAAAATATGATTTGTTTGCTTGTCCTAAATTTTATGGTTTCACAATACCCACATTTGTTATAATCAACTCACCAATTAAAAAGGCAAATTTCACGTGCACACCACACAATCCTAGCACCGTTTCGCATTTTTAACTTATAAGACGAATGCCACTCCGAGGTTTTTCTGGTAATTTCATTTTCGGTTTCTTGTTAAATTGGTCCACATGCGTATTTTGCCAAAATATTTATTATTAATGAATATTCCTGTGTGTGTGATAATTTGTAAGCTGTTGTGAAGTGACAACTTGATTTTTAAAACCATGAAGAGTTTAAAGTGTAAATTCATCACTATGCAAAAGGTAACTATGTTACTGTACATGCACTTTTGCAAGGAATCTAAAAGGGGTCGGTTATATTACTATTCAATATAACACGGATACGCCTTTGGCTTGCGTTTTTAGAAAATTAACATATTTTACAGTAAAATCTAATGTTTAGAGCACGCAGTTTGATATTTTCCTAAAATTATATAATAAAAACGATTTGTGCAAAATTCAGACTACCTTTGTACTTAAATGTTAAAAAATCTGAAGTCGGTGAAAAAAATAAGATTTCACGAAAAATAATTACAGAAACTCATCAAACAGTTTCCGAGATAAATGATCAACTATGTGGGCACGAATTTGTGAACAAACTATAACAGAAGTATCGCAGGATACAGCATGAAATATTTGTTATATTTTCTTTACTCAGAGTATAACACGTTCTGATCAGTGGCTCAGAGAATAAGGGAACGCTATGGCTGATGGTATTTACTTCATGACCACAAAATTACAGACATATAATATATGGTAATAGATGAGAGACAGAGTGGAAGCAACAACGAATCTCAAATGGCTTAGTATACTCTGGGATGGCAAAGTGAGCTGTGGCCTGTCGAAGAACTTACCACTGCAGTTAGAGATGAGTGTAGTATTCCCGACTAGTGAATACGAAATTAGACAAGAAATACGATTAGACAAGAAAACAGAACAGAAAATTGAAGCCTTTGAAATGTGGATTTATAGAAGAATTGGTAGAATTGGATGGAAACAAAAGATAACAAACGATAAAGTTTTAAAACAACTGAAAATTAAAAGAGAACTACTAAATACAATTAAGACAAGACAAATGAAATTTTTGGGGCATGTTAAAAGACACAACAGCCTACTAAAAGTAATATTGGAAGGAAAAATACAAGGTAAAAGAGGCAGAGGCAGACCAAGACTAACATGGACGAGTAACATCAAAAGATGGTCAGGTCAATCTATGACAGCCTGCACCATCAAAGCAAGAAACAGAGTAGAATGGCGATCCATTGTAGCTAACCTTCGTTGCGGAGAAGGCACACGATGATGATGATGGTGAATACGAAAATTAAATAGAAGATATCGCATAACTGTCTCGGGTTAAGAATACAACATCAGATTACAAAAACCGTCTCCTGACTAACCCACGTAATGTTGATGAAGCAAAACTGGAACAGATAGAAAGCACATGACCAAATCGACAAAACACAATATTAGCAGCTAATATATACAAATAAATATGACTATATAATATATACAGGTAAAGTAAAGTACCGGGTACAAATAATAATACATAAATATTATTATATGGGGAACTTCCGAGGCGATAATAGGGAATAATAGAACAAAGAAGTATGTGTTAGCACTCGGAAAAATTGACAGACAAACAACAATAGAAAAAAACAGAGAACAATATATGGTCCGAAGTGGGATCGAACCCGTACTCAGTGGCACCGCGCCTTGCCACGAGTTCTAGCCAATTTTTTAGTTGGCTGCGTGGCAGTGTGCCAAGCGTTCGGCTTCTCGTGGCAAGGCGCGGTGCCACTGAGTACGGGTTCGATCCCACTTCGGACCATATATTGTTCTTTTATTTTTCTATTGTTGTTTGTCAATTTTTCCGAGTGCTAACACATACTTCTTTGTTCTATTATTCCCTAAAGTAAAGTAGCCCCCGTCACGCCAAGTGGCGTATAGGGAATATGGTGTTAGTGACCATCAATTTTACAGACCTTCGGCACATGATTTTTGGGGTAATGTGGTCGGTATTACGCCCGTGCCGCTTTACCTTCCCACACAAAAAAATCCGGTATCCATTAAAGGCTGGGTGAACCTGGAAGCCGTCGATCATGATCGAGCCAAACCTCTTGTCTTTTGTAGTCCAGTTCACTAACCACTGAGTTATCGCGGCTCCCTATATAATATCCACACTGACACAAATATCATCATCATCATCATTATCTTATGCTGTATTCCCACCGCAGGGTGACAACCAAGGATCACTATCTCCTTTTGTCTTTCTTGGGGCTTCCGTTTCCAAAATGGTGTAATAGAGTTTGTGGTCCATCCACCGCTGCAGGATTTGCGCTTGGAAATATATGGCCTTTGTCCTCTTGACAGACGGTCGGTAGCAAGCAATCATGATACGTCAGTAGTTTGGTACAAATATTATATGTCTTATGCTGGATGTTAAAGGAGCCGCGATAGCTCAGTGGTTAGTGAACTGGACTACAAAGGACAAGAGGTAGGGTTCGATCCCAACCGACAGCTTCCGGGTTCACCCAGCCTTTAAAGGGTACCGGATTTTTGTTTCTGGGAAAGTAAAGCAGCACGGGCGTAATACCGACCACATTACCCCAAAAATCACGTGCCGAAGGATTGTAAAGTTTACGGTCACTAACACTATATTCACTATACGCCACTTGGCGTAACGGAGCTCTTTACTTACTGATGCTGGATGTTGCTTCACCGAACAGCCTCTCTCGTGCATGAATCAGTCAATACTGGATATACAGATCCATCCGTAAAACGAACAAGCTGTGTTCATTTGGAGACTAATTAATTGCCTTTTAGCTCTCTAATACTGACTTCTGATTTAAAGCTAAGTGGGCGTTACACTTAACGGATTAGCGAGACTGCTACAGAGATCCCACGCCTGGCCTGATCTTTTATTTTATTTATTTATTTATTTTTGGCAAATAAAGTGATGTGAATGCGATCTATTAATAGAGACAAATGAGTGTTAAAATATATAGTGAAGAGCAAAACCTTTATCTACACATACAGAAAACTTAATGTCCACTGACATAACAAGAAGCCAACCCAAAACCATCACAAACAGTGAAGGACTTGAAATTGTAACAAAATATGAATATCTGGGATCTGTAGTAACTAACAATGGAACAAAATTAGCAAGAACAACAGAAAAATTAAACAATATTAAGAACATCAGTCAGGTAGTAACATAATTAATAAGGACGTGAATCTTTCCGATGACAATATATGGTTGTTAATCATGGACAATCTCGCAAACAACAAGGAAAAGACTCAATTCGTTCGAAACAAAATACTACCGAAAAATCCTTAGGGTGCATTGTATAATGAAAACAAAGCAATGAATGGTTAAATGATTTGAACATTGACACGAATTGGGTGACAAACACATTTCTAACGAGTAATCTAAAATACTATGAGCGCGTCAAAAAACACAGCACGCTGGAAAGAACAATCACAGAAGACATGGTTCCTACTCGACACATGAGGGGCAGACCAAGAAGAAGCTGGTTTCCAATCATGAAGGATACCTTGAACGTGACAACAGAAGAAGTGGGAGATCTGGCTAGAAACATATTTTTTTCAGACGGTCTATTGTAAATGCAACGTTCTGCAAAGGACATGTGCCGTGATGATGATGATGATGATGATGATGGTGATGATGATGATTTATAATATGAAAATAGTAATTGAAATAACGAATACAATATGATAGCCTAATTTTATCTCACCTCTTTTGACCAAATCTCCCATGACTCTGACCATTTCCATCATGACTGCAGTACCACTGGAGGGGTCTATAGCTCCGTAGATCCAAGCATCACGGTGGTTTCCAAAAAGAACGTAACGGTCTGTCAGGATGTTAATGTAAATGTTTCATAATGTATACACTTTAAAATGTTCGTGTAATTTTGCATGTGCTTATATTAGCTTAAGACATATTGCTATTTAAAGCACAGGAAAGTGTTGGGAAGTTTAAATATCACTATATGCATAATTAATAGCCTAAGATATTTCTATGACTATACAAATATAAGTATAACTGGCAGAAAGCTCAGAAGAACTAGAAATATTTTTGAAATTTACCGTTGCCTTCAAAAAGGTTTGTTTCAGCGACCTAACACATGAAGGCTCAATTACACTAGTTTTTAAAATGGAAACACCTCCCCCTCCCCTGAACGCCTTTCACCAAACAAATTTCACAAGAAATGAGTTGTAATATAATTTCTCGCAGCTGTTGGTTGTAAACATACAGTGATTCATCATCGTATAAAGGGATTTGGAGAGGAAGCTGTCAATGCGCAGATTGTCAGTAGACGGTTAACCCATATGAAAACAAGTTAAAACATGCACTACTGATAAACAGTGAGGTACTCGGCCAGCAACTGCAAAGATAACGTAAACAAAGAGTGCTCATGCTCGTGAAGTTTAAATTGAGGATAATAGAAAACAATAGGAGTCGTGTTATTGGTACAGGTCCCAACGTTGTTGAGAACAGTATAGGTGATATTGACTACAAGAAAATATGTCCCTTGAACGCCTCATAACCACAAGGCTAGAGGTAGACGTAATTTCATCTTGATGGTACATTGAAACTGACTCACAGACGACGCAAATGTGTACAGTGATATAGCGACTATGTCTAATTTTATACACACAAAACTACTTCAAAATTAATGTATCTGTATTGTAATGTTTACCTCTATCCAAATCTTAGCAACTGAAAGACGTTTTAACATGCTGATAATGACTCATATGTTGATGACGTGCCATATCTGCAAACACTGTTAAACATTTTTTAAACAACACGACTTATGGTCTTCATTTGCCCACCCACGTTTCACTTTTACATGTCTCCGCATCTTCTTTATTTATCTTCTATCATAAGAAACAGATAATCAAATCAATCAGAGGACCACAAGCCCCAAATCAGGATGCCTTTCATAATATGAATAGATATGAACAAGTTATCATTATACGCCTAAGAACAGGACACAATCGACTCCATAGTCACATGTATACAAAATTCAAGATCAGCACATCAACTACTTGTACATGTGGACAGGCGCCCCAGACTGCTGAACACATACTTCAAGACTGCACTGAATATAGTAAACTGAGGAAAATCCATTGGCCCATAGATACAACACTACAGACAAAATTATATGGGCCACTGCAAGAATTATAAAAGACAGTAAAATTCATACAGGAAACGACATTGCAGATATAGACAATACTTCGAGCGAACGAAAGATAGATAGATTGATCTTCTCAAGCCCTCGACCTTCTCGTTTAATGTAGGTATCGTTGAGGTAAAGGTACTTAACTCACAATCATAAAGTAACCGGTTCGATAAAGTTTGGAATCATTGTCTTTCTTTTTTTTTTTTTTTTAATCTTATCTCAAAATCAGTAGACTCGACTACCTAGTCATATCGAAGACGGCAGACAAAAAGGTCACATGTTCAAATTGGGAAGGAAAAATAACTCTTTTCTTGTACCCATTCGGATTAGAGGGAGATACAAAATTCTGCCCTTCTCCTTGTTGATGATCTCAGTCATTGTCAAATGATGCTGATGTAGCGTTACGTTAAAGTTGTCTGTTCACAATAACATTGATCTTCTACTTCAACACTTTCCAAGCCGTTATATTTCTTGCTATTCTTTTAAGATCATTCCGTGTCTTCCCCATCATCTTCATCTCTGCTTCTATCTGTGTTCAACAATAATAATTTGGTTTTCCACTTTGTCTTTTTCCTTAGGGATTGCAATAAAAGGGTCTGTTGTGTAATACTCTCAGTTGGCTTCCGCAGTGTTATTCTTTCCTGCGCCATCGTCTTCGCTGTATCTCTTTATCCACTGGTATTTGACTGCTACTTTTCCGTAATTCTATGTTAGTGATTTTGTCCTGCCATTTCCATCCTTTTATTCTGCGCAAGCACCCATTAATGAAGGTCTGTATCTTCATGATTATAATTTTTGTTGTTCTCCATGTTTCACAGCCATTAGTTGATCTTAGTGATGGTGATACTTTAGATGAGAATTATGACGAAACTGTAGCAATAAATATCATATCTCTTTTACTCATAACCTACCTGGTTCGACGGTTCCCTTGATATAACCGAATATATTCTCCACTTTTGCCCTTTCATTTCTTGTTGTTACATTCAGCTGGATTTTCCTGCAAAAAAACTCCATATTCTGGTATATGGCCATTAATTACTGCCATTATTTTTAATGTTATTGCTATTGATGTTGTAATATATTTTCTGATGTGTGTATTTACAGTGATATTGATTTTGTCATTTATTTTGTGACGTTTGTTTTTACAATGATACTGATGTTGCAGTGTTATCTATTATGTGGTATGTCATCATCATCATCATCATCAAGTACCGGGCCTGCTGGTGTAGGCGATCATGTCTCTCCACAACTTTCGATCTCGACCGTTATTTATCATTTCTGTTGTTGACTTTCTGCCAAGCCAATCTTTTAAGCTGTCTGGTATCTTTTCTCTTTGCTTCCCTCTATCTCTTCGTCCTTCAATTTTCCCAGTTGTTACAATATATTCTAGCTATTCTCTTCTCATTACATAGCCAAAAAATGACGAATGTTTCTTCCTAATATTGGAAATTAGCTCTCTTTTTTTAGCGTTTTGGCCTCTTTCAGAATGTGGTATGTGGGATGTGTATTTGTAATGATGTTGATAGTCAAATGATTTAAGATTATATACATATCATCATCATCAAGTGCCGGGCCTACTGGCGTAGGTGATCATGTCTCTCCACAACTTTCGATCTCGACAGTTCTTTATCATTTCTGTTGTTGATTTTCTGCCAAGCCATTCTCTTAAGTTGTCTGGTATTTTCTCTCTTTGCTTCCATCTATCTCTTCGTCCCTCAATTTTTACAGTTGTTACAATATATTCCAGTTGTTCTCTTCTCATTACATGGCCAAAAAATGATGATTGTTTCTTCCTAATATTGGAAATTAGCTCTTTTTTGCTTTGACCTCTTTCAGAACATTGTCATTACTCTTCTTAGCTGTCCATGGTATTCTCAACATTCTTCTGTAAAACCACATTTCTACAGACTGGAGTGATTTTATTGTCTGCTGTCCTATTGTCCTTGATTCACATCCATATGATAAGAATGGCTCTACATAACATTTAAGAACTCTTTTTCTTGTTTCTATTGATATAAATGGATTGTATAGTATCTTCCTCATTTTCTGGAAAGCTGCTTTTGCCTAAGCCATTCTGCATCTCATCTCTTTTGTACATCTTCCGTCTGAGGTTAACAAAGTTCCCAAATATTTAAATTCATTTACGTGTTTTAATATTGTTCCACTTGTCTTTATTCTGCACTGAGGTGATGTATTTTTCTTTGTTGTTACCATTACTTCTGTGTTTTTGCTATTAAGGCTGAGTCCTTTATAGATACATATACTTAAATTTATTAGAGAATACATACTAAATAAATTATTACAAATCAACATAAACGATGATTATTATTTCCAAAAGTCTAACTACATGCACACGATCTTACATTCCTGGTTGTAGAAATTCAGGCCCGGACCTGTAGGTGATATTGAGACCACCACTCATATCCGAGTTATCAGGGATAATCACTCCTCCAAGATTTCTGATAATAGTAACAAAACAATAGAACAGTTATCAAAAAAAGAACAAAATAATAACATTACAAAACGTAAATGCAAAGATATTCTTTTTTCTTCTTTTGCCCCACTATTTGTAATGTAATGTGTTTGCAGAATGGATGTGTGTACAGTGGCTCTCTGGACAACGCT
The DNA here is from genome assembly GCA_032433765.1 of Megaustenia siamemsis. Lineage (NCBI taxonomy): Eukaryota > Metazoa > Mollusca > Gastropoda > Stylommatophora > Ariophantidae > Megaustenia > Megaustenia siamemsis. Next base: position 66,110,408 of record JAVIAB010000124.1, read on the forward strand.
AATTGGTCTTAAGTTTTCTCAGATATGTCCACTCTAACATGTTTTGTTTCAAGCATTTCTCTTTCATCTCAATTCGTATGATGCTATTTTACGTTTGTATCTTTCACGGACTACCCATGCCTAAATTAGTAACATAATGTAGTTAATGAAGCAAAGGAATTAAATGTTTGGAAAAATCAGTACGAGTGCCGGTAGAGGCACCGCACAACACGCATTAACAATTATCTTCACCAGCAAAACTGACGTCGCACAATTTCAGTAAAGATTAATATCAGCGCATCAACAAACTACAAACAAAGGGCTATATATAAAGAAAATCATAGACCTCTATTCCATTCAATGCCGTAAAGAAAAAAGAAAATAAGAGGGACAGATACTAGAATAGAGCAAAACGAATGATCTGTAGATATAATGTTGCCTACTGCAGTTTAAATTATGAGAAATTATACTTACTTCAGTATGTTATACGCTGCACCGTAGCCCATTGGGTGACAGGGTATTTTTGGTAATGGGGGATCAGCCTCTTCCTCGGAAAACCGGTAACCAAGATCTGATTAGAAGGAACGTTTGATAGAAATAGATTTGTTTCATTTCGTTCATATTTACAATTATGATTTCTTTTTTTTCCACTTCATTCCTTACACTTTTCCATTTCAACGTAGATGGGAGCAATAGTCTTTTACACTTTGATTGGTCTGTTCTGCTGTGGCGTTGGTGAAAGTGTTCAAAATGTTATTCTTTATGTCTTTAGTGTGTTTCAAAACTATATTTATCATGCTTTATAACAAAGGTACTCTTAATATAACTTACTATCTACATATGCCGTGAAGCTCTGTCTCCGGAGGCAGATGTAGCTTTTCTATTCTAGGTAGATCTATCGTAAATAGCAGATGTTAGTCCGTGTTCTTCAAGGATATTGTCTTTGATATTGTCTACCCAACTCTTGGTTTTTCTCGTGCACTGGTCGGTCGGCTGCTGTTCTGTTCGGTCGGCTGCTGTACTGATTGGTCGGCTGCTGTGCTGGTCGGTCGGCTGCTGTACTGGTCGGTCGGCTGCTGTACTGGTCGGTCGGCTGCTGTTCTGTTCGGTCGGCTGCTGTTCTGTTCGGTCGGCTGCTGTACTGGTCTGTCGGCTGCTGTAGGTGCAACATTTTAGTTGATGGTGCTTCTTTCTCTTGAAAAGTCAAAACCACTTTACCTTCTCTTTTTCCATGAGTTTGATGCAGCAATGTCTACTTCCAACATTGTTTCTCTTCCAATCATGCCTCGCAATGCCTTTTCAATAACATTAATATCTTTTATCGTCTTCTCTTCTTTTGCGATCATGGCTCATTCAGACTAGGACTCCGGACTCTCTTATGAAGGCAGCTGTCTGTTTAAGTGATTTGGTTGTCCCGTAGAGTTTCTCTTCCATGGAGGTGGGTGTGGGCCACATTGTCCTTCTCAGGTCTATGTCCTGGGGGCAATCCTGTAGGACGTGTTTTGTTGTCATATCATCCAGGGTACAGTGGCATTGGCTGGTAGTTCCTATTTTAAGTTTGGTGTACATGTGGTTTCTCATTCTGTTGTGGCCAGTGCTCAGGCGAAGTATGACGACTTGATCCCTCCTTGATAGTTGGATTTATCCGTCTCTCTCGTCATACTTTGGGTGTTTTTGTTTCAATTTTTCATGGTACTGGCCTTTGATGATGGATTTGGTTTCATCGTAGCTGACCAGATGGTTCTCTTGTGGTAATCTCCCTCCCTCTTTAGTCAATTTGTCTGCGCGTTTGTTTCCGTGTATGTTACAGTGTGATGGTATCCACTGGATGACCACTCTGTTGAAGTTATTGCACAGTGAGTCTAGGGTTGTTCTCAAGTCATCTAGCTCAAAGTTCCTAGGAGTTTTTTAGAGCTATTATGACTGACAGTGCATCAGTCAGTATCACCAGTTTCTTGTGCATGTTATTTTTGTGTTGAATAGCCAGTCTTGCGGTGTCTGCGAGGGACTCAGTTTCTGCTTTATAGTTGTTTCAGAATTTCCCAGTAACTATTGACTTTGTGATCTCTTCCTGGTTATTCAGCATCAAGAACACACCTCCTCCTCTATTTCTGATGGTTTGTAGCAGAGCCATCTGTGTATATGTGTGACCAGGATTCCTGTGGGTAGTTGTCGTTTGTGTGTTTTTTCTGCTAATGTTTCTCTCTGTGTCTGTTTGGGTGCCTTTTTACTTGATTCCTACTATGTCATCCTTAAGATCTGGTATTTTATGTTTCCCACGAGGAGTCATATCAGATGGGCTTATGGATTTCGGCATTGTTTGGGACAGTACTGGATCACTAGTTGTCAATTCTTTGGAGATAGCAGCGAAGTTGCTCCTCTTTAGTCTTCCTTTTTTCCAAAACCAGTTATTCTTTGGTGCATAGGGTAGTTATGGAGCTTTTTGTATTTCCCCACTTGTTGCATTACTTTAGTTTTCCGTCTGTTTTCTAAGGGTTGTAAACTTGTTACTGTTTCTAGAGTCTCGATAGGTGTAGATTTCATAGCACCAGTGATGATTCAGGCAGCCTGGTTTTGTGTTCTGTTAATTTTGCTAAGCTGGGATGTGGAAGCTGTAGCCCAGGCTGATACTCCATACTCTAGGACTGGTCTTACTCTACCTACGTACAGTCGTTTCAAGATATTGTTGTCTGCTCCCCAGCACGTTCCTGCTAATTTCTTCAGAATATCTGTTCGTTTTCTGGCTTTTTTGTTTGCTTTGTCTGCCTGATTTATCCATGTCATTCTGCGATTCATGGTGCCGCCAAGATATGTTGGGTTTTGGTCAATATGAAGTGTATGGTCATTTATCATCAATTTTGCAGAGAGTGTGTTTCTTGATAGGCTGAAAATTGTATATGTATTTTTTTTCTTTAATAGGTAATAGCCAGGTGTTCGTCCATTTTTCAAGTTTTCCTAGGGCATCTTGCATTCTGGAGCTAGCCACTGACATAGATTCTTCACGTGCCCATATCGCCAGGTCGCTTGCCTACATTGCTGAGTGTATTCTGAGTCAAATGTCCACTGCGATGTCATTTATGAAAATTAAAAGGAGTACTCTGACTTCTGGGACACCTTGTTTCGATTCTGGCTTTCTTACTTAGTTGTCCATGTACTTGTACTCTGGCCATTCTGTCTTGAAGGTATTGAGATATCTTTTATCTAAATATATCATCTAAAATGTAAGTGACATCAGAATAGCAAGTGAACACTTTGTGTTATTTGAATGTTATAAAAATACATGTGATTGATAGTTGTAGTACCCAGGCATGTTATTTTACACTTACTGTCTTAAATATTTTGTGTTGAATGTTTATTTGTTTGAAAAAAAATGGCTGAATATTGTTAGAGACAAATTGTGGACTTTATGCTTGTCAAAGTGAAAACTTCACTTCTTTACGTTATTTTATGAAAGTTATAGAGAGAGAAAAAAGTTGTTGCGCTATATATTGGGAGAGTAAAAATGTTTCACAGAAAAATGTTTATAAGGCTACAGACAAATTATACACCTACACACACAAAGATATATAATCACTACACATATATACAATGAGATCCATGTACAAATATACACACCAAATATTTGATAAAACGTAAAGATGTTGGTTGCAAAATCTAAAAACATAGAGCTGACGGTATACATCTAAGATACACACAGTATGCTAGATACATCTCTTAATCGACTAGTACACGTGAACTTCATTTAGTTTCAGAAAGGATATATCACTTAAAGAAATGAAAATCAAAAGAGACATTATGGATTCTTTTTTTATCGACACCAATCGCTTAAGGGAAATTCATCATCACCATCGAGTGCCGTCTCCGCAACGAAGGTTGGCTACCATGGAGCGCCATTCTGCTCTGTCTCTTGCTTCGATGGTGCAGGTTGTCATAGGCTGATTTGTCTTGAACATCTTTTGATGTTACTCGTCCGTGTTAGTTTTGGTCTGCCTCTGCCTCTTTTACCTTGTATTTTTCCCTTCAGGATTACTTTTAGTAGGCTGATGTGTCTTTTAACATGGCCCAAAAATCGCATTTGTCTTGTTTGAATTGTGCTTAGTAGTTCTCTTTTAATTTTTAGTTGTTTTAAGACTTCATCGTTTGTTTTCTTTTCTTTCCTTCCAATTCTACCTATTCTTCTATATATCCACATTTCAAAGGCTTCAATTCTCTGTTCTGTTTTCTTGTCTAATGTACATGTTTCTGTACCATATAGGAATATTGAGAAGATGTAACATTTTTTGCTATTCTTAGTTTTAGCCCTGGTGTTATTTGTTTTGATGTTAGTATGTTCTTCATGACATTAAAATTACTTTTTGCTATACCTATTCTTTTGTTTATTTCAGTTTTACATTTTCCATCACTGGTTATAGTATGTCCAAGGTAGTTGTAGTTCTGAACTGTCTCCAGGTCTATTCCTTCTATTTTGATATCCACTTGTGGGTTTGAGTATTTTTTTTGTTTATGATCATAGTTTTAGTCTTTTTTGATAATCATATCTAGTCCATATTTTTTGTTTGTCATGTTTATTTCATTAAGTAATTGTTGTAGATCTTTAGGATTTTCTGCTAGTAGTACAGTATCGTCAGCATATCTTAGGTTATTGATTATCTTTCCATTAATTTGTAGGCCTGGCATCTCTGTAATGTTTTTAAAGATTTGCTCAGTGTATAGATTGAACAAGCTTGGTGATAGGATGCATCCCTGTCTTACTCCTCTTTTTATATCAATGGGTGTAGAGTTTTCTTTGTTATATTTTATTGCTGTTTGCTCCCAGTATAGATTACATATTAGTCGTATGTCCATGGCATCTAGATGTATCTCTTTTAGGCATTCTATAAGTTGTTTGTGGTGTACTCAATCAAAAGTTTTGGTGCAGTCTATGAAGCAGGCATATATTGACTTGTTTACTTCTGCGTACTTTTCGATTAATGTTCTCATGCAGAATATGGCTTCTTTTGTCTCGCTATTTTTCTAAATCCAAATTGCTGCTCATTTAATTCAGTATTGATTTTATTCTGGATCCTTCCATGTATAACTTTTAGCAAGATTTTTGTAACATGGCTCATTAGGCTTATCGTTCTAAAGTCACTGCATTCAACTGCACCATTCTTTTTAGGCAATGCAATGAAAGTTGATGTTTTTAGTTCATTTGGTATGTATCCTGTGTGGTATATGTCGTTGCATATGTCTGTAATCACTTCAATGTCAAAATCTTCTTGTACCTGTATCATCTCTATCAGTATTCTGTCAGGTCCTGCTGCTTTTCCCCTTTTCATTGTTTTTATAGCTTTTTCCGCCTCAGATTTTAAGATTTTATAGCCTGATGTACATTTTATAACTGGTTTCTTGTCTCTTTGATCATGAAATAATTCTGTTATATATTCCTGCCATCTATCTATAATATCTTCATTAAGGGAAATTACTGTAATTGAAATGTTGTCCCTTTTCTTCTGCATGTCAAGCATGGGAACGAATAAATAAAGATGTTATATGTCACATAAACACGAGTCAGCTCAGACTTTAAGTAAAGATGAGAAACTGAATTGGGTTAACTCAGCATTTTTGTAATGGGAAATGTACTTCTTTCTCTAGACTATGAACAAATAATATAAATACCTCTTCAGAACGGGAACTCACCGTTTGATGGATACCCCTGTGTAATTGGATCTCCGTTAGGGTGATGAATAACCCCTCTCTGGGCACCAGTAGGGGGCATCCATAGCGCATCAGGATAAACCCTAAGGTCGCCCATAAATTGTCCGGTTGAATCATAGGGATCCGAGTAGATTATGATGCCTTTAGCTCCATTGTTTGAGGCTAAGGTCACCTGGGAAAGAGAGGTGTATAAGAGTTAGTTAACTGTTTAGTTACCTGTCATATAACTCAATGTGGTGTTCTGTAAGGCAACAACAAATTCGCAGATTTGTACTGTCTGTGACCATACCTTGTTTGGTGCATCCAGTCTGGCCCCAAACTGATCATTTCTGTTTTCTCTGTCCTCCAACAGTTAATCCCTGCTATGTCTCTCTTTCTGACGTTCCACCGGAGTTCACAGCAGAGTAGATCTTATAATTATTTTTTTTTAAATCTATCTCTTTTGAACAAGATTCAGCTCAAGCATCTGTCTAGTATCATCATCATGTGCCATACCGGTTGTCGTAGGTGATCATGTCCTACCACAATCTTCTATCTACAGTGCATCGTATCAGTTCTGTTGTTGACTGTTTTCCATGCCATGACACAAAGCTATCCAGTATTTTCTCTCTTTGTCGTCCGCGATCTCTCTTTCCTTTTATTTTGCCAGTTGTAACCAAGTATTCCAACTTTCCTCTTCTCATGATGTGCCCAAAAAATGTTGATTGCTTCTTTCTGATTTTTTTAAGAGCTCCTTTTTTGTGTTGGCCTCTTTGAGAACTTCCTCATTGGTCTTTTTAGCTGTCCAGGGAACTTTCAACATTCTTCTGAGAAATCCCATCTCTGTGGCCTCTAATCATCTTTTCATTTGTTTGTCCACTGTCCATGATTCGCTTCCATAGGTCATAATTGGTTCTATATAGCACCGATGAACTCTCTTTCTCATTTCTATTGACATAGATTTGTTGCATAAGATATTTTTCATTTTCTGAAATGCTATTTTGGACTGATCTATTCTGCTTTTTATTTCCGTGGTACATCTTCCATCCGATGTTATTATTGTTCCCAAGTATTTGACGCGTTGCACTTGTTTCAAATTTGTCCTATTTATTTTTATGCTGCGTGCTGGTGATGATTGTTTCTTCGTTATGACCATTACTTCTGTTTTCTTACTATTCAGATTAAGACGTTTCTTGTTGCTTTCTTTTAGTATTATGTCTATCATTTCTTGTAGTTCATTCTCTATCTCTGCTATTAAGACTGTGTCATCCGCATATTGCATATAGAATGACGAAATAGATGACATATAAAATCAATGACTAAATCTAGTAGCAAAAAAATATATCATTGAATGACTCAAACAAACACGCATACAGCCAGCTAGACAATTAAGTAAAGGCCTGTGCATGAAGGACAAAATATTTTATTAACAATTTAGTCTCAGAATCTGAAAAAAACAGCAACAACAGTAAACAGCAAAGCTACCTCTATAATAAAACAACTGTACAATCATCCACCTCCAACTAATGTCCATATCAAAGTCAAGAAAGGCGAAATCTTGCTCTCAGAGGAAAAAGAGAAATAAAGATAGGTTGAACATTTCAAAGAAACATTAAATAGACCACAACCACTAGACATCCCGTATCTCGATGATGAAGTTATTTATCGATGTTATGCTTCTATGCGTTGTGACATTGGCATTTAATGAACTCAAACAATCGTTTAAGAAAATCAAAATTAATAAAGCATCAGGAGACGATTATTTCTCTGGAGAAATGCTGAAAGTGGCAGATGATAACTTCAATCATCTCTCAACACTCTTCTATTAAATGTGGCGCAATGAATTCAGAAGCCTTGAAAAGTTGGGGAAATCAAAACTCATCAGCACAAACACAAAACTTAGGCTATTCAAATCAAATGTACTATCAACCCTTACGTATGCGTGTGAAAGCTGGAAAACAACAAGAGATATAGAAACAAAGTTGAACGCATTAGAAAATAAATGTCTAAGGAAAATACTTGGTATAGAATGGAACGAATTCAAAACAAATGAGGAAATTAGAGAAATCGCCAATCAACCACTAATATCTTCAGTAATAAAGAAAAGACGATGGTCATACGTTGAGCATGTGATGAAAAGAGATAATAATCGAATAGCAAAGCAAGCCTTCATATGGGCAACAACAGGTAAAAGAAAAAGAGGAAGACCCAGGGAGACACTGAGAAGAACATTGATGAGAGAGGCAAGAGCAGCAGGAATCGGCTCCCTCAATGAGATAGAACTGCTTGCACAGAACAGAGACAGATGGCGAGATTTGATAAAATATCTTTAAAAGAAAACTGCTAGAACAAAAAATTCATATAGGAAAAGGTGTATCTTGGTCTACGCCCTATGGGCCGGTTACGGCTCGAAAGGTCAATAGATAGATAGCATGAATTCCCACCACAACAGTGAACAGATGGTGTGATCGTGAAGCTCTCAAAAAAGGTTGATCTATCAGATTGTAACAACTGGCTAGGAATCACATTCATGTCTATACCTAGTCAACCCTTCACCAGCATGGTACTAGAAAGACTGACGAAGTCAGTAGATAAAAAAAAAATTAGCGAAGAACAAGCGATCCAACAACATCGTTAATGTATAGATCACATTTTCACTCTCAGAACCATCATTGAGGAATCATTAGGATTCAAATCTTCGCTCACTATTAACTTTGTGGATTTCCAAAGGTATTTGATAGTTTACACCGACCTGCACTGTGGTAAATCCTTAACCTCTAATTTTCTGCAAAATATGTGAATATTATAAAAGTCTTTCATTAGGATTCAGTTTGCTTTGTAAGAACAGAAACTGACAACATTGACTGGTTCCCAGTATCCCTCTCTCTCACTCTCTCTCTCTCTCTGCGATCAGGACTCAATCAGAGTAGGATTCCAGACTCACAGATGAAGTCAGCCGTCATGTTAAGTGTGTTGATCGCCCCCACAGACAGAACAACACAATTAGAGTCTGCCAGATCCACTCTGATTGAACACCCGTTAAAACGTTGCACTGTGTTCTGCGCCAGTGGCCCAGTGCATCCGATTTCAGCCAGCATTTTATTCAGGTTTGCATTCCTTAGCCTTTGATTGTCCCCAATCCTCCTGCCCAGTATAAACAGGTGTGAAACAAGGATGCGTCATGTCACCACTTTTATTCGGATTTGCAATTGATTAGTTCATGCTTAAATCAAGAGAAGAAAGACAATTGGGCATTAAATGGATCGATAATAAACTCTTTGAAGATTTCGACTTTGTAGACGACTTCGCACTTTTGAGCTCTACACACGCTGATGCTCAAGAAAAGATGGAACTACTTCTGGTTAAATAAGCCATCAGATCAACGCGACCAAAACGAGAGTCCTGGATATTAAAACAAAGCCTCTGATATAACAACTAACAATGAAATTTGACAAAATTTACACATTTGACCTATCTAGGCATCAAAATGTGCAGAGATGAAGACATAATATCAGAAATGATGACACGCATCGCACTAGCATAAAATGCTTTCAACAAACTGACGAATATCTGGAGATCCAAAGTAAACGAACAAAACCTAGACTGCTCAACTTCTGTGTGTTTCCAGTGCCAACATAAAGATGTGAAAGTTGGAAATACATCAAGACTTTAGATAGGAAATTAAATGTCTTTGAAAACAAATGTCTCCGCATAATCTCAAACATAAGCTGGAAAGAATATATTTCAAATGAATGGATAAAATACGAATTAAAACAAAAATACGAATCGAAACAAATATACGCGAAGAGCGTTACAAGAAAAAGCCGTTGGACATATATCGGTCATGTGCAGTGATTGAATGAAGAACGACTTCCTCGTCAGGCATTCATGTGGGAACTATCTGGCAAAAGAAGACAAGGTAGACCAAGAGAACCGCTATCATCATCATCAAGTACCGGGCCTGCTGGCGTAGGCGATTATGTCTCTCTACAACTTTCGATCTCGGCAGCTATTTATCATTTCTGTTGTTGACCTTCTGCCAAGCAATTCTCTTAAGCTGTCTGTTATTTTTTCTCTTTGCTTCCCTCTATCTCTTCGTCCTTCAATTGTTCCAGTTGTTACAATATATTCCAGTTGTTCTCTTCTCATTACATGGCCCAAAAAATGATGATTGTTTCTTCCTAATATTGGAAATTAGCTCTCTTTTTGCTTTGACCTCTCTCATAACATCTTCATTACTCTTCTTAGCTGTCCATGGTACTCTCAACATTCTTCTGTAAATCCACATTTCTACAGACCCCGGTGATTTTCTTGTCTGTTGTCCTATTGTCCATGATTCGCATCCATATGTTAAGACTGGCTCTATGTAACATTTAAGAACTCTTTTTCTTGTTTCTATTGTCAAAAATGGATTACATAGTATCTTCCTCATTTTTTGGAAAGCTGCTTTTGCCTGAGCCATTCTGCATCTCACCTCTTTTGTATATCTTCCATCTGAGGCTAACAAAGTTCCAAAATATTTAAAATCATTTACGTGTTTTAATATTGTTCCACTTGTCTTTATTTTGCACAGAGGTCATGTCTTTTTCTTTGTTGTTACCATTACCTCTGTCTTTTTGCTATGAAGGCTGAGTCCTTTATTTTTGCTTTCTTTCACTATAATGTCCAACATTTCTTGTAACTCATTTTCACTCTTAGCGATTAAGACTGTATCATCAGCATTCCTTAGATTATTTATATTATGACCTCCAATTGTTATTCCAGGCATGCCCCATATGGATCTTAAAATAATCTCACTATAAATATTAAACAAATCTGGTGACAATCGCGATGCAGAAGCAATAAATAGGGAAGGCTCAACCATGGGACTAAGAAACAACCAAGAACTATCAGCAGATCGTCAGTCGTGGAAATCATCACGATGACCTCCGACTTATGTGACGCCTTTGGCTCGAGAGGAAAAAAATGGATTCTATTATATCACTAATTTGCTACATTTTCCGCATTTCCCCCAGCTCTAATATCCCTTCTCACTAAATAAGGGTAAAAGATATTTTTTCTCTTATATCCCACAGTCCAGCTTAGCATGATACTTTTATCTCCTTGTTTTAACCTACCTTGTCGCCTCTAAATATTCGCCCATACTTCACGATGACGACACTTCCGGACACGCTGACGTTGTTTGCCCTCAACCAGGCGTAGTCCTCCACTCGGCCATATCCGGCATAGACAAGGCCGCCCTGCAATTGATTCAATGTAATGTTATGAAGTCAAATCATTAGAATGGGAGATCTCATAATAACGACCGATGCCATTCGCACAACACTAAAAAGGTCACACAACACTGCCCCTGGTCCAGATGGTGTTCGGTATGACGACATAGGCGAGTTAGCTGGCGACGACTGGACAAACTGGACAAAGAGTTTAATAACAGCATTCGGAGTGGCCAGATTAAGGAGGAATGGCTACACGGCTACTTGCAACCGCTACCAGAACCAAACAAGGACTATTCTCAGATCAGTGCCTACATAATCATCACGATGCAGAACAATGTGGGGAAGCTACTGGAGAAAATAGTTGCCCGTGTCCTCACCTGTCACCTTGAACAGAAACGCGAGTAGTATAGCAGGAAGGATTTGATAATTATTTGACCCGTAAATTAACAAAGATATATAGTGTGGTGCGCAGCGCACCACATGTACATGAGAGACAGGGGGAGTTAACCATGACATTTCGTGTCCAGATGTTGACCTCTAGTCCCGGTGACCCCGGAAGTGACCTGTAAATGTCTGGTGTATGCGGACTTTGGAGTTCTTGATGTACTTGATCGATAGTGATAGGTTAATAGATTATACAACAGCAATGAAAAACGATCAATATAAAACAGAAAACAAGAGATATACTTTATTCTTTTATTATCTCAATAGGTGTATAACATACATTGATATTATATATCATTACAAACATATTCAGTACATTGAGTAAATATATAGTACAAGGATAACAATTATTTATAGCTATGTAGTTGGGTGTCTGCTTAGCTCTATGTCATAAATGAAGCATAAGGGGTGAAACAGTTAGAGATTCTCGGTTAGTCTAAACTGGTAGTGTAAAGAGTTAAATATCTAGAGGCGTAGTCGAGACGTTATCATCAGCTACCTTTCTTTTTATATATAAATAGGAAAGGAATTTCTTGTTTGACTGTAGGAAAATGTGGAATTATTTAAGACTTTGAATCCTACATTTTTCCCACCCTTGGCCTTTTGCGTGGCGAGAACCTCTAAAAACATATCTTTATCTAATGTGTTGTGTTGCTTGCTTAGCCCTTTACAACTGATTTTATCATAATCCCCACTACAATGGTACGTCTTACTACATAAGCTAACACGAACTGTCCCTTCATACTCTAGTTTAAAAAGACCGGGCGTTCGCTTGGTTTACGCTTTAACACCCTTACAGTTTATACAATCTGTCTTGTTAATATGTTCATCGCAAAACTCGACAGGAAACCAGTCTTTATATACGCTATTAAACTCATTCCGCAGACCTGACTTAACTATATCCTCCAACTTAGGTGCACTTAAAGCCAAGTATAAACTATCAGTATCTGTTTCACATAATTGAAAGTTGGACCTGTCTACAAACTTATCTAAGAACTCGAAATAAAAATCTAACATACGAAGTTTTGCATATTGATACACGAAGAAACCGATTTGTAGGGGGTAAGTCCCAAACCGTTTTCTTTTTCTCCATCTCAATTTCAAAAAGAGCCTCCCCTATTTCAGTCATCTTTTTAAATCGGGAATTATTTATCATTTTCGATATCTCATCCCCCTGAACGTACGAGACAGCGCTATGATTGGCCTTATTGGTTAGAGTCTTCCCATAGGCTGAGTTTCCCAACAGCTTCATTGTATCACTTACTGTAGATTGATTTTCGTCTAGATCACCAGCCCGCCTAGCGTCAGAAACCATTTCTCCAAACTTTTTAAAACAACTAGACGGTTGATATTCTATCACTTGATAGATTTTTGTTACCTCTAACCCATGATCTAAATACCATTTTAACAGTGGTGTTGCCAACAAAATTTTTTCCCCGACATAACTACCGATTAGAGTGCGACGAGGGGTTGACAACAAATTATGTTTGAGGGCATATTCACCCATAAACGAGCCAATATCATCACGCGTGACGTCAATATTTTTGAAAATTGGAGTCATCTCACTGAAATATTCCTTCAGGCGGTCGGAGACGTGTAGATCACATTCCACTAAACCAAAACATGTCCCATCTGAAACAGAAGTCAGAATCTGTTTATCACTGAGAGGGAGCCCTTCTTTAGAGTAAGAGGGTCTAGCTCGGGGGATGGCTTTAGAAAGGAAAGCCCTAATGTTTGGGTCAGACTTTTTCAGAACCTGCCACTCACATTCCCACATAACTTCTACTGGGACTTTGACCTCCTCAGTTAGATAGGTGTGTATCTCACATGTTTTTTTTCAAACCGCTCGAACAAGGGCTTATTATTAACAGGGTTTCTATCTTTACCTTTGGTGAGAGGGTAGTCTTTGTGACCATGGTACAAACAACCATGAAAATTATAGACTATTCTATTGGATTTACCCCACCCATCCACGGGGATTTTTCTATCACCTAACCGAAACTCCCTCCCGTTAAACTGAGTTTTCAAATCCACCCCTTTTTGGTGAGCGACCCACGTTAGCCACTCTCTACTTTGTTGGACATAATAGTTATCTTGTTAGACCCTAAACCCAGTCTCCATTCTTCTAATAATTGGATAATCTGTTGGCATCGGGTTCATCAGAGCCCAAAGATACAACGCGTTGGCATCGTAACCTTGGATGGATTGGACCAGCTTTCCTCCTCTAATACACGTTTTGCCTACTTCATGATACCTATGAAATATTATAGAGGGACCTCCAACGATATTGTCTCTAATCATTGTGTGTAGACTCGCCTGTTTGCTCGAACATAAACTAAACATTACACCCCTATCAACGGTCTTAAAAAGATACTTTAAACAAACACCCGGAACCGAAATGGCGTCTTGAAAACAGTCCAAGCCCCGCTCCCCATAAAAACGAACCTGCTGCTCTAAGGCTTCTAAGAATGGGACTACATCTTTGTTATTATACCACACCAAAAAGTCCCTAAGGGTGGTCATGTTATTGTCCTTCCAGACCTTTTTACACAGAGCGTACTCCTCCTTGGAAATATTGGAATTTTTTAACGACGAATAAAACGCTTCGTCTGGGGGTAGTTCTGTCTCCTCCAACTTTTGGGGGTCGTCCATATATTCATAACAAAAGTAACCCGTTGTCTCACTAATCTTATAAGCTGCCAGATATTTACTATAGCCAAACCCGGGGGCTAGATAGTTTACTATATCTAAGAATTTTAGATTCTGTGTTGCAATACACATCAAGTTATTGTTTCTTTTAACTATAAACTTGAACGGTTTTTCTACTTTGTAGTCTACTTCCATTTTATCTTCCTCTTCTTCGTTAACATCGGCTTCTTCTTCCTCTTCCATACTATCGCCTTCTTCGTCCACTTGTGGAGTGGCATCCATGAAGTGCTTTATTAAGTAAGGTTTAATGACGTTGACGTCATATTTCCCAGAGTTAAACCCTAGCACGGGAAGCTCTTTTAAATATTCATCAAACCTAACTATTATCTTGTCTTTATTTAGATCATGGAGTTGAGTAAAAATACTTTCAAACCGATCTCGCAAAAACGAGTATGCCTTAACAGCTATATCAGTGAGATAATCAAGCATCTGACTAACTAAAATTTGTGGGTCACCCTTGTTTATGAAGCATTTTGGGGCCTCCCACCCGGGGACATTTGACGCTATAGAGCAGGAGAGGGGTACGTGTTTAGCTACAAAGGTAGTCGACTGCGTCTCTCGGTGAACATTCCTACTATCAAAATAACATTCATAATCGAATGTCGCTAAACACGTACCCCTCTCCTGCTCTATAGCGTCAAATGTCCCCGTGTGGGAGGCCCAAAAACTTCATAACCAATATGCATCATAACCAAGGGTGACCCACAAATTTTAGTTAGTCAGATGCTTGATTATCTCACTAATATAGCCGCTAAGGCATACTCGTTGTTGCGAGATCGGTTTGAAAGTATTTTTACTCAACTCCATAAACTAAATAAAGACAAGATAATAGTTAGGTTTGATGAATATTTAAAAGAACTTCCCGTACTCTGGGAAATATGAAGTCAACGTCTTTAAACCTTACTTAATAAAGCACTTCATGGATGCCACTCCACAAGTGGACGAAGAAGGCGATAGTATGGAAGAGGAAGAAGAAGCCGATGTTAACGAAGAAGAGGAAGATAAAATGGAAGTAGACTACAAAGTAGAAAAACCGTTCAAGTTTATAGTTAAAAGAAACAATAACTTGATGTGTATTGCAACACAGAATCTAAAATACTTAGATATAGTAAACTATCTAGCTCCCGGGTTTAGCTATAGTAAATATCTGGCAGCTTATAAGATTAGTGAGACAAAGGGTTACTTTTGTTATGAATATATAGACGACCCCCAAAAGTTGGAGGAGACAGAACTACCACCACACGAAGCGTTTTATTCGTCGTTAAAAAATTCCAATATTTCCAAGGAGGAGTACGCTCTGTGTAAAAAGGTCTGGAAGGACAATAACATGACCACCCTTATGGACTTTTTGGTGTGGTATAATAACAAAGATGTAGTCCCATTCTTAGAAGCCTTAGAGCAGCAGGTTCGTTTTTTTATGGGGAGCGGGGTGTGGACTGTTTTCAAGACGCCATTTCGGTTCCGGGTGTTTGTTTAAAGTATCTTTTTAAGACCGTTGATAGGGGTGTAATGTTTAGTTTATGTTCGAGCAAACAGGCGAGTCTACACACAATGATTAGAGATAATATCGTTGGAGGTCCTCTATAATATTTCATAGGTATCATGAAGTAGGCAAAACGTGTATTAGAGGAGGAAAGCTGGTCCAATCCATCCAAGGTTACGATGCCAACGCGTTGTATCTTTGGGCTCTGATGAACCCGATGCCAACAGATTATCCAATTATTAAAAGAATGGAGACCGGGTTTAGGGTCGAAAAAGATAACTATTATGTCCAACAAAGTAGAGAGTGGCTAATGTGGGTCGCTCACCAAAAAGGGATGGAGTTGAAAACTCAGTTTAACGGGAGGGAGTTTCGGTTAGGTGATAGAAAAATCCCCGTGGATGGGTGGGATAAATCCAATAGAATAGTCTGTAATTTTCATGGTTGTTTGTACCATGGTCACAAAGACTACCCCCTCACCAAAGGTAAAGATAGAAACCCTGTTAATAATAAGCCCTTGTTCGAGCTGTTTGAAAAAACATGTGAGATACACACCTATCTAACTGAGGAGGTCAAAGTCCCAGTAGAAGTTAAGTGGGAATGTGCGTGGCAGGCTCTGAAAAAGTCTGACCCAACCATTAGGGCTTTCCTTTCTAAAGCCATCCCCCGAGCTAGACCCTCTTACTCTAAAGAAGGGCTCCCTCTCAGTGATAAACAGATTCTGACTTCTGTTTCAGATGGGACATGTTTTGGTTTAGTGGAATGTGATCTACACGTCCCCGACCGCCTGAAGGAATATTTCAGTGAAATGACTCCAATTTTCAAAAATATTGACGTCACGCGTGATGATATTGGCTCGTTTATGGGTGAATATGCCCTCAAACATAATTTGTTGTCAACCCCTCATCGCACTCTAATCGGTAGTTATGTCGGGGAAAAAATTTTGTTGGCAACACCACTGTTAAAATGGTATTTAGATCATGGGTTAGAGGTAACAAAAATCTATCAAGTGATATAATATCAACCGTCTAGTTGTTTTAAAAAGTTTGGAGAAATGGTTTCTGACGCTAGGCGGGCTGGTGATCTAGACGAAAATCAATCTACAGTAAGTGATACAATGAAGCTGTTGGGAAACTCAGCCTATGGGAAGACTCTAACCAATAAGGCCAATCATAGCGCTGTCTCGTACGTTCAGGGGGATGAGATATCGAAAATGATAAATAATTCCCGATTTAAAAAGATGACTGAAATAGGGGAGGCTCTTTTTGAAATTGAGATGGAGGAAAAGAAAACGGTTTGGGACTTACCCCTACAAATCGGTTTCTTCGTGTATCAATATGCAAAACTTCGTATGTTAGATTTTTATTTCGAGTTCTTAGATAAGTTTGTAGATAGGTCCAACTTTCAATTATGTGAAACAGATACTGATAGTTTATACTTGGCTTTAAGTGCACCTAAGTTGGAGGATATAGTTAAGTCAGGTCTGCGGAATGAGTTTAATAGCGTATATAAAGACTGGTTTCCTGCCGAGTTTTGCGATGAACATATTAGCAAGACAGATTGTATAAACTGTAAGGGTGTTAAAGCGTACACCAAGCGAACGCCCGGTCTTTTTAAACTAGAGTATGAAGGGACAGTTCTTGTTAGCTTATGTAGTAAGACGTACCATTGTAGTGGGGATTATGATAAAATCAGTTGTAAAGAGCTAAGCAAGCAACACAACAAATTAGATAAAGATATGTTTTTAGAGGTTCTCGCCACGCAAAAGGCCAAGGGTGGGAAAAATGTAGGATTCAAAATCTTAAATAATTCCATATTTTCCTACAGTCAAACAAGAAATGCTCTTTCCTATTTCTATATAAAAAGAAAGGTAGCTGATGATAACGTCTCGACTACGCCTCTAGATATTTAACTCTTTACACTACCAGTTTAGACTAACCGAGAATCGCTAACTGTTTCACCCCTTATGCTTCATTTATGACATAGAGCTAAGCAGACACCCTACTACATAGCTATAAATAATTGTTATCCTTGTACTATATATTTACTCAATGTACTGAATATGTTTGTAATGATATATAATATCAATGTATGTTATACACCTATTGAGATAATAAAAGAATAAAGTATATCTCTTGTTTTCTGTTTTATATTGATCGTTTTTCATTGCTGTTGTATAATCTATTAACCTATCACTATCGATCAAGTACATCAAGAACTCCAAAGTCCGCATACACCAGACATATACAGGTCACTTCCGGGTCACCGAGACTAGAGGTCAACATCTGGACACGAAATGTCATGGTTAACTCCCCCTGTCTCTCATATACATGTGGTGCGCTGCGCACCACACTATATATCTTTGTTAATTTACGGGTCAAATAATTATCAAATCCTTCCTGCTATACTACTAAGGCGCATTCCCACCCACACCCGAAGATTATAGAGATAACAAAGAGACATGACTCAATGAGGCAGTTTTCGCCTATGACGTCTTCGAAGGCTTTCACGGACGAGAGGAGACATGTGCTACTGCTATAGATCTGGAGGATGCATACAACAGAGAACCATTTGAATACCTCATGCATATGCTCCTCAAACTGGCGGTGTACCTCCTCCTCATTAGATGGATCGCTAAAGCACTGTTTCAGGGGAAGGTGATACTCAGATGTGGACGTTGGTCATCCGAGCCAACACCCATTTGTCCAGGGCTGCCACAAGGCTCACCATTGTCACCAGTTCTATTTAACTAAGGTGACCAGACGTCCCGATTTTTTACTGTTTTTTCGACCTTTGTCCCGGATTCGTTACTGTCCAGAATTTGTCCTGATTTTGGCCGATTTTTTAGCTTTTGTCCCGGATTTGTTAAAATACATTAATGACACAAACGTGTGCCAATTTTGTTAATATGGTAAACTTTTCTTCGACTTAAAAATATGCACGATTCCATTGTTGTGTAGAAAATGTTTAAAAAGTTGAACTGGGTGTTCATTTGGCGAAACAGTAACAGTAAAAACCGCTCCAAGTTTTAAATTTTGTATAATGAAACTGAAACTCAATAACGTTTAATTCAATAACTTCTGATAACGTTTTGTAAGCCTATATTGTTAGGTGTTTTAATTAGTTTTAAAATATATGTATTATTCACTTGAAAAAGACGGAAGAAATGTCATTTTAGTGATGGTAAATTAAAGTCATATTAATCCGTCCCGGTTTAGGGTTTCAAAAATATGGTCACCTTAATTTAACGTGTACACAAAAACGATTACGGAACAACAGCTGGATGGAAGGGGATTAGGGGAAGAACTATGACTTTTGCTGATGATATTCTGGTATATAGACAGGGAAGAGACAGAAGGGAAATCACCTCCACAATGCAAAACGAACACGATCGTATCTCTTCCTGGTGTGGATTTTCAGGTGCATTGGTTAATCCTAATAAAGCATCAGTTGCGTTGTTCTCCCTTAACAACTTATAACTGGGGTCGTCAGTCGCTGGACATTGCTGGACTTGCTGAGGAGGGAATCTGAGCACCCATGGACATGTTCGGAGTGCAATGATGATGACCCGCAAACAACTTATTAACTCAATAACAATGAAGTCTATGGTGCTGGATAGGACACATAATGCGGTAGCCAACTGAGACTATTACATGAAAGGGCATTTTTTGAATCTCCAGTGGAAAAGACAAAGATGAAGACCAAAACATTCTTAGTGAGGACACGTGGAAGCAGAGATCAAGATGATGGGTATAACATAGAATAATCTGAAAAGAATGACAAGAAACATAACGCCTTGGAAAGTGTTTTTGAAGACCTATGCTCCACAGGGGGAGCCGCAATAGCTTAGTGGTTAGTGAACTGGACTAACACGGACAAGGGGTAGGGTTCGATCCCAACCGACGGCTTCCGGGTTCACCCAGCCTTAAATGGGTACCGGATTTTTTTCTGGGAAAGTAAAGCAGCACGGGTGTAATACCGACCACATTACCCCAAAAATCTTGTGCTGAAGGTCTGTAAAATATAGGGTCACTAACACCATATTTCCCTATACACCATTTGGCGTGACGGGGGTACTTTACTTTTTTTTACTTTACTTATGCTCCACAGGGCCTTGAAAGGAAGAAGAACTTTACGTCCGAACAAACGTCATTTTGCCCCCCTTCTCTCCCTTCCCCGATCTACGCTCCTACATACCGCGCCATCAGTAAATCTGAAGACTGACATTATTCCGTTACGAATAATGTCATTTATGTACACAAATGACTTGTCTATTTATACTGAATGATTTCAAATATTATCATGTTATATGTTATAAATGTGAAATGATAACATTAAGAAGTTATGAGACTTCAAGCTATGCCTTACCTCCACTAGCCCACTCGGAGAATAGGCGTTAAATGGGGGCACCACGTCCTCGTATTGTGAAAAGTTGCTCTCGTCACTTTTAGCATCATAGACAACGGTGTTATTGACATCCAATAAACGAACGGAGCTGGGCGTCTCGTCGCTAGGATACGACAACAGTGCGTCATATGGAGTTGTCTGCACATGAAGGCCACTTTCTTTGAATCTGGTTTGTAACATCTTGACAAGATCAAAGTCTGTTTGTCTCCCTGCTATGTGTGGTTTCTGTGACAAATATCTGTAATGGAGTACAGTTCAAATAGAGTACAATTTAATCAGATATACATGTACATTTAACGTCATTACAGACGATTGGAATTAAACTTTTGTTGACTTTCTGTAATAACATTTAGAAGCTGTTTTTACTGAAAGGCTTCTCCCATGGCTGTTTCTGGTAATTTTTGAATGTCTGGTCAGGCAGGAGATTAAAGAATTCAAACAAGAAAATGCAGAAATAAATGTTTATTTCTGAGAAGAAACTTTAGGGCCAAACTTTATTTTTGTTTAAAAATAGTGAACGTATTTATTTATTTTCATATCTTTCTCTTTCGCTCTTCTTTCACACACCATTGCCCCAATCCTATTTCAAGGCTTTCATGGTATCCAATTCTTCTCTATTCCCTCCTTTATTTGTTTTCTCAGCCTTCAAGCTGAGAAACTTATCAAACTCACTCACAAACTACTCTGTCATTGTTCCTCTAATTTCTCTAGTTTCTACTTTCTCTTCTCGACACTTATCACTCTCTCTCTCTCTCTCTCTCTCTATTTCCTTTTCTCATGCTCTACTACTAATCTCTCCCCCTTCCTTCTTCACTTTATCTCTATTTATCTCATACTCTTTTTTCAATCTCTCTCCCTATCTCATTCTCTTCTTCTCTCCTCTCCCACTCTTAAGTCAATCTCTGTAAAAATGTACAACTTTTTAAATTATGAAACAATAACTAAGATTATTTTCATAAAACATTATCATCATCATTATCAAGTACCGCGCCTGCTGGCGTAGGTGATCATGTCTCTCCACAACTTTCGATCTCGACAGTTATTTATCATTTCTGTTGTTGACCTTCTGCCAAACCATTCTCTTAAGCTGTCTGGTATTTTTTCTCTTTGCTTCCCTCTATCTCTTCGTCCCTCAATTTTCTCAGTTGTTACAATATATTCCAGTTGTTCTCTTCTCATTACATGGCCAAAAAATGATGATTGTTTCTTCCTAATATTGGAAATTAGCTCTCTTTTTGCTTTGACCTCTCTCAGTACATCTTCATTACTCTTCTTAGCTGTCCATGGTATTCTCAACATTCTTCTGTAAAACCACATTTCTACAGACTCCAGTGATTTTCTTGTCTGTTGTCCTATTGTCCATGATTCACATCCATATGTTAAGACTGACTCTACATAACATTTAAGAACTGTTTTTCTTGTTTCTATTGTCAAAAATGGACTGTATTGTATCTTCCTCATTTTTTGGAAAGCTGCTTTTGCCTGAGCCATAAAACATAAAACATAAAACATAAAACATATCATATAAAACAACGTGCTGAATCTGTATCTCACCTTAAGTTGGCCTCTATTCTGGCAGGATCGATAGCATCAAGGATGAGTTTTGAAATGTCTGGATCAGCCTCGCCAATAAGATTGTCAGGAAGCCCAGCGAAGGGTGACTCATCTGGTTTTCCTTTCTGGAGAGCATAATTACCAATGAGGATTCCAACCGCGAACCCTAGCACAGCGGTTAGCAGCAGAAATATAATTAGATTGCCTTTGCTCACTCCTGGTTTTGATGGCTCAAAGAGTGGATCATTTTCAGAGCCAACTTCCATGTTGCCTCTTGGACCCATGAATGGATTGTGACACTAAAAACAACAGATCTGCACCAAGATATGAGAACCTGATGAGAAGAAAATAAAATTATGTGGTTTTGCTAAACAATATATCATTATATCTTCTTCCTCTTCTTTTCTTCCTCATCTGCCTTTCAGCGTCGAGGGGAGATATAATTTGCGGTCTTTTGCTCTTCTGTTCGCCTCTGCTGCTGTTATGTTTCCTAGTGCTTGTAATATTCCATCGACCCATCTTTATCGTGGTCGACCCTTGGGTCTGGTGTTCTCACAACGTTTGTTGAAGGCTCGTTGTGTTGTGTTTTGTTCTGTCTTCCTTGTCACGTGGCCAAACAATTTTATCTGTTGTTTCCTTATATATTCTATGGCGGGGGCTATTCCTAGCTTTTTTCTCAGTTCTTCATTTCTGATCTTATCTCTGTAGGCTGCATCTTGATTCTATCTCAGCTGTTTTAGAATTATCGTTTGTCATTAGACTTCCTAGGTATTTGAATTCCTCTACTTGTTTTAGTTGTCTGCCTTCTATAGTTATGTTAATGTTCTGTTTATTTTTGGCGACGTTCATGACATCTGTTTTGTTGATTTTCATGTTGTATTTTGTGCCTGAGATGTTGAGTTTGTTTAAGTGTTCTTGTAAGTCTTCCATTGTTTCGTGTATGAGTGCCTGATCGTCTGCTCGTTGATGTGCTCTGTCTCTGATGGGTTGGCTAGCTTGCATATATGGTCCATGTATGTAATAAACAGTAGGGGGGATAGCACGCATCACTGTCTTACACCTGATTTAACTTCGAAGTGATTTGTGTAGCCTGCTGCTGTTCTGACCATGCAGCTGCTGTTGACGTAGAGGCTTTTAATAAGGTTGGTTAGATGTTGGCTTACTCCGTATGTTGTTAGTATCTCCCACAGTTGTTCTCTGTTTACTCTGACGAATGCTTTTTCCTGGTCAATGAAGGCTATGTCTAAGTTTTGATTGTGTTCTGTCGTTTTTTCCGCAAGCTGTTTTAATGTGAATAGTGCGTCGGTACATCCTCTGTTTTTTCGAAACCCCATTTGAGAATCGCTTAACTGTAGTTCTATTATTCGTCTCAGCCTTTTTCCAAGATTTTGGCGTATAGCTTTCCTACATGGCTGAGAAGAGATATACCTCTATATTGATTGCAGTCTCTTTTGCTACCTTTCTTTTTCCATATTGGTATGATTATTGCCTGTTGCCAGTCTTCTGGGGCTTGTTGTTGGTGCCATGCTGCATTAAATATTCTGTGCAACCATTGCATTCCTGTTTCTCCTGCTACTGCTATTATTTCTATTGGTATCTATACCCGGTGCTTTATTTCTTGGTGCACATTTGATTACTTCTTCGATTTCCTCTTTCATGATGTTGGGTTCAGTATTTGTGAGTTCTAGCGTGGTTTTTGTTGTCTTATTGGTAGTTGGTATGTTTAACAGGTCTTCAAAATATTCTTTTCATCTCCTTTGCATACGTTGGTTATTTGATATTGGCTGTCCGTCTTTGTCATTTATCAGCTCAGTAGGATCATGGTTTTCTTTTCTCGCTCTTGTGGCTTTTACTGCTTTGTAGAAATCTCTTGTGGCTGTCTTGAAGTCCCTGCTCATGTTTTGTCCGAATTCTGTCCAATTCTTTTGCTTAGCTTCTTCAACATTTGATCAACATTTTAACTCTTTTTCGAACTAAGGTATATTTTTCATATTTTTCTTGGTTCTTGTTCTCCCTCCAATTTTTAAACTGTTTCTTCTTTTCTTTAATTGCTTCTCTGATTGTTTCGTTCCACCACGGGGTGCTCTTTTTCCCTTCTCTTGTTCTTAGCTTCGTTCCACAAACTGTTTTAGAGATGTTGGTTATTGTTTCCTTAACTTGTTTCCACTCTTCTTCTACTGTGCATACTTCGTTAGGGAGTTTCTTGAATTCCTCTGTTAGTTTTTCTTCTAGGGTTTTCCTTGTTTCTTGATCTTCTAATTGTTTTATTTTTATTGTCTGTTCTTCACGCTTCTTATGTTTGTTTTCGTATATTCTCTTTATTTTTGGCTGTCTTAGTGTGATCATAACCATCTTGTGATCCGTATCGTCTGTAATATTTGGGATTGCTCTACTGTCGGTTACTCTTTTCTTGTTCTGTTTTCTTGTTAGTATAAAATCTATCTGGCTTCTGCATGTTGTGTCATTCCATTTGTACCAGGTGTATACTTGCGACTCTCTGTGTTTGAAGAATGTGTTGGTGATAAATAAATAATTTTGATGGCATAGATCGAGCAGTCTGCTTCCATTTTTGTTTATTTCAACCGTTTTATCGCCAAAGGGTCCTAAGATATCACTGTTCTCACTGTTGCATTTCCCAAGCCTTCCATTAAAATCTCCCATCACTAACATGTCGTCGCTTTCGTCAATCTTGTTAATGATTTCATTCAATGTGTTGTAGAATTCTTCGCTGTCTCTTTCATTGTTGTTGCATGGTGCATAGATTTGAATGTAATTTGTTTTTCGATCGTCTTCTAGTAGTTTAATTGTGACAATTCTTTCTGAATGGTATTTTATTTCTAGAATGTTCTTTGCGTGTTCTGGGTCGATGATAAAGCCTACTCCACGTGTTGCTCTTTCTGTGTTGTCGACTCCTGAGAATATTTTCGTGTAGTTCATGTGTGTTTTCTTTATCTGTTGTCCTTTTACTCTGGTGTCCGCTAATCCTAGTATTTAAATTTTCCTTTTTGTCATTTCTTATATAAGTTCGATTTCTTTATTTTTTATCCCGCATATATTTATCGTTGCTACTTTAATCTCCATCTTCTGTGTATTTCTCTGAGCATAAAACATCTATCCCTTACCGACCTGCTGAGTCAGTCGTAAGTTAAGGGCTTACCTTAAGAAAAACACACGATGGGGGTTTAGCCTGACTGATGTTTCTTTCCCCCCCCCCCAACGTGTTTGATCGCTAAGGTCTCACATGCGATCGTTTACGATCTAAATATGAAGCGTTAGCTATTTACATTTAAAAAAGTACTTATCAGTTCTTATCCTCCTCCTTGGTAGAAAACTTTACACAACTTTTCGCAAATTATATTCCGTTGGAAACACTATATTCATTCACTTTAATCACACAATCTAAACTCCGAAAATTATCATTATATGTGTACATATTTGTCTTGTCTGTAGTTATACAGCTAAAAAAAAAAAACTCTTTCATTTTGAGCTTTGCTGCAGTGAAAACATTATCAGCCAAAAGCATGTGAAAACATGATTTTAAAAAAAGCATCTGATTATTGAAACAGCAAATAATATTTAAAGACTGGGACAATGAGGAAATACAAGAAGACCGACATGTAGCACCGTTGATGTTAGTGGGTTATTGTATTGGTCTAAGATATTCATGCCGAATCAAACAATTAGTGATAATGGAAATTGTCCTAGTACAATTATATGGTTTTTATATATCACACCAGGAAGACATAACAGCAGAAGTGGTGAAATGCTAAAATTACCTTCATAGCAATGTAATATATAATGATAATTCATTAATTAATTATTGTTTTACATTTTTATAGACAAATTTATTTATGTATTTTAACTTTGACAATATTAGGCTTTCAGGCACATACACTTTATATGTTTATTTTATTAACCATTTTAATCAAAGGATAATTATCGCAATGTAGTCGCTCACATGTCAACTTCACATAAGGAGAACATACTAATCTTGTACAGGCAAAATGAAATCGTTTGACCAGTAATCTCGATCATCTGACCTGACAAAGACCATTCTGCAAGAAACTGTAAATAGAGGTAGAAGAAGAGGTAGACAATGAAAGAAACGTGAGGATAACACCAAGCCACGGACATATCTTGACTTCACAGTGTCCCAAAATTGGTAAGATAGGGATAAAAAGAAAATGTTGTCGAAGTCTGTAGCTATAGACCCAACGACTTCTTGTGTAATGGAATGAAGAAGAAGAAGAACAAGAAGGACATAATAAATAAATAAGTGCTATACAAATGTTTTAATCGACTACTTGCAACTTAAAGAAAACAACAACAAAAATCACTGACTGTTTTTCTACTAGTCAAGATGCATATTACTTCTATGGACAGTGATATGTTATGTTATGTTAGGATTATCATCACTGCACCACAGACACATCCATATATGTTCCCATTTGTTCCCTTGAAATACAGAGAACCTTGAAGGAGAATCCAGACCCACGTGCACGAACTCCGTTGGACAACTTGGGATCCATAAATTGTATGAAAGCGTTACTGGTCAGATCTAAAAGTAACATCATATATAGAGTTGTTCTGTTGCTTGTGTCAGATCTCAGTTCATTAAACCAAACTTAAGAGTAACATCATATATTGAGTTGTTCTGTTGCTTGTGTCAGATCTCAGTTCATTAAACCAAACTTAAGAGTAACATCATATATAGAGTTGTTCTGTTGATTGGTGTCACATCTCAGTTCATTAAACCAAACTTAAGAGTAACATCATATATTGAGTTGTTCTGTTGCTTGGTGTCACATCTCAGTTCATTAAACCAAAATTAAGAGTAACATCATATATTGAGTTGTTCTGTTGCTTGGTGTCACATCTCAGTTCATTAAACCAAAATTAAGAGTAACATCATATATTGAGTTGTTCTGTTGCTTGGTGTCACATCTCAGTTCATTAAACCAAAATTAAGAGTAACATCATATATTGAGTTGTTCTGTTGCTTGGTGTCACATCTCAGTTCATTAAACCAAAATTAAGAGTAACATCATATATTGAGTTGTTCTGTTGCTTGTGTCACATCTCAGTTCATTAAACCAAACTTAAGAGTAACATCATATATAGAGTTGTTCTGTTGCTTGTGTCACATCTCAGTTCATTAAACCAAACTTAAGAGTAACATCATATATTGAG
Source organism: Megaustenia siamemsis (assembly GCA_032433765.1). Lineage (NCBI taxonomy): Eukaryota > Metazoa > Mollusca > Gastropoda > Stylommatophora > Ariophantidae > Megaustenia > Megaustenia siamemsis. Next base: position 66,137,063 of record JAVIAB010000124.1, read on the forward strand.
TTGTTCTGTTGCTTGGTGTAAATCTGACAGTCCATGGGAGAGATCGTCAGAGCTGGCTCATGCCAGAGAAAGTGATAGCTGGTAGACAGCTGGATAGGTCTTCTTCTCAGAAGAGACACACAAAAATGCACAAGAATTGTCAAGCGTTCAATTAAAGAGGAAGGAGAAAAAGAGATAGATAAATGACCAAAATAAAAGAGGACAGTATGAATATTAATTATTAATGTGAGCCAGATATGAGGCACCATGCGAAGGATATCCACGAACTGCACAAAGCGCAGGTATTTTGTTGTTACCCTACAAGACTCCACCCAGTGTCTTCTCTGTCGAAAAAAGAAGAAAGGAAATCTAAATTCTAAACAAATCAAGAAAACGTTACTCAAGGGGATAGGTTTATTATCGTGCGTGACTACTCAGCTACAGGAACAATTTCTCTACACATACATCACCATTTTTTACAAGAGATTTGTTAAACTTATATATTATATATAATCCGAAAAATGTAACGTATTTATTCGATAATAAAGAATATGTTAAAAGTTTTATGTTTAAAACTTACTAAATTGTTGAATGAAAATGTTTACTCCATTACATTTATTTTCTTCTCCTTCAAAAACTTAAATGAGAGGTATTTCATTTCAATATTTCATGTCCTTTACTGGAAATAACACAACATTCAACGATTGAAGAATAGCTTCGAAAGAATATCAGCACTTTTGAGGTACCCTGCTTAGTACAGTGTCCTTGACACGGGTTGACCTTTGAAACGACACAATTATTTAAGCATTAACCATTCTATGTATGTGTAGTAAGTAGGCCCTACTTTAATGCACGTTTTTATGTTTATAAGCAACGCTATCTTCAGTACGGTGTGTCATCAACTAGTAAGGCATCTTATTCAAGACATGTGCCGTGGAGTGTTGTAGGGAGCTGCTGTTCTCGATCCGGTGCCAGGTGGCATTGCAACAGCTGGACGTATATTGTAATAATATTATCAACCAATATGACAACAGATGTGAAGTGCAGATTAGCTCAAAGGTTTCATTCAAACAAATGTAGCACTGAAATTATTGCTGCTTATATCCCTTTATTGTGAATTGGACAACAAAGGACAAGAGGTTGGGTTTGATCATGATCGATGGCTTCTTGGTTCACCCAGCCTTAAATGAGTACCGGATTTTTTTTCTGTAAAAGTAAAACGGCACGGGCGTAATATCGACCACATTATCTAAAAATTATGGTCACTAACACCATATTCCCTATACGCCAGTGGCGTATTCTCTATGATATCGCAGCTACCGCTGGTAGTCTGAATATATTAACGAAATGCAAAAGGAAATGATAATTTATTACATTTTTTTGGTAATTATATTACAAATGTTCGAATATCCTATTACGCATTTCGTAGGCCAATATGATTTATTTCCTTTGATTTGCATTTATTAAAGCAATGGTTTTCCTCTGGCCACAAAAACGTTCTTGAATAAAACCGAAACTACATTGAAACCTCTATTAGCCAACTGTACATTTATCCTCTCTCCGAACCTAGTATTAACGACCTTGATATTCAACAATTCCCGTCAAAATAATACGGCTAAGCTACCTCTACACTACTGCGGTTTCATGGGTTTTTTTTAGCTCTAGCCAATCAGAATCGTCACAAAGTGAAAGTGAAACTATATCCGATTACCGGAAGTTCCTTAGCTATTTATAACTACGTTATGCGCATCAGCATCTGTACAAAGAACTTTTTCTGCTCTCAAGAGAATCATATCTTATTGCACAAGAACGCTTATCTGGTTTGGCATTAATATCCATTGATAAATCATTCCCTCTGAAACTTAGAAACCAATCCAACAGTACTTTCAGTGACAAAGTCATCAATACATTTTCGTCCCAAACAAGACGGATATAATTAACATAAATAAGTAACTAATTTAAAATGTAGTGATGTCATTAGAAAATATTACTTTATGTTAGCCTACTGAATATAATGTATGTTTTTATTTATTATGTCAGCGGTAGCCCAGACCCCAAAACCAGTTAACGCCACTGCTATTCGCCACATGGCGTGACGGGGCTCTTTACTTTACTTTACTTTACTTTACTTACTTTATATCCCTTTATGATGAGACGGTTACAACTCCTCATTTCCATATTCTTGTTTATGTGATGAATGCGATTCGTGGCTTCAGCAATTTACATTTTTAGTTTAATTTGACATTCTGTCTTTTCTGCTGACGTTTTCGATCTTCCATAGGCATCTCATGTTATCCTTTATGATCTTTCTTACTCATGCTTTGATATGAGTCAGGTTATTTGAAACATATAAGTTATATAAATGTACAATTAATCACTTGCTGCTTTGATGCCTTCTGGATATTTGAGTAAAGGCGTCAGCTCATTTGTCACAGTGCTGTTTTGTGACATTTTGTTCCAATTTCTCCCTCGTAATTTACTCGTTTCCCCATGCTTGTGAAATATTTCAACATTGCCTGGTCTTGTCTTGGGTGTCTTGTAATTTGCTCATTTATCATGGCACACACAAGAGATTCAACTGTTGACTCTAGTTTAACTTCCACTCGCTGCAGTGACTGGACGAAGTCGAGCCTCTCCATTCTTTGATGCTGTTATCTCAGTCTTCTTTTCATTCTCTACTATCGCCTACTACCTCTAACACAGTTTGTTGGATGATGGTTCATGCCAGACCGGAAGTCGTGCTATATGTTTGTACCATCTTAACTTGTGTTTCGTCACGTGGTAATGAGGTCAACGTAAAAAGTAAAAAAGTAAAGTACCCCCGTCACGCCACGTGGCGTATAGGGAAATATGGTGTTAGTGACCCTATATTTTACAGACCTTCAGCACATGATTTTTGGGGTAATGTGGTCATTATTACGCCCGTGCTGCTTTACTTTCCCAGAAAAAAATCCGGTACCCATTTAAGGCTGGAGGTCAACGTACTGACCAATTAAATTTTATATTCTGTGCTAGATCTCTTTATTGACAAAGTAATCTACATATCAAAATACCATTGATCGTATAGTAACATATTACTTCACTACAAACTATGTTAACGTGACAACTTCAAAAATGGATGTGGTGTAGAATCCACAGATTCTCTCAAAACCTAATACAGTTTCAGAATTTGAGGTGGCATCAACTTGGGTTTCGTCAACACGGGATGAACGGGAGAAAGTAGAAATTAAATAATTAATTTACGCGAAGCAATGAACAATAATTAAATATAAGAACAAGCAGAGTTATGAAGAGCATTGTTAAAACAGAAATAAAGTGATGAAAGAGTAGAGATCTTGAAAGATTCTAAACCAAAAAAAAAAAAAAATTAAATTAAAAGAACGCAAAACAGAATATCACTTATCCTTGAAAAAAAAACCGTAGAACCAGAATATTATTGGCCATCAGTGGCCTCGGTAGTCTAGTTGGGAAAACCACCCGACTGGGCTACCAACGTTCGGACAACCCGTGTTCGATTCCCGCTGGAAGCAGTGTGAGTTGTACCCGTGTTTGGAAGAAAAATACCCCCGCGGTCGACCCAGCCGCTGGCCGAAATATGTACCAGTGTATTACTCTCGGAAGGTGAGGAATGTCGCATCGTGAGTTTTGATACTTGAAGCGACACTATTCAGAAGTCTCCAAACACTTCTAGATAGGCGGTCGAGCGCCTATGGATGAAAACTCGCGTGCTAAGACACCGGTTCAACTCTCGTACTTTACCTTTACTTTACCGTTATGACCTTCGAAAACGGAGTTATCTGCCCGTGCGGCGAGGGACCCATGTGCACACGGCTGCCTGGGAAAAACAGATTAACACGCAAAGTTAAGTTCCTAGGTACTTAGTCAGAGGTAAAAGCTGGCAAACGCAAAAAAAAAAAAAAAAAAAAAAAAAAATACCGTTACCATCTTTTGCCGTGAGACCAACAAGGAACATAGATCAGTAATGTCCTTGAAATCAGGGAACGTAGAATCTGAACATTATTTGCATTGTGAACATTACTTGCCTTGAAAAAAAAAATAAGTAGAATGTGAACATTACTTGCTTTGAAATCAAAGAACGTAGAATGTGAACATTACTTACCTTGAAATTAAAGAACGTAGAATGTGAACATTATTTACCTTGAAATTAAAGAACGTAGAATGTGAACATCACTTACCTTGAAATTAAAGAACGTAGAATGTGAACATCACTTGCCTTGAAATTAAAGAACGTAGAATGTGAACATCACTTGCCTTGAAATTAAAGAACGTAGAATGTGAACATCACTTGCCTTGAAATCAAAGAACGTAGAATGTGAACATCACTTGCCTTGAAATCAAAGAACATAGAATGTGAACATCACTTGCCTTGAAATCAAAGAACGTAGAATGTGAACATCACTTGCCTTGAAATCAAAGAACATAGAATGTGAACATCACTTGCCTTGAAATCAAAGAACGTAGAATGTGAACATCACTTGCCTTAAAATCAAAGAACGTAGAATGTGAACATTTCTTGCCTTGAAATCAAAGAACGTAGAATGTGAACATTTCTTGCCTTGAAATCAAAGAACGTAGAATGTGAACATCACTTGCCTTGAAATCAAAGAACGTAGAATGTGAACATTATTTGCCTTGAAATCAAAGAACGTAGAATGTGAACATTATTTGCTTTGAAATCAAAGAACGTAGAATGTGAACATTACTTGCCTTGAAATCAAAGAACGTAGAATGTGAACATTATTTGCCTTGAAATCAAAGAATGTAGAATGTGAACATTACTTGCCTTGAAATCAAAAAACGCAAAATCTGAACATCACTTGCCGTGAAACCAAAGAATTTCGAAACAGAATATCACTTTCCTTGAAATATAAGAACATAGAACTTGAACATAGCTTGTCCTTGAAATCAACAAATACAAAATCTTAACACCACTTGTTTATAAATTAAAGAATGTTCAACATGGACATACAGTGTCTTGAAACGAATATCCCAGAACCTGAAACTATAAAACACAACCTTGAAACAGAACCCCAAAACGATATAGCATCAACCTAATCGAAAGGAAAATTACTTCAAGACGCGAAGTAATGAAGAAAGATTCACTTGCCGATGTAAAGTTTAAGAAGTTTTAGTATTTTCTCAGTAACAACAGACCGTCGAAGCACAAGTCCAATATGTGGAAAAAGGACACAAAATGATGGAGTAATTGTAATGTATAGAACCTATGTGTAGGCACGAATACATCTGTTACAGCTGTTTATAGCGGATATTTTAGTTGCCTTGTTCATTTAACTAGTACAGCGGCAGAGGACAATGTAACACACACACACACACACACAACAGTGCTCAGAGCCAAAATAATGGATAAACAATCTCGATCATACAGAGATAAATTGGTTCGGTCACATAACAAGACAAAAAGAACTAACAATGACTCAAAGAGCCTTAAAAAACGCTACGAAAACCCCAGATTAAGAGGAAGACCGAGAAAGAGATGAATAAAGGGAATACTAGAGTCACTAGGAGGGATAAAACCAGATGAGGCCAACAGAAGAGCAAAAAATCACAGATTGTATCTCCCCTCGACGCCGACGGCAATAGTGGAAGGATAGAAGAAGTTCATTTTGCTTATTTTAAAAATACGAGTGTACTTTGTGTATGATTGCTCTGTGGTACGTGCTAGAAGACGTTACTATCAAATTTGTGATTACAAATGGAATCTTTCACACAAGAGATCTTCATATTTTTCAAACGTTTTAAATGTTTGTTCTTAGAAATATTAATATTTTTAGTTATCGCTAAAGCAACACATAATTTAGCTAGAGATTTCACATGTTCATTTGTTGTCACAAATGAGAACAACTCCTACTGAATGTGCAGAATGTAAGTTAGCGCAGTTTATCTTCCTCAGACGCGCTGACAAGTTGAAATAAAATGTTTTTGTTAAATTAACAGTCAGCTGTTGCACGCACACTACCGCCAATAAACCGCCACACGAAGTTTAGGGCTACCGCGAGCTGCACTCGTTCTGGAATAGCACTCGTGATAATGTTATCAGTTCACTTGATGATCATACATTATGAAGCACAACTCATATGTTGTCGTGATGAAGAATTGACACGAATTGATTTGTTTGAGCAAGAAACGGGCACGAAGTTTTGTTGTACTTAAAAATGCACTGCCTCTTATTTCTATCTTAAAGTATCACTTTTGTTATTGCCTTAGAAGTACAAGGGAGCCACGATAGCTCAGTGGTTATTGAACTGGACTATAAAGGACATGGGGTAGGGTTCGATCCCGACCGACGGCTTCCGGGTTCACCCAGCCTTAAATGGGTACCGGATCTTTTTCTGGGAAAGTAAAGCAGCACGGGGGTAATACCGACCACATTACCCCAAAAATCATGTGCTGAATGTCTGTAAAATATAGGGTCACTAACACCATATTTCCCTATACGCCACTTGACGTGACGGGGGTACTTTACTACTTTTTTAGAAGTACAATTGTAATTATATAGAAAGTTGTCTTTATTTTGCTAGTTTTCTACATATTTAAAATATATTTTATGCGACTTGTTAGATTATTGATAAGCAATAATATTTCGAATGTTTTAGCTCAATTGGTTGTTGTGCCAGACATATTGTCTTTGAACCCACATGAAAACAGGCTACAGACAAAGAACAGGAATACACGAAGAAGGTAAATAATTGAAAAGCTTTACCAAAAAGACCTTGGCTTTGTCTGGAAGGAAAAAGAAATTAAACAACCTTGAAATACCGAGCCATGGAGAGACCTTGTCCGTGCCTTAAGTTCCCAAAAGATTCTGGAAAAACGGTAATTGATTGAATGCATTTCTAGGAAAAATGCTAACAGACAATAAAGATAGTATAGATAGATGGCAGGAATATATAACAGAACTATTTCATGATCAAAGGGACAAGAAACCAGTTATAAAATGTACATCAGGCTATAAAATCTTAAAATCTGAGGTGGAAAAAGCTATAAAAACAATGAAAAAGGGAAAAGCAGCAGGACCTGACAGAATACAGATAGAGATGATACAGGCACTAGAAGATTTTGGCATTGAAGTGATTACAGACATATGCAACGACATATACCATACAGGATACATACCAAATGAACTAAAAACATCAACTTTCATTGCATTGCCTAAAAAGAATGGTGCAGTTGAATGCAGTGACTTTAGAACAATAAGCCTAATGAGCCATGTTACAAAAATCTTGCTAAAAGTTATACAAGGAAGGATTCAGAATAAAATCAATACTGAATTAGATGAGCAGCAATTTGGATTTAGAAAAATAGGGGGACAAGAGAAACCATATTCTGCATGAGAACATTAATTGAAAAGTACACAGAAGTAAACAAACCAATATATGCCTGCTTCATAGACTACACCAAAGCTTTTGATAGAGTACACCACAAACAACTTATAGAATGCCTAAAAGAGATACATCTAGATGACATGGACATACGACTATTATGTAATCTATACTGGGAGCAAACAGCAATACAATAAAATATAACAAAGAGAACTCTACACCCATTGATATAAAAAGAGGAGTAAGACAGGGATGCATCCTATCACCAAGCTTGTTTAATCTATATACACTGAGCAAATCTTTAAAAACGTCATAGAGATGCCATGCCTACAAATTAATTGAAAGATAATCAATAACCTAAGATATGCTGTTCTCATCAGCAGTCAGATAAAAACGATGCAGGAAAACACAAATGAACTATCATCAATAGCCAGCAAAATTGGGCTTGAGGTCAATCATGAAAAGACTAAAGTCATGAAAAGTTTAATTCCAACAAGTGACAAAATATACATGGAAAACAAACCAGTAGAAGAGATCGATCACTTTATCTATCTTGGAAGTCACATTGATCGAGAAGGGGATACGAGCAAAGAAATTAGAATCAGACTGGCTAAAGCAGCAATGTCTTTCAGAAGCCTTGAAAAGTTGTGGAAATCAAAACTCATTAGCACAAACACAAAACTTAGGCTATTCAAATCAAATGTACTATCAACCCTTACGTATGCGTGTGAAAGCTGGAAAACAACAAGAGATATAGAAACAAAGTTGAACGCATTCGAAAATAAATGTCTAAGGAAAATACTTGGTATAGAATGGAACGAATTCAAAACAAACGAGGAAATTAGAGAAATCGCCAATCAACCACTAATATCTTCAGTAATAAAGAAAAGACGATGGTCATACGTTGGACATGTGATGAGAAGAGATAATAATCGAATAGCAAAGCAAGCCCTCATATGGGAAACAACAGGTAAAAGAAAAAAGAGGAAGACCCAGGGAGACACTGAGAAGAACATTGATGAGAGAGGCAAGAGCAGCAGGAATCGGCTCCCTCAATGAGATAGAACTGCTTGCACAGAACAGAGACAGATGGCGAGATTTGATAAAATATCTTTAAAAGAAAACTGCTAGAACAAAAATTCATATAGGAGAAGGTGTATCTTGGTCTACGCCCTATGGGCCGGTTACGGCTCGAAAGGTCAATAGAAGATATGCTGACGATACTGTACTACTAGCAGAAAATCCTAAAGATCTACAATTACTTAATGAAATAAACATGATAAGCAAAAAATATGGACTAGATATGAATATCAAAAAGACTAAAACTATGATCATAAACAAAGAAAATACTCAAAACCCACAAGTGGATATCAAAATTGAAGGAATAGACCTGGAGACAGTTCAGAACTACAACTACCATGGACATACTATGACCAGTGATGGAAAATGTACAACCGAAAAAAAAACAAAAGAATAGGAATAGCAAAAAGTAATTTTAATGTCATGAAGAACATCATCATCATCAAGTACCGGCGTAGGTGATCATGTCTCTCCACAACTTTCGATCTCGGCAGCTATTTATCATTTCTGTTGTTGACCTTCTGCCAAGCCATTCTCTTAAGCTGTCTGGTATTTTTTCTCTTTGCTTCCCTCTATCTCTTCTTCCCTCAATTTTTCCAGTTGTTACAATATACTCCATTTGTTCTCTTCTCATTACGTGGCCAAAAAATGATGATTGTTTCTTCCTAATATTGGAAATTAGCTCTCTTTTTGCTTTGACCTCATTCAGAACACCTTCATTACTCTTCTTAGCTGTCCATGGTATTCTCAACATTCGTCTGTAAAACCACATTTCTACAGACTCGAGTGATTTTCTTGTCTGTTGTCCTATTGTCCATGATTCCCATCCATATGTTAAGACTTGCTCTACATAACATTTAAGAACTATTTTTCTTGTTTCTATTGTCAAAAATGGATTGCATAGTATCTTCCTTTTTTTTTGGAAATCTGCTTTTGCCTGAGCCATTCTGCATCTGACCTCTTTTGTACATCTTCCGTCTGAGGTTAACGAAGTTCCCAAATATTTAAATTCATTTACCTGTTTTAATACTGTTCCACTTGTCTTTATTTTGCACTGAGGTGATGTCTTTTTCTTTGTTGTAACCATTACCTATGTCTTTTTGCTATTAAGGCCGAGTCCTTTATTTTTGCTTTCTTTCACTATAATGTCTAACATTTCTTGTAACTCATTTTCATTCTTAACCTTTTAAATTGTATCATCAGAATACCTTAAATTGTTTTTATTATGACCTCCAATTGTTATTCCAGGCATGTCCCTTATGGATCTTAAAATAATCTCACTATAAATATTAAACAAATCTGGTGACAACACACAACCTTGTCTAACACCCTGTTTTATTTGTTGAAACATTCCCAATTGGTCTCCAGTTCTTATGGCCGCTGTTTGTTGCCAGTGCATGTTCTTTATTATTCTTAAATCTTTGCTGTCTACGTTCATGCTTTCTAAAATTATTTTTTGATGCTTTTTGTGATTATTTCTTGGTGCTTTACTTTGTCAAATGCCTTGGTGTAATCTATAAAACATAGGTATAGATCTGTTTACACCTCTAAGGCTCTTTCTACTAAAGATATTATGATATAAATGGCATTGCTTGTTCCTTTATCTCTAACAAAACCACACTGTTCATTCCAATTTCTGGACTGATTTTGTTTCGCACTCTTCGCATGATGATTCTTAGTAATATCTTAGTCATTTGACTCATAAGGCTTATTGTGCGATGATTATCGCATTCAATTGCACCAGATTTCTTTGGTAGGGCTATGAATATTGATTTGAGCATGTTGTCTGGTATATATCCGCTGCTGTAGATATCATTCAATATTTTTGTTATTTGTATTCCAAAATCACCCATGGCTTCAATCTCTTCTTTAGTTATATTATCTCGTCCAGGAGCTTTGCCTGCTTATGAAGAACATATTAACATCAAAACAAATAACACCAGGGCTAAAACTAAGAATAGCAAAATGTTATATCTTCTCAATATTCCTATATGGTGCAATGTCACAGGGACATTAGACAAGAAAACAGTAAAGAGAATTGAAGCCTTCGAAATGTGGATATATAGAAGAATAAATAGAATTGGATGGAAGGAAAAGAAAACAAATGATGAAGTCTTAAAACAACTAAAAATGAAAAGAGAACTACTAAGCACAATTCAAACAAGACAAATGCGATTTTTGGGCCATGTTAAAAGACACAACAGCCTACTAAAAGTAATCCTGGAGAGGAAAATACAAGGTAAAAGAGGCAGAGGCAGACCAAGACTAACATGGACGAGTAACATCAAAAGATGGACAAACCAGCCTATGACAACCTGCACCATCAAAGCAAGAGACAGAGCAGAATGGCGCTCCATGGTAGCCAACCTTCGTTGCGGAGACGGCACTCGATGACGATGATTTCTAGAGTAGTTATAAGCGAGGTAGAATTAATTTTTCTATCCATTATCGCTAAGAGCTTAGATTGCCTCGGTGTGATACCGACCACATCATCCACAAGTGTGCCGATAGTCATGGAAGAATACCATAATTAACTCAATATTTCCCATTAATCTAAGAAGGTATCTCTCTCTCTCTCTCTGCGATCAGGACCCAATCAGAGTAGGATTCCAGCTCCTCACATGAACTCAGCTGTCAGGTTAGGTGTGTTACAAACGGAACATCACAATTAGAGTCTGCCAGATCCACTCTGATTGAACACCCGTTAAAAACGTTGCACTGTGTTCTGCGCCAGTGGCCCAGTGCATCCGATTTCAGCCAGCATTTTATTCAGGTTTGCTTTCCCTAGCCTTTGATTGTCCCCAATCTTCCTGCAAGGCAGCAGGTGATCTTTTCTGTAGGGGGATTCTGCCCTTAGATGGTCGGCCCTCCCAGGTTTACGAGCACCATCTGCCCGAGTCACTAGAGGTGACTAACACAGACATGCACACACAAAGATATGAGATGTGACAAACACAGACATGCACATAGCGATACGAGGCATGACTAACACTGACATACATCAAGATATATGACACATGACTAACATAAACATGCACATAAAGATATGAGATATGACTGTCATAGACATGCACCCACACAGAAATTGCACATGTCTAACATGGACATGCACACAAAGATATGAGATATGACCAACATAGATAGGCACACACAATGATATGAGATGTGACTAGCATAGCCATGCAAACACCAGGATATGAGATGTGACATACACAGACATGCACACACAAAGATATGAGATATGACTAACATAAACATACACACAGATATATGAGATATCACTAGCCCAAACATGCACACACAAAGATATGACACATGACTAACACAGATACACACTAAGATACTAACGTAGGTGATCATGTCTCTCCACAACTGTCATTTATGTAGATCACACACCTCATAGATAGATAGATAGATAGATAGATAGATAGATAGATAGATAGATAGATAGATAGATAGATAGATAGATAGATAGATAGATAGATAGATAGATAGATAGATAGATAGATAGATAGATAGATAGATAGATAGATAGATAGATAGATAGATAGATAGATAGATAGATAGATAGATAGATAGATAGATAGATAGATAGATAGATAGATAGATAGATAGATAGATAGATAGATAGATAGATAGATAGAAGGTATGAATAAGAAGGTATGAATGTAACCTTTACCTATTTACTATACTTCTCATTCATTCATTTATTCATTCATTTATTAATTCATTTATTCTTTCATTTATTCATTCATTTATTCATTTTCCTATCGGACCTAAAACATAACATTGGGAATAAGTCATAGTTCTCCCCGATTGACGATTTGCAGCTAGCACTTCTACGCCTTTGTTATTTCTTAGTCCCATGCTTCTGTGCAGCGATTCTCTGGGTTAATTGTTTTCTTTTACCATATGGTCTCTACACGAACACCGGGTGTGGAGGTCTCTCTAAGTTCATTCTCAGCACATGACCGATGTATCTCAAACGCTTCTTCTTATACATCTCCACAGTATTCTTGCTTAGATTCGGCTCTTATTTGTTCGTTGGAGATGTACTCTTCCCAGCTTATGTTTGAGATTCTTTGAAGATATTTGTTTTCAGAAGCATTTAATTTCCGACCCAAAGTCTTAGAGTATTCATTTCTCATCACTTCTCATTACATGGCTAAACAAGTATGATTACACTTTCATATGTTTGATAAACTATCGTGTTCCTTTGACTACATTTAGGTTGTAGTCCCACTGTGTAGCTGCCAGGGCACTGAACACTGTCACGCGAGTCACTGTCACGCGAGTCACTGTCACGCGAGTCACTGTCACGCGAGTCACTGTCACGCGAGTCACTGTCACGCGAGTAACGGTCGTGTGTCACGTCTGTCGTCAAGGAGGACAGGTTTTTGAGGTCAAGGTCCTCACCGGTGAAACAGAGTTCGTGCACCTGAGTGGAAACTTTTTTCAAACTGGGGAACATAGTCAGAGGATTTGGCCAATATGGAGCTGTTCGTTGTGCATTGAAGATGATTCGTCGACTAAACTAATATAAATTAGGTTGTTCTCAATACCGAAATATACTAATTTGATTCAATGAAGCTTAACAGAACATACAAGTTTCTTCTCGTTTCTAAATAATAAACTGTTCACAGGATTATTTAGTAAAGTGAAACAGATAAAGGGATTCTTTTATGCTGTGATTATAGAGTGGTTGATAAACAGAACGACTTTAATGAGCGGGTGGGGGGGGGACGAGAAGGTCTTTACATATACATGCAACCAACAATTCGGATAGGTGGAAGTAAAAGAAGAAATGTGACACATGATATCTAATTTTAGTATTAGAACCTTTATTATCAATGTATATAACAGTGTGGTTTTATTTCCTAATTAATATGAAATATCTATTCATATCGTGGAAATCTACTTCAGGTTAAATACATGTTAGTACATACAGGAACAGGCATAGTAACATGTATGTAACAACAGCTACAATACTTTAAACATATACGTATTATAGTACACGTATGATGATGATGATGATATTCTGATGTTCTCTGGTTTTTACGTATGTAATCTACGCTAATCTACTTAATTGTTGGAGGACAATATGTTAATTAATGTAAGAAATTATTCAACACTTTTTTTGACCAATGAACGTCCGAAACTTAGTTCTAGTAGTTGTTATTAACTTCACAAAGCGACATTGATGTGACAGTGAATAGGACTATGTCATTAGTTACAGTGTCAAATTCACTTTCTCTGTTGAGATAAAATGCATTAAAATTTTTCTCGATTTAAATGCGAGAGATTCATCTATTTTTATGGCTGAGCTCAAAATGCTGAAATCTAACTCAATACTCATATTCTACTCCAGATTTGGACTCCACTTAAGTGAACAAAAGATACAAAAAGATTTTTTTTTTTTTTTTAATTAGCGTGAAGTCAAATCCCTTTATAATAGAACATACGATAACTTCCATTACTGATTCTAGAAAATAGATACAAGGTCAAAGCACCTGATGATAATTCGCGGGCCTTGGACTGAAGAAAGTCAAGCAGGTTCCAGCAATTCTAGAACCTTGAGTAATCCTGGCAGGACTGTCTACAGAGTTGTGAGTAAACGGAAAACGGGTAATGGAATCGAGCAGAAGAAGGTAGTGGGAGGTTACAAATTTTGGCCACAACTAAGAGCCCAAATCTTTTGAGCTGGGCCAATGAAGATTATAGAAAACATATGGCAGGGTTTCATAAGGAAGGGAAGTCCTGCGGTATCGGATCTTACTGACAATCGGGAGCCTTGCAGGGTGAATAACAAAAAACATAAACGGGTAATGTCGTCACCTTTGCTCACAGAGACTCACAAACAGGTGCGCTTGAACTGGTCTCAAGAATAATATTTGCCATGGGGAAAGCAATTTTATTTTCAACATGTTTATATTTTCTTGCATAAATAAATATTTAGACTAAAGACTCAGTAACGCTTGTATACCAGTGACAGAGCTTTCCTAGAAATCACATTTTTGGTGAGGGATGTTTGAAAGAGGGGTCACCTCGCTGTTTATTTACTCACGAAAAAAAGTACATCGACAATAGAGGGGCATCGTCTGTCATTTATGTAGATCACACACCTCACTGGGTTTACATATCAGCATGGCAATGATTCAAAGCATACACCTCATAACTATACGGCACAGCTGCAAGAGAAGAGTATTACAGAATTGAAATGTTCCACAAAACCTCCCGACCTAGACCTAATTGAAAACATTGGATAACTACCCAGGAATAGAAAGAGTGAACTCAGAGACAATGAACAAGTGAAGAAAATAGACGACAAAATACTGAAGCCATCTGACTCATAATGACTTGTAAACACTTATTGGAAGTGATCCTCACACCAACCAGGCTTGTCTTGCTGGAGAAGGCAACATTATATTGTACTGAATCCATCGGTTTTAGATAGGGGAGATACCACTTTTCCTCTGAACATACTGTTCTTATTATTATTTGCCTATATAAGTGTTCTATGTTGTGAAAATATAAACTATTTTTGGTAGTGTACTGTACATTACTGCCTCATGTACATGTTATATAAAATGTCAACCTTTATTAGTAAACTTGTTGCATCGCCTGGAAGTAGTTTTATAACTTCCTGTTAGCATTTACCATCATTAAATGTCTACCAGCAACATAATTCCTTAAATCAATTCTGTAATTAAAGAACTAGACGACGTGTATGCAACATAAGTGAAATAAATCAATCATTGAAGCAAATCTATACCATGCTCCTTACTCTGTTGTAGATCGGTGAGACAAGAACCATATAGATCAAATGATAAACAGTAGAACCACTCCCACGTGAGCTGTCTGTGATATTGTATTACGTACAGGATAGGGTACATCACTGAATACTCAAATCTTTATTCATGTCAAACTCCCAATTTATCCACAAATTGCAGTTATGAATATGAGTTCAATTGAATTAAATAAATAATCTCTTTAACTGATGAATAATTTTTCTGGAAATAGCTATGGTTAGGGTCAGCTCAGCTACAGAATCAAGAAACCAAAGCTTTTAAACTATCTGTCTATCTATCTATTGACCTTTCGAGCTGTAGCCGGCCCATAGGGCGTAGACCAAGATACTCCACTTATATGCATTTTTGTTCTGGCAGTTTTTAATTCTTTTAAAGATATTTTATCAAATCTCGCCACTTGTCTGTTCTGTGCAAGCAGCTCTATCTCATTGAGGGAGCCGAATCCTGCTGCTCTTGCGTCTCTCATCAATGTTCTTGTCAGTGTCTCTCTGGGTCTTCCTCTTTTCCTCTTACGTTGTTTTCCATATGAGGGCTTGCTTTGCTATTCGGTTATTATCTCTTCTCATCACATGTCCAACATATGACCATCGTCTTTTCTTTATTACTGAAGATATTAGTGGCTGATTGGCGATTTCTCTAATTTCCTCGTTTAATTTCCTCGTTTAATCCCTAATTTAAGCTTTTAAACTGCACTGTGAAAAAGTTTTAGTTTTTTTTCAACAGTTTTAAATGAAAATTGTTGTCTAATACGCTGTCTAGAAGAATAATTTGAAACGGATCATGAACGATCAAGAAGAATGCAGAAAACTACAAGATCAACCAATCAACGAAAGGGTTTCATCAGAAAAACATGTTTTAAAATACTTCAAAGACACTGTCATGATATCTCTAAGACACTTCAACTGTGGTCTCATCTGCTACAAATCCTGCACAGGACCATCGTGACAGCGCAGTAACATCATATAGGCTACTGCTTCATTGAGAAACAACATATTGATGGACCAGGAAGAAAACACGGCGCACTGTTACCAGACGGGATAGAGCAATCAAGACCGATCAAACTAGCTATGATCATACATGTCTCAACCCTTGAATTGATGCTGTACTAAATGTGGACTTCGCAGCCACCCCTGTTAATATAAGCGACGGCAGCTACACAAGTCTAAAGATGATACTGCCACCATTGTTGCAAATGGACGGATGAAAGTCTATGTATGAAAGTGTTCCTTGTTGCAGTTTCCTCATATTCCAAGTCCGGCTTGTTGCAGGAGCTACTGAGTTAAGTGCTCTGTGCACACCGTGAGCTGTGTGTTTCATCCATTTTGATCATGTTTCGATATTCCAATTGTTTACGATGAATGATGATATCGTATGACAGGGAACAGTTGGCTGTGTTCACTATCTGTGCGGCTTCGCCTTATGTCTTTTGGCGTGTGCTGAGACTGCTATGATGCGGACTACGGCTACCTTTCTTTGTTTGGGAGATGAGTTAGTAATTCCGATGATTCCACTGACACGGGCGGTTGAGTAGTTATGGATTTTAATGCATTTGCAGTGATACCGGGGCCTTCCATAACCAAATAACCAAAGAATTATCTACCCGGAAGACAGGAAGAAAAATGTAATTGACAATGAAGGAGAAATAAAGGTGGTGAGAACATAATGATTTTAAAAAGAAAATTGAGGTTAGAGCTAAAAATAAAATAAAGTAAGAAACTATCATGTTTTCTCTTCCTTTCAGCACGAGATGGGGCATATGTTATCAACAAACACTTTCCAAACTTTCTCGTTTCTTTCCATTCTCTTAAGATTGTTTCATGTCTTCCCTAGTCTCTTCATCTCAATTTCCACCCCTGGAATGGATGCTATACCAAAATTGGACATCGCAGCCACATATGTTAATATTAGCGAGGTGCAGCCACACAAGTGTGAAGACGGTGCTGACATCATCACTCCCAATGGAAAACACTGACACACAAAACTTGGACATCGCAGCCACCTATGTTAATATTAGCGAGGTGCAGCCACACACATGTTAAGATGGTTCTGACATCATCACTCCCAATGGACAACACTGACAGACAAAAATTGGACATCGCAGCCACCTATGTTAATATTAGCGAGGTGCAGCCACACAAGTGTGAAGATGGTTCTGACATCATCACTCCCAATGGACAACACTGACAGACACTGTCTGCCCAAAAGAGAGAAAGACAAGATTTAATCAAAAATGAAAACATGTCGGCGAGAACGTGATGATTTCTTTTAAAACTGAGAGTTAAAGTTGAAAAAACGACACAAAATATACAAGGATATATTGAAGCAGATAGGTGTTTTCCCATAGTTCTATGTTAATAATTATTTCCTGACATTAACTAATGGTTGCATGTCCTATACAGTTGTTACGAGGTGTTCGGGTCAGAGTTTTTAATTTCATCCTAGATAGAACAATACTTGGGTTAGATGACAATATATAATTGCTGATTTCTAGTAGTTCGGTTGAACGGGGGAGGGAGGGAGTTAGTGAAGAAATCATCATGTGCCATACCGGTTGGCGTAGGTGATCATATCCCTCCACAATCTTCTATCTACAGTGCATCGAATCAGTTCTGTTGTTGACTGTTTTTCTTGCCATGACACCAAGCTATCCAGTATTTTCTCTCTTTGTCGCCCGCGATCTCTCTTTCCTTTTATTTTGCCAGTTGTAACCAAAGTATTCCAACTTTCCTCTTCTCGTGATGTGCCCGAAAAATGTTGATTGCTTCTTTCTGACGTTTTTTAAGAGCTTCCTTTTTGTAGTGAAGAAATAGTGGTTTTTAAAACGTAGATGCTATTGAATGTATATGTATCTGTGTGTGTGTGTGTGTGTGTGTGTGTGTGCGTGCGTGCGTGATTGCGTGCGTGTGTGTGTGTGTGTGTGTGTGTGGATGGGGGTACAAGCCCGTATTAACAACATTTTAAAGCTTGGACAGAACAATATAGTTGACACTACTTTTCCATACACAGAAACAAAATTAGACACTCAAAATGTGAGCCTTACGATTTATTGGTTGAGAAATATATAAATAAATGTGTCAACATAAGGAAAATGACAAGATTGTAAGATTAATCGGCATAAAGTTATGAACCGTATAAATGGTAATTCTTGAAAAAAAATTACACACAAATATTTCAGCATTTAAATGATCTTTAAAAGTTAATCATAATAATGTGATACAAATTAATGAATTATTATTTATTAACATAGAATGCTCTAAAAAAATTACTTGTTGAGAATATTGTTTTTATAAATGGCGACATATTAATCAACTAACATGTCGTCGAGGGAGCTGCGATAGCTCAGTGGTTAGTGAACCACGGACAAGGGGTAGGGTTCGATCCCAACCGACGGCTTCCGGGTTCACCCAGCCTTAAATGGGTACCGGATTTTTTTCTGGGAAAGTAAAGCAGCACGGGCGTAATACTGACCACATTACCCCAAAAATCATGTGCTGAAGGTCTGTAAAATATAGGGTCACTAACAGCATATTTCCCTATACGCCACTTGGCGTGACGGGGGTACTTTACTTTACTTTACTTTTAACATGTCGTCGCTTGCGTCAATCTTGTTAATGATTTCATTCAATGTGTTGTAGAATTCTTCGCTGTCTCTTTCGTTGTTGTTGCATGGTGCATAGATTTGAATGTAATTTGTTTTTCGATCGTCTTCTAGCAGTTTAATTGAGATAATTCTTTCTGAATGGTATTTTATTTCTAGAATGTTCTTTTGTAACCGTGAATGATAGCACATACATATTTAGATCATAATTAAGTGAGGACTAAACAGGACTAGACAAATTTAGCATAGGGATGACTAACCGCACTGACTGAAATAAACTAAAGGTGTCAGATGGCTGGGGAATGACCACTGGTCGTAAAATTATTTTAGCTGTCGGTGAGGAATGTAGAACTAGAAACTAAACGCTAGTCACGACCACCATGACTGACCACTGGTCGTAAACTTACTTTATCTGTCGGTGAGGAATGTGGAATGCACGAAATAAGAGGCTAGTCACAAAGAGTGACAGATGGCCAGGGAAGGTCACTTAGAATGCAGAAAGAAGTAGAGCCAAATGTCACTTTTATCTGGATAAAGAATAGTTGGCGGGAAAAAAGGTTCACGGTCAGTCAAAACCGTATAAAAGTTAGAGGGCAGACTTCCACTTAAACAGACTTCCATTTTTACATCTCGACTAGGAACACACAGAGATAGCCACGCACTAGCGACCGATAGGAATTGAGATAGTCACAGAAGAACTTCAACTTAGAGAAGAGACGTAGAACTAGAGATACACATCGAGATAGCCATTGGAGAACGTTAGATACAGAAGACACAGACGAAAGAGAACTAGATATAGAGAGACAGATAGAATATCCACTATACGAATAGCTGAGGTACAACACCGACGGTAGTCGAAGTACTTCAGCGGCCAAGACTTATTAGATCAAACAAGTATCTACAGAACAGAGACGCTAGGAAGGACAGCCTGATAGTATCTATATATATATGTAATATAATAAATGAAGACTGATTTTAACACGCAAAGTTTGTTGATTCTTGAATGTGCGGTGTCGTGTCATATACCAAGAACAGCCAGAACACGGTTATACTTTGCGTGTTCTGGGTCGATGATAAAACCTACTCCGTGTGTTGCTCTTTCTGTGTTGTCGACTCCTGAGAATATTTTCGTGTAGTTCATGTGTGTTTTCTTTATCTGTTGTCCTTTTACTCTGGTGTCCGCTAATCCTAGTATTTAAATTTTCCTTTTTGTCATTTCTTCTATAAGTTCGACTTCTTTATTTTTTATCCCGCATATATTTATCGTTGCTACTTTAATCTTCATCTTCTGAGTATTTCTCTGAGCATAAAACATTTATCCCTTACCGACCTGCTGAGTCAGTCGCAAGTTAAGGGCTTAACTTAAGAAAAACACACGTTGGGGGTTTAGCCCGGCTGATGTCCCCCCCCCCCCCCCCCCCCCCCACGTGTTTGATCGCTAAGGTCTCACATGCGATCTTTTACGGTCTAAATATAAAACTTTAGCTGGTTACATTAAAAACAGTACTTATCAGTTCTTATCCTCCTACTTGGTAGAAAACTTTACCCAACTTTTCGAAAATTATATCCCTTTGGAAACACTATATTCATTCAATTTAATCACACAATCTACACTCCGAATATAAAACACCCGCCATCTTGGTCGCCATCTACATAGACATTGACAGAAAATATAGAGGGGAGATGAGACTGCAAAAGATGGGTTTCTCTTATATTGTTATTTTATTTGATCCTATCTACATGTAATACCAACACGTGATCTGTCAAACACTTGGAGTATACTGTGACAAGTGAAACACTTGAGGGAAAGAAAAGATGAATGAAAACAGAAAGATCAACTACCAGACAGTTTAAGATAGTGGTTTTGTAGATCAAAAACATAAATGACAAAACAAAAATGTCAGAATTTGAGTCAACACTGAAACTATTTCGGTGGTGAAACATTGCCTTTTCTATATCTACAATTGTTCATCAATTTAAAAAAATGTGTGCAGCAGGTTTTTATTTAGAAAGCAGAACGGCCTGATGTGATGCTGACCATATTACCCAAAACTGTGTATTTGATCAGAAAATAATATAAAAACGTTCAACATGTTTCTAATATGCCACAAGATTTTAATTTAGATTTTGCTGTAAACTTGATCTATAAAAAAAAAATAGTTCTCTTCTCACAGTATGATCAAATGTGGCCTTGGTTGTAAAACTATTAATGAATTCTACTGCAATTCATGAGTCCCATAATTTCCATAAATTCCAATTAAAAGAGAATTACAAATTGTATGTGTAAAGAATAAAAGCTCATGAGAAAACACACACGCGCAATCTAAGAGCAATATTAAGTGTTTATTGTTTATTTGTTATCAGAATTGAGATGACAGCTCTCCGTGGAAACATCCAGAAGTTCAGTCCCCCTCAATACGTGACGAAGTGTGTACATACTGTCAATTTCTGTAGCTCGCTGGTTGTACACTCACATAGCTCATCCTTGTAGGATGTTTGATCATACTTGACTGACACGTATTTATAATGTAATAGTAATGTTGTTTCAATGTTCTTTCTTATACTAGAATTTGTAGCGCAGAATACTCCACTCTGCTCTGAAAATATTATGTTCTGATTCTATCCAAGAAACCCCATCCCGACTATTATGTACCGCTGTACAGAACCGTCAGTGTATTTAAAATCGTTTCTCTCTAGAATTGACAAATACTAACTATTTCATTTTAAGTTCTGCACATCCAAAGCTTCAATCTCAGCAACCCCTGTCGAGAACAATTGCAATCCTTTGATATTTTTTTCCCCAAACGTATTGGCAATTTTTTTAATTGTTTACATTTGCCGGAAGTCAATCATGCCATTGCATAAAACGAGAAAACTAGAATATACCAAAGTCTGAAGTTCTGGTTTACTTACACTGGTATTATCTTTTTTTTTTTTTCAAAAATCCATAACATGAGAATGTAAACTTGTGGCAAATCTAACCATAACATGAGAATGTAAACTTGTGGCAAATCTAACCATAACATGAGAATGTAAACTTGTGGCAAATCTAACCATAACATGAGAATGTAAACTTGTGGCAAATCTAACCATAACATGAGAATGTAAACTTGTGGCAAATCTAACCATAACATGAGAATGTAAACTTGTGGCAAATCTAACCATAACATGAGAATGTAAACTTGTGGCAAATCTAACCATAACATGAGAATGTAAACTTGTGGCAAATCTAACCATAACATGAGAATGTAAACTTGTGGCAAATCTAATTTTCATTTGCTTATAAAATATGTATATTGATATTTAAAAAAATTAACCCGAATATCTTCTGCCCAGTTTGTGTAAAAAAAAAAAGGCAGTTATGATCACTGAAAGTAGCTTACTCTGTCCCCTTAGAATAGACTGAACAATTGTCACTCGCCAGACTGTCATTTCGATCGGAGTCCTCCATTAATCTCACGTGACTTTACCGGTTTTGGTTTGAGCAACTGAAGAACTTTATTAACATGAAACCCAAGATTCTAATCCTGTTTGCAATGTTGATATTTCTAGTACAGTACAAATTTTTCCAAACAGTACAATGCTCTCTTGATATCTTCTATGATGTTTTTAACACATTAAATATATAGCACATTTGTTAAGTTCAACCCTATCACAATAATTGGCAATATAATTCCCTGACTCAGATACGCAGATTACACAGTCTTCCTCTCAAACAGTGCAGAAAGATAACAAGAGATAATTGAGTACGTTAACATACATAGTGAAGAGAAGAAAAACCTAAACATCTAAAAATACAGAAAACTCAGATAATATCAATTGACAAAGCAACAAGCCAACACAAAATCATCTACAGTGAAGAACTTGAAATTATAACAAACTATTAATATTTAGGATCGGTGGTAAAGTAAAAAAACAAATAGGACAAATCTGAAACAAGTGCATCGCGTAAAATACTTGGAACTAATAATAACATCAGATGGGAGATGCACCACAGAAATAAAAAGCAGAATAGCACAGGCTAAAATAACAATCAAGAAAATTAAAAACATCGTATGCAACAAATGTATGTCAACAGAAGTGAGAAAGAAAGTTCATCGGTACTATATAGAGCCAATTCTGACCTATGGAAGCGAATCATGGACAGTAAACAAACAAATGAAAGACAATTAAAGGCCACGGAGATGGGATTTCTCAAAAGAATGTTGAAAGTTTCCTAGACAGCTAAAAAGACCAATGAGGAAATTCTCAAAGAGGCCAACACATAAAGAGAGCTCATAAAAACATCAGAAAGAAACAATCAACATTGTTCGGGCACATCGTGAGAAGAGGAAAGTTGGAATACTTGGTTACAACTGGCAAATTACAGGGAAAGAAATATCGTGGACGACAAAGAGAGAAAATACTGGATAGTTTGGTATCATGGCATGGAAAGCAGTCAACAAAAGAACTGATATGATGCACGGTAGATAGAAGATTGTGGAAGGACATGGTCGCCTACGCCAACCGGTATGGCACATGATGATGATGTGGTGAATGCAACGTTCTGGGAAGGAAATATGACCTGATGAATAATTATATGATTCCCTCTCTCTCCCTCTCTTTCTCTCTCTCTCTCTCTCTCTCTCTCTCTCTCTCTCTCTCTCTTAATTTCCTCTTTAACCTCTTCAGGTTTATGATGTTCTGGTTCTTGCCCTTCTGACAGCCTCAGCCATTGCCAATAGATACTGTAGTCTTTCTCGGATATTCTCTGTCCATTTTGCCCTGAGTCTAATATGAGCTCTTTTTCCATTTCATCTTATAATATATGTTTTGTATTGAACAGAATCCCTTGACATACTCACCATATGAGTAAGACATTTCATTTATTGTCTATAACTAGTTTAGATTTGATCCAATGTCCAACCTCTCCCTAACGACATTTATAATTGTATCTCTTTTGATACCTCCAAGCGTTTATCTTTCAAATCTCATATCTGTGGTGTCTAGCTTCCTTTATTTTATCTGGCTAACAATGATCAAATGTTACTTCTTCGCTGATTTAAGTTTGAGGTATATTACCAGTGCACTACTGAAGTCATCACTCTACAAGTAATTGGATTACAATTAAATGATACTGAGTACGGATGAGATTTTCATGAGTTCCTTGATTCTTACTCTTGATAAAAGTTTGAATCAATAATTGGTTACAAAAATATTAAATTAGTTATAGTAAATATATATTATTAATTATTCAAAAGGAAAAAAAGAAAAAAAAACAATATACATATATATAACTATAACGTTTCCGACATAAATTTGGTGGCATCTCTTAACGTGAATCCTGCTGATTGTATTGTGTTCAAGATGGTATGAAAGTGGCGTCTGACTTTCTCCCATCTTTCTGGATCGTTATCGATCTCAAACAACAAATCAACCAAGCCTGGAAAGCTGCTGGCAGCGTATGTGTCATTGCTGTTCTCGGCAAAGATGAGATGCCTGGATAAAAGATAAAAGACACAAAACTTCAGCACTTTGAGATTAAGAATGATCAGCTGTTCGAGGGTTTGTTTAGTTTAGTCTCACGGATCATCCTCGCTGCACGTCGGACACGTCCACAATTGTGCTCAGATCTCCTCCCCAGTATGTCCCTCATTGTGTGGAGGCTAATTACTCCAGTTCTGTGTTTGATCGAGGGTTAATGGCACACAAGCTTCTACTTTTCCATAACCGGTCTCTTGCTCCAAACTCATATCATGCTTTCTGTGTTATCACGGATAGTCTGGAATGGTACTGATCATTTGTTCATGTACAATAATCATGGCGTTTTTATATGCGAAACTAAATATAAATTGACTCATTTTTGCTGTGTAGTTATTGACAGGAAGACGTGATAGATAAATATATACATTTTTATGACTCGCTAGCTACACAGGATAATAGCTGCGTCGATGAATTATGGTATCCGGTAATCAACGAGACCAGTGTTTCTCAACCGGGGGGGGGGGGGGGGGGGGGGGTCACAGTATTTTTCAGGGGGAGGGGGCAAAAGTAAAATGTAGAAGAAGTGGGGGAGGGGGCATGAGACTAGGAGGAGCGGCACGACACGAGACTATGTAACTGTGCATAGAAATGTAGATATTTGTGGAATACAATGCTCGGACACCAATTTTTTCCACTCAATAAACTGTGTTACTAGCGGCGCCTTTATGAGACGCTGACACATCAACAGTCAGACTTCAAAAGCGATTATCCTCCATGCCTTTGATGACTGAGATAACATTCATTTTCTTTTCCTACTTCTCTCTCTCTCTCTCTCTTCCCTCTCGCCCCCTCCCTCCTTCCCCACCACTAGACCCCTGCTTATCCCAGCCATTCTCTTCTCTTTAGTCTTATGCAAGGTGTGTTTGATGAACTTTAAATGAGTATAAAATAGACCTACAATTTTACAATCCAGAGCATTAAAGTATGAAGCCTTTCTCAGACCTTTCACAGTTGCTGTGTTTAATTTCGTTTTTGAACATGTATACCGTAATTGATATGATCCTTTGATGTGTGAGTAAATACACTAATATATAGTACTATATTTTGTCAATAGAACCTGTATTAACAGCATTATTCATTTTATATATATATATATATATATATATATATATATATATATATATATAAGTAAATAACTATTACAATTGCATAATTTTTTATTGCCTTGCTTTGGAAGCTATAACATTGTTTTATTATGAAAACTGATTTTTATCAGGTAAAGGTCGAGTTTAGTGTTCCAAATTATTCTTGTCGGTATAACGTGGCCTTACACTTTAATTGGTCGTTCTCTAATCTGTCAATAGAAGACCTTTGGGCTAGTTTAGGGTTTGGAATAGCATACAACTAACCTTAACTCTTGTTGAACAAATTAAATGGACAAAGACCAGAAACAGTTGATAATTCAAATATGTCCGGTCTGTAAGGGGAGACATCTCGTTCAGCAGAAATCATTTGGGACACTAAACTCGACCTTTATCCTTTATCATTTTGCATTTGCAAATATTTGACAAATTTGTCTTCATCTGTTTGAAAATATTGTTCCATTTCCACAAGGTTACATAATTGACTGAGTACATCATGGCTACTATGCCAAGGAAAACATGTCGACAATACTCAGTCAAATATCTTGTCGCGGGATTTATCCCGTCACGGCAAGACCACACAAAACCTTTGTGCTCTTTTATTGCGATATTACACTTTCCAGTGAAAGTTTGCGGCCAAAAGCATTTGGAAACTTCTCATAAAGGAAAAAAAGTTATAAACTTTAGAATATTTTACCGCGTGATTGGAAGTCCAGTTTTTTCGTTCAGAAATCTACAAAATTAAACGACAAAGGTTTCATAATCGCTCCTTAGAAAATATCAAAACGGATATCAAAAGAAGTAAAATAATGCACAACAGTAGTGGGATCCTTAATTTGGCCAGCTGAATTTATTTATATTACAACCGTCATATTTTAAGCATCATCATCGTCGAGTGCGGTCTCCGCAACGAAGTTTGGCCACCATGGAGCGCCATTCTGCTCTGTCTCTTGCTTTGATGGTGCAGGTTGTCATAGGCTGATTTGTCCATCTTTTGATGTTACTCGATTTTAAGTGTCAACCTTTGACCGCATGTACCTCTTGGACAAAAGGCCGAGCAAATAGCATTCCGTGGAATCCTACTACTAGTAGTTGGACTACAACTACGATGCTACATTACATGGTGTTGATCTCTAATGTCTGATTTCTAGCTCATTATTGTCACATGTTTATAGAACGACATCTCATACTTTCATGGCATTACTATAACAAAATCAAAAGAACATATGTATATATAAAACTAAAAACAAGTAAAGAGCCCCCGTCACGCCAAGTGGCGTGTAGGGAATATGGTGTTAGTGACCATAAATTTTACCGACCTTCAGCTCATGACTTTTGGGGTAATGTGGTCTGTATTACGCCCGTGCCGCTTTAGTTTACCGGAAAAAATCCGGTACCCATTTAAGGCTGGGTGGACCCGGAAGCCGTCGGTTGGGATCCCTACCTATGTTTATATAAGGACACAATTTATGACCAACAGATGTTCAACTTAACTCGTTATAACTTTTGCTATAAATCAATGGAGTGATATACTTTCACTTTTTAAAAAAAAATAAACAACAGCAAGCCCCAGAAGACTGGCAACAGGCAATCATCATACCAATGTGGAAAAAAAAGGTAGCAAAAGAGACTGCAATCAATATAGAGGTATATCTCTTCTCAGCCATGTAGGAAAGCTATACGCCAAAATCCTGGAAAAAAGGCTGAGACCAATAATAGAACTACAGTTAAGAGATTCTCAAATGGGGTTCCGAAAAAAACAGAGGATGTACTGACGCTCTATTCACACTAAAACAGCTTGCAGAAAAAACGACAGAATACAATCAAAACTTATACATAGCCTTCATTGACCAGGAAAAAGCATTCGACAGAGTAAACAAAGAGCAACTGTGGGAGATACTAACAACATACGGAGTAAGCCAACATCTAACCAACATTATTAAAAGCCTCTACGTCAACAGCAGGGTCAGAACAGCAGCAGGCTACACAGACCACTTCGAAGTTAGATCAGGCGTAAGACAGGGGTGCGTACTATCCCCCCTACTGTTTATTATATACATGGACCATATATGCAAGCTAGCCAACCCATCAGAGACAGAGGAGATCAACGAGCTTTTATTTGCTGACGATCAGGCACTAATACATGAAACAATAGAAGACCTACAAGAACACTTAAACCAACTCAACATCTCAGGCACAAAATACAACATGAAAATCAACATCAACAAAACAGAAGTCATGAATGTCGCCAAAAATAAACAGGACATCAAAATAGCTATAGAAGGCAGACAACTAAAACAAGTAGAGGAATTCAAATACCTAGGAAGTCTAATGACAAACGATAATTCTCAAACAGCAGAGATAGAATCAAGATGCAACAAAGCTTGTCAAATCATCGGACAGTTATCACCACTATTGTCCAACAAGGAAATAACTGGAGGAAAAACGAGCACTATAAATAAACAATCTTCATCCCAACGTTGTGCTACCAATGCCAGACCTGGACCCTAGATGCCAGAACAATAAGAAAAATTACCTCTACAGAGATGAAATGTGTTACACGAATGACAGGAAATAGTCTGAGAGATAAGATCAGAAATGAAGAACTGAGAAAAAAGCTAGGAATAGCCCCCGGCATAGAATATATAAGGAAACAACAAATAAAATGGTTTGGCCACGTGACAAGGCAGAAAGAACAAAACATAACACAACGAGCCTTCAACAAACGTGAGAACACCAAACCCAAGGGTCGACCACGAAAAAGATGGGTCGATGGAATATTAAAAGCACTATGAAACAACAGCAGCAGAGACGAACAGAAGAGCAAAAGACCGCAAATTATATCTCCCCTCGACGCTGAAAGGCAGATGAGGAAGAAAAGCAGAAGAAGAAAAAAATAGAGTTGTCGTTTTATGCATAATATTAGTGTATGGTCTAGATAATATTTTGTTTTCTGTATAATATAGTGTCATTGCTTTCTTTATTTCAGTCTCTGTCAGTCCCTCTCCAATCATGCACCACAAGTTAAAAACAATAATTGAACTTACTTCTTCTGTGGTCTGGTCGGTAGCCCTTCAGGATGAAGGAAAGCTTTTTCCAGCAACATGATTTGATCATTCACCTCTCTCAGAGCAAACGGGCTGAAACATGTTAATTTAAACACACTCTGTCTCATGCATGCCGATAAACATGTGGAAGGTATTCAAATCTTAAAATAATATTTTGGAAATAGTTTATTGAAATAAAATAGCTTATATTAGTCAAAATACATGAAAGTACAACAATTTTAAATAGTTTTCATTACCCATAAATGGAGGCGAAGGCGCGCCTCCCAGCACCAGAGCTGGAAGTTGTCAGCGACCCACAGCTGATGGCTTGCGCCAGGATCGGTGAAACAGAACCATCCAGACCCTGCTCCACCTCTCCGTGGTGCCTCCAGTAACAGACTAACCTGTCTAGTCTGGCCAAGCGTGCAGGGATCGAAGAGGGAAGACAACCCCGTACTCAAAAACGTCGCGCTGAATTCGGATGTGTTTGGCCGAAAGGTGCAAATATAACAGTTATACTGCAAACCACAACACAACGCAGACACGCCCACTTAACGTCCTTTTAAGGACGGATGACAAAGAGAAATTCTACAGTCTATGAATACTCTAGAATACTTTAGTCATCGGGCGAAGGTTAGCAAGCAGTATTACCCGTAAAAAGTATTTTCTTAACAGTCGTAACCAGGTTGATTTAAAAAAAAATTTCTTTCGCTCTACTTTTTTTCCCACTCCAAAGATTCCAATATGTTTAAGTTTTTTGCTTCTCATTACATGATGCTGATTTTACTCTCTTGATGTCCATAATAATCTTTTGTCTTGGCTTCTTTCAGAACCTCCTCATTACTCTTTATAGCTCTGTCCATGGTATTCTCAACATGCTTCTGTAGCCTTCAAAGTTTCTTCTCTCTTGTCGTTTATCAATTGTCATCCCTAAATCAGATCTTCGTTTACTTTTCTTAGTGGCCATAGGCGTGTGTGACTTAACAAAAGTATCATAACCGTAAATAATTAGGGTAAATGGCTTGTTTTTTTTTCGCTTAAAAAATATTCGTACATATTCTAAACCAACTTTTAAATTCATACTATTGTCACGTGACAAGTTTAGTTTCGCCATGGCGTCTTTTCGCTAATTTCGAATTAATTTTTATTAACGGTTTGAATGGAAATTCGACGACATGTGATAGTTTTCTGATGACTTCTAAGATTTGCTGAACGGCAAGTTCAGTGACAATTGAACTGTGATTAATTTTAAATATATTATTTGTGTTTCAAATGGAATTAAATGAATATAGATTATGTAAACATCGATGGATATGTTTCAGTGAAAGTGAAAGGAAATTTCTAAAGTTCAAGAAATTAGAAAGTCAGTAAAGTAAGCGGATTTATCGATGTAAATTTGGTAAAGTCAATTCTGATTGTTTCAGAATGTTTCAAAATAGCTGCGATTAAAAAGAAAACAGTTCTTTATATTATTGTTTACACATTTTTGGTAATAAATATGTTATTTGTGATTTAAAATGAATGAAAACCTAATGTGTAGATATGGATCTAAAATAAAAAGAAAGCAGTTTTATGTAAATTTTGAGTAGGAATTATTTGAGTAGAATTTGAAGTGAAAATGTTATTACAATTTTGGTGTTCTTTTTGTTTGTGTACTCATGACAAAGTACCGTTTTTTTATGTGAATCTTCTTACACAAATATGTTCTACTATTGTAAATAAAAGACAAGCCATTTATGAACAGTTATGTATATAATAAATGCAAATATGATGACAAATACCAGATTCATCAATAAATTTGTTGCAACTGGTATGTTTACAAAATCATCATAAAAAATTGATGCGACCAAACATGGTTTTTAGCCACATCCACTAAGTGTAAACATGGAAGAACTCTTTTCCCTCATTCTTCCATTGCTAACGAAGTTATATAATAACGTTCTCTTCTTTGAAACGCAACCATTTTTGAACTATTCCACACCTCATTCCTATTGTACATCTACTATTTAGCAGTGGCGTATTCTCTAAGCTACCGCAGCTACCGCC
The DNA here is from genome assembly GCA_032433765.1 of Megaustenia siamemsis. Lineage (NCBI taxonomy): Eukaryota > Metazoa > Mollusca > Gastropoda > Stylommatophora > Ariophantidae > Megaustenia > Megaustenia siamemsis. The sequence continues at coordinate 66,167,588 of JAVIAB010000124.1, forward strand.
GGTAGCCTGAACATATTAACAAAATACAAAAGGAAATGATAATTTATTATATTTTTTCATAATTGTATTACAAATGTTCGAATATTCTATGACACATTTCGTAGGCCAATATGATTTATTTGCTTTGATTTGCATTTATTAAAGCTATGTTTTCTTATGGCCACTATAACGTTTGTGAATGAAACCGAAACTAAGAGAAAAACCGCTAATAAGCAACGGTACAGTTCTATTCTCTCCGACTTAGAATTCATGACCTTGACATTAAAAAATTCCCGTCAAAGTTATACGGCGAGAGCTACCTATTACAAAATGGGGTTTCATGGGTTATTTTTAGCTCTAGCCAATCAGAATCGTCACAAAGTGAAACTATGTCTGATTACCGGAACTTCCTAACCTATTTATAACTACGTTATGCGCATCAGCATCTGTAGAAAGAGCTTTTTTCTGCTCTCGAGAGAATCAAATCTTATTGTCGCTCAACTCAGACAGAAGAACGCTTAACTGGTTTGCCAATAATGTCCATTGAGAAATCATTCCTTCAGAAACTTAGAAACCAACCCAACAGTACTTTCAATGACAAAGTCATCGAGACATTTTCGTCCCAAACAAGACGGATAGAGAAAGGATTTTATTCTATCGGGGGTAAAATAAAAATCCTGAGTCTCACATGTAGCGACTGCTTTGACCAAGCGGCCTTTATCTCTCTGGTTCTATCGTGAGCCCCCCGACATACACCAGCAATGGTACTATGTGTCGTAAAGATAGTACGTAAGAATAAACCAACTTCTATAATTCAAATTCCACTCTGCGATTGATTGTTCTCGAGGCAAGACGTCGGTCTCGAGACAGGGATGTTGTGAGTTCAAATCTCGGCTGAAACAGTTGAGAATTTTATTTGTGATTTCTCTCTGCGGCATTGCATATTTGTTTAATATTTATAGTGAGATTATTTTAATATCCATACGGGAAATGCCTGGAATAACAATCGGAGGTCATAATATAAATAATCTAAGGTATGCTGATGACACAGTCTTAATCGCTTGGAGTGAAAATTAGTTACAAGAAATGTTGGACATTATAGTGAAGGAAAGCAAAGATAAAGGACTCAACCTTAATAGCAAAAAGACAGAGGTAATGATAACAAAAATAAATTCATCACCACAGCGCAAAAATAAAGACAAGTGGAACAATATTAAAACAAGAAAATGAATTAAAATATATGAGAACAATGTTAACCTCAGATGGTAGATGTACAACAGAGGTGATATGCAGAATGTCTCAGGCAAAAGAAGCTTTTAAAAAAAAATGAGGAAGATACTGGACAATCCATTTTTGACAATAGAAATAAGAAAAGGAGTTCTTAAATGTTATGTAGAGCCAGTCTTAACACATGGATGTGAATCATGGACATAGCTGTAGAAATATGGTTTTATAGAAGAATGCAGAGAATACCATGGGCCGCTAAGAAGAGTAATGAAAACGTTATGAAAGAGGTCAAAGCAAAAAGAGAGCTAATTTTCAATATTAGAAAGAAAAAAAAATCATTTTTAGCCATGTAGTGACAAGGGAACTACTGGAATATATTGTAACAACTGGAAAAATCGAGGGACGAAGTGATAAAGAAAAGATAACAGACAGCTTAAGAGAATGGCTTGGCAGAAGATCAACAACAGAAATGATAAATAATTGTCGAGATCGAAAATTGTGGAGAGACATGATCACCTACGCCAGCATACCCTGTACTTGATGATGATGATTATAAATTGTTAATGTTGAAATGTCCCTATTTGGTTGTTGATTATTATGGCCGTTTGTTTATTGTCAATATAGAATGTACTCACAGATTAGTGCAACGTCTTATACTTGACATATTTGCTACTTCTCATGTTGATGGAATGTCGTAGTCATAGTTAAATGCTTACAATGTACAGTAATTAATTAATTACTATTATTATTACTAAGAACCTTTCTTTTGACTATTCATTCTCTTCGCGGACTTTACATAACAGATTTGATGGGTTCCTGGCTGTTCAAAGTGACAATGGATATAGTTCCCATTACGAGTGTGTTGTCATAGGCTGGTGTTTCTCTCATCGTCATCGACTTTTAGAGTCCACAGCCTCTTTCATTTTGTGTTCTCTTACCTTCAGAATAATATTCTTCTTCAGTTGGATCTGCCTTTCTGAAGCTCATGTTAGATGTCTATTTACGTGCTCACTTTCTTCATGTAACGTGTATAGATGTCTATTTACGTACTCACTTTCTTCATATAACGTGTATAGATGTCTATTTACGTGCTCACTTTCTTCATATAACGTGTATAGATGTCTACTTACGTACTCACTTTCTTCATATCACGTATAGATGTCTATTTACGTGCTCACTGTCTTCATATAACGTGTATAGATGTCTATTTACGTGCTCACTTTCTTCATATAACGTGTATATATGTCTACTTACGTACTCACTTTCTTCATATAACGTGTATAGATGTCTATTTACGTGCTCACTGTCTTCATATAACGTGTATAGATGTCTACTTACGTACTCACTTTCTTCATATAACGTGTATAAAAAACACGTCATAGTAAATTTGCCATGTGTCTATTTACGTACTCACTTTCTTCATGTAACGTGTATAGATGTCTATTTACGTACTCACTTTCTTCATATAACGTGTATAGATGTCTTTAAAGCTTATGAACATTATTTCATTCTTTTTTTTAACCGGACATAAACTTCCCGTATTAAAAAAAAATGTATACAAAATAATATAGAAAAATCAAAGGAACCAGTTCTCGTTCCATTAAGAGTTATAATTGTGAACACAATAACTTACTTCTTCTTATTGATATCCTTTCGTCTGGCCTCAAACTCAGAAACATCCTTGGAAAAGTCTTCAATGACGCTTTTTAGTAAGTCTGCTCTCGGATAAATGAGTTTAAATAAGTGTTGACTACTCGATTATTTCTCTAAAGTGTTAACTCAAAACATAATTTAACAGATACAGATTTGGTAATTAATAGAAATGATAATTCCAATAACAGAATAAAAGTAATTACATCTTCAACGTGCGCAGAGTCTTGCTACTCTGATGATGAGTTTCTACTATCACTATTTTTCACCAAGCAGTTCATAATTCTTCAACCAAGTAGTTCACTATTCTTCAACCAAACAGTTCACTATTCTTCAACCAAGTAGTTCACTATTCTTCAACCAAGTAGTTCACTATTCTTCAACCAAGTAGTTCACTATTCTTCAACCAAGTAGTTCACTATTCTTCAACCAAACAGTTCACTATTCTTCAACCAAGTAGTTCACTATTCTTCAACCAAGTAGTTCACTATTCTTCAACCAAGTAGTTCACTATTCTTCAACCAAACAGTTCACTATTCTTCAACCACACAGTTCACTATTCTTCAACCACACAGTTCACTATTCTTCAACCAAGTAGTTCACTATTCTTCAACCAAGTAGTTCACTATTCTTCAACCAAGTAGTTCACTATTCTTCAACCAAACAGTTCACTATTCTTCAACCACACAGTTCACTATTCTTCAACCACACAGTTCACTATTCTTCAACCAAGTAGTTCACTATTCTTCAACCAAGTAGTTCACTATTCTTCAACCAAGTAGTTCACTATTCTTCAAACCAAACAGTTCACTATTCTTCAACCACACAGTTCACTATTCTTCAACCACACAGTTCACTATTCTTCAACCAAACAGTTCACTATTCTTCAACCAAGTAGTTCACTATTCTTCAACCAAGTAGTTCACTATTCTTCAACCAAGTAGTTCACTATTCTTCAACCAAACAGTTCACTATTCTTCAACCAAACAGTTCACTATTCTTCAACCAAGTAGTTCACTATTCTTCAACCAAGTAGTTCACTATTCTTCAACCAAACAGTTCATTATTCTTCAACCAAGTAGTTCACTATTCTTCAACCAAGTAGTTCACTATTCTTCAACCAAACAGTTCAATATTCTTCAACCAAACAGTTCACTATTCTTCAACCAAGTAGTTCACTATTCTTCAACCAAGTAGTTCACTATTCTTCAACCAAACAGTTCACTATTCTTCAACCAAGTAGTTCACTATTCTTCAACCAAGTATTTCACTAATCTTCAACCAAACAGTTCACTATTCTTCAACCAAACAGTTCACTATTCTTCAACCAAACAGTTCACTATTCTTCAACCAAACAGTTCACTATTCTTCAACCAAGTAGTTCACTATTCTTCAACCAAACAGTTCACTATTCTTCAACCACACAGTTCACTATTCTTCAACCAAATAGTTCACTATTCTTCAACCAAACAGTTCACTATTCTTCAACCAAGTAGTTCACAATTCTTCAACCAAACAGTTCACTATTCTTCAACCACACAGTTCACTATTCTTCAACCAAACAGTTCACTATTCTTCAACCAAGTAGTTCACTATTCTTCAACCAAACAGTTCACTATTCTTCAACCACACAGTTCACTATTCTTCAACCACACAGTTCACTATTCTTCAACCAAGTAGTTCACTATTCTTCAACCAAACAGTTCACTATTCTTCAACCACACAGTTCACTATTCTTCAACCAAACAGTTCACTATTCTTCAACCAAGTAGTTCACTATTCTTCAACCAAGTAGTTCACTATTCTTCAACCAAACAGTTCACTATTCTTCAACCAAACAGTTCACTATTCTTCAACCAAGTAGTTCACTATTCTTCAACCAAACAGTTCACTATTCTTCATCCACACAGTTCACTATTCTTCAACCACACAGTTCACTATTCTTCAACCACACAGTTCACTATTCTTCAACCAAGTAGTTCACTATTCTTCAACCACACAGTTCACTATTCTTCAACCAAACAGTTCACTATTCTTCAACCAAACAGTTCACTATTCTTCAACCACACAGTTCACTATTCTTCAACCAAACAGTTCACTATTCTTCAACCACACAGTTCACTATTCTTCAACCAAACAGTTCACTATTCTTCAACCACACAGTTCACTATTCTTCAACCAAACAGTTCACTATTCTTCAACCAAGTAGTTCACTATTCTTCAACCAAGTAGTTCACTATTCTTCAACCAAGTAGTTCACTATTCTTCAACCAAGTAGTTCACTATTCTTCAACCAAACAGTTCACTATTCTTCAACCACACAGTTCACTATTCTTCAACCAAGTAGTTCACTATTCTTTAACCAAGTAGTTCACTATTCTTCAACCAAACAGTTCACTATTCTTCAACCAAACAGTTCACTATTCTTCAACCAAGTAGTTCACTATTCTTCAACCAAACAGTTCACTATTCTTCATCCACACAGTTCACTATTCTTCAACCACACAGTTCACTATTCTTCAACCACACAGTTCACTATTCTTCAACCAAGTAGTTCACTATTCTTCAACCACACAGTTCACTATTCTTCAACCAAACAGTTCACTATTCTTCAACCAAACAGTTCACTATTCTTCAACCACACAGTTCACTATTCTTCAACCAAACAGTTCACTATTCTTCAACCACACAGTTCACTATTCTTCAACCAAACAGTTCACTATTCTTCAACCACACAGTTCACTATTCTTCAACCAAACAGTTCACTATTCTTCAACCAAGTAGTTCACTATTCTTCAACCAAGTAGTTCACTATTCTTCAACCAAGTAGTTCACTATTCTTCAACCAAGTAGTTCACTATTCTTCAACCAAACAGTTCACTATTCTTCAACCACACAGTTCACTATTCTTCAACCAAGTAGTTCACTATTCTTTAACCAAGTAGTTCACTATTCTTCAACCAAGTAGTTCACTATTCTTCAACCAAGTAGTTCACTATTTTTCAACCAAGTAGTTCACTATTCTTCAACCACACAGTTCACTATTCTTCAACCAAGTAGTTCACTATTCTTCAACCAAGTAGTTCACTATTCTTCAACCAAGTAGTTCACTATTCTTCAACCAAACAGTTCACTATTCTTCAACCACACAGTTCACTATTCTTCAACCAAGTAGTTCACTATTCTTCAACCAAACAGTTCACTATTCTTCAACCACACAGTTCACTATTCTTCAACCAAACAGTTCACTATTCTTCAACCAAGTAGTTCACTATTCTTCAACCAAGCAGTTCTCTATTCTTCAACCAAACAGTTCACTATTCTTCAACCAAGTAGTTCACTATTCTTCAACCAAACAGTTCACTATTCTTCAACCAAGCAGTTCTCTATTCTTCAACCAAACAGTTCACTATTCTTCAACCAAGCAGTTCTCTATTCTTCAACCAAACAGTTCTCTATTCTTCAACCAAGTAGTTCACTATTCTTCAACCAAACAGTTCACTATTCTTCAACCAAGTAGTTCACTATTCTTCAACCAAGTAGTTCACTATTCTTCAACCAAGCAGTTCTCTATTCTTCAACCAAACAGTTCACTATTCTTCAACCAAGTAGTTCACTATTCTTCAACCAAACAGTTCACTATTCTTCAACCAAGCAGTTCACTATTCTTCAACCAAACAGTTCACTATTCTTCAACCAAACAGTTCACTATTCTTCAACCAAACAGTTCTCTATTCTTCAACCAAGTAGTTCACTATTCTTCAACCAAACAGTTCACTATTCTTCAACCAAACAGTTCACTATTCTTCAACCAAACAGTTCACTATTCTTCAACCAAACAGTTCACTATTCTTGAACCAAACAGTTCACTATTCTTCAACCAAACAGTTCTCTATTCTTCAACCAAACAGTTCACTATTCTTCAACCAAGTAGTTCACTATTCTTCAACCAAGTAGTTCACTATTCTTCAACCAAACAGTTCTCTATTCTTCAACCAAACAGTTCACTATTCTTCAACCAAGTAGTTCACTATTCTTCAACCAAGCAGTTTTCTTTTCTTCAACCAAACAGTTCACTATTCTTCAACCAAACAGTTCTCTATTCTTCAACCAAACAGTTCTCTATTCTTCAACCAAACAGTTCACTATTCTTCAACCAAACAGTTCTCTATTCTTCAACCAAACAGTTCTCTATTCTTCAACCAAACAGTTCACTATTCTTCAACCAAACAGTTCTCTATTCTTCAACCAAACAGTTCTCTATTCTTTAACCAAGTAGTTCACTATTCTTCAACCAAGCAGTTCACTATTCTTCAACCAAGTAGTTCACTATTCTTCAACCAAGTAGTTCACTATTCTTCAACCAAGCAGTTCTCTATTCTTCAACCAAGTAGTTCACTATTCTTCAACCAAGCAGTTCACTATTCTTTAACCAAGTAGTTCACTATTCTTCAACCAAGCAGTTCTCTATTCTTCAACCAAGTAGTTCACTATTCTTCAACCAAGCAGTTCTCTATTCTTCAACCAAGTAGTTCACTATTCTTCAACCAAGTAGTTCACTATTCAACGTCTTTGATTACAACAAACTTCCTATTTGTTTCAATGAAAAAGCTGCAAACACAAAATCAAATTAATAAACAAATAAAAAGTTGCGTTTATCACATTCTTGTCTATATCTTCTTCGTGAAAAATTGTATTTATTAATTATTCTCACATCTTTGATACATTTCATTAGCACTGTAATCACACTCAACATAGTTAATACATGTCTCCATCTGGCAGTAATTCTCATTAATCGTTGTAGCTTGACCTTGTTAGCATACATTTATATATTTACTTAAGTAGATTATGAAAGGGTTCATCAGTATTAATTAAATTTTATCCTGCCATAGACCATGAATAATTAATAGAGAATGACACATATCATTAGAGGCAAAATAAATGCGATTCTAAAGAGAAAATTAAACTAAAAAAAGATAATTCCACATCTCATTTCTGGGGTCTGCCAGTGGACATTTATAGGACCGGAGAATAACGGCCCTGCAGAAGAATGTGGAAAATATAAATGTCTATGTTACTATTGACCTTCCGAAGAGTGGCCGACACTCTTTCTCTTTTTGTATTTTTTTTTCTATCAGTCTTAATCCTTGCAAAGATCATTTATCAAATCTCGCCGTTTGTCTCTGTTCTGTGCAAGCACCTCGATCACAATTAGGGAGAAAGATATCACTGTTAATTAAAAGGAGTACTGAAGACATCGTAAATGAAGCTGTGCACACAACGATCTATTTAAGAGTGTGAGAAGAAACAACAGCCTATCTTACTTTGTAATGTCAAGAGAAGAAAAGATCAAAATAATTTCGTAACAGCGGGGAAAATGGAAAGAAAGAGATACAGAGAAAGACAAATGCACAGCAGCTTGTTGTTTGACATTGGAAAAAATCACCAGTTTAAGTGATAAAAAGAAATACCAATGACGTATGTAGGCGGAGAAACATGATCATGTACGCCATATGATACGATTTTGTCATTAAGTTTATGTTGTATTATATAATGTTTTTGCCGTAATAAATGAAACATTCTTCTTCTTCTACCTTTCAGCTCCATGTGGAGCATAGGTCTTCAACAAACACTTTCCAAGCCGTGTTCTGTTTCTTGCCATTCTTTTAAGATCATTCCATGTCTTCCCCATCATCTTCATCTCTACTTCCAACTTTCTTCTCCAAGAACATTTTCGTCTTCCTATTTGTCTTTTTCCCTGGAGATTCCAGAAAAGTTTAATACTCTCAGTTGGCTTCCGCAGTGTGTGTCCTACCCAGCGCCACCGTCTTCGCCGTATCTTTTTATCCACTAGTATTTGACTGGCACTTTTCCATAATTCTAATGTTAGTGATTTTATCCTGCCATTTCCATCCTTTTATTCTGCGCAATCATCAGTTAATGAAGGTTTGTATCTTTATGATTGTCATTTTTGTTGTTCTCCATGTTTCACATCCATGTAATAGGACTGACTTAACATTGGAGTTGAACATTTTTATTTGTGTATATAACCTAATAAATGAAACACTCCTTTTTACTAAATGGTCTCCAATGTATGTCAAATAATCATAAGCAAATGATGTTGTTACCGTATGAGTTGTTTGGTAAATTTGCCCTGAGTAAGGAGCCGTAATCGTGGTCTAATGCTTGTCTGTTGATTTCTAAAGCTGCGGCGTAGTTGGTGATGTTGAACGGGAGAATGAGAGAATCAGCTAGGACACGGGCAGCCTCACTGCTGACACGGGCAACTGTAGCATGGTACTGGAGAGATTGAACAAAAGGTAGTTGGCATACCGTTGATAAGGTTATCAATGAGCTAGCTATGGAGGGAATGATAAATGACAGTTGACATACAGTTGATAAGGTTATCAATGAGCTAGCTATGGAGGGAATGATAAATGACAGTTGACATACAGTTGATAAGGTTATCAATGAGCTAGCTATGGAGGGAATGATAAATGACAGTTGACATACAGTTGATAAGGCTATCAATGAGCTAGCTATGGAGGGAATGATAAATGACAGTTGACATACAGTTGATAAGGTTATCAATGAGCTAGCTATGGAGGGAATGATAAATGACAGTTGACATACAGTTGATAAGGTTATCAATGAGCTAGCTATGGAGGGAATGATAAATGACAGTTGACATACAGTTGATAAGGCTATCAATGAGCTAGCTATGGAGGGAATGATAAATGACAGTTGACATACAGTTGATAAGGCTATCAATGAGCTAGCTATGGAGGGAATGATAAATGACAGTTGACATACAGTTGATAAGGTTATCAATGAGCTAGCTATGGAGTAAATGATAAATGGTAGTTGGCATACAGTTGATAAGGTTATCAATGTGCTAGCTAAGGTGGAAATTATAAATTACGGATATTGTAGGGATTCCTGGATGGTTTCCTGTTAAGTTATTTTATTAGAAACCTTTGATTAGTGGTTCCCTTAAGTGTGCGTCGCGGCACCCAATGGCGTTGATAGACTTTGGTAAGGGCGCCGCGCCGACAAACTTTCTATCTTTCAGGCTGTTTCCGATCATTCGTCTAACACATTTGATCTCAGTAGAGGCTATTTTTTCTTATTGTTCTTTCATCTAGGGTCCAGGACTGGCATCGGTAGCTTAACAATGTATATTTTAGAGAGTCAAAACGCCCATCCAGCAACTGAGTTGAGTGCGATCAGCGACACAGAACTAACTGCATAGGTTACGATTGGGGAGACAACAGATTTGGCCAAGACACTGCTCCACCTCCCAGTGGTGCTTGAGGAAACAGACAGCCCAGTCTGGTCTAGCGATCACCGATCGAAGAGGGAAGACAACCCGCTAATCTAAAACTCCGTCCTGAATCGAATGTTTTATGTCGAAATGGCACAAATAAATTAAAGCACAATGCATATACGGGAGCCGCGATAGCTCAGTGGTTAGTGAACTGGACTACTACGGACAAGGGGTAGGGTTCGATCCCAACCGACGGCTCCGGGTTCACCCAGCCTTAAATGGGTACCGGATTTTTTCTGGGAAAGTAAAGCAGCACGGGCGTAATACCGACCACATTACCCCAAAAATCATGTGCTGAAGGTCTGTAAAATATAGGGTCACTAACACCATATTTCCCTATACGCCACTTGGCGTGACGGGGGTACTTTACTTTTTTTTACAATGCATATACGCAAACGTAACCTCATTTTAAGGGAAAATGACGAGAAGGGTTATTTATTTATCTTGGCAGCCATCCAATGAACACAGCAAAGAAAGAATATATATATATTTGCATTATTTTTCCAATAGTAGAGTGTAAACAGATAAAATGTATTGTAATTTAAATGCACCACAGAAATAGAAAGCAGAATAGCTCTGGCCAAAACAGCATTTCAGAAATTGAAAATCAACAAATCTATTTCAATAGAAGTGAGAAAGAGAGTTCATCGGGGCTATATAGAGCCAAAGCTGACCCTATGGAAGCAAATCATGAACAGTAAACAAACAAATGAAAAGACGATTATAGACCACAAAGATGGGATTTCTCAGAAAAATGTTGAAAGTTCCCTGGACATCTGAAAAGAAAATTGAGGACATTCTCAAAGAGGCCAACACAAAAAGGCAGCTCATAAAAACATCAGAAACAAACAATCAACATTTTTTGGGCTCATCATGAGAAGAGAAAAGTTGGACTACTTGGTTACAACTGGCAAAATAAAGGGAAAGAGATATCGCAGATGACAACGAGAGAAAATACTGGATAGCTTAGTGTCATGGCATGGAAAACAGTCAACAACAGAACTTCTGCGATGCACGGTTGATAGAAGATTGTGGAAGGACATGATCGCCTACGCCAACCCGTATGGTACCTGATGAAGATGAGTTTAAATACACTACTTTCAATAGAAAGCAATTTAAAAAATAACCGTGTTTATTGCTTTCATGTTAAAATAAATGCTGAATTGTAAAATTGCCTCGGATTGATCACACTATGTTTAGAAAATTACTTTGGAATTGTGCATTCGCGGTCTTTAATCAAACGTCGTTGTTATTATATATAACGCACACATTCAATTAATTGCCATGTTAATGCACATTGCTCACCAACCATATGGTGGGGTTTGAGGTTTATTTCCGGAGCTTTTGTTTGCGGAAATTATTACTGATAATGACGTAATCAATATTGTTGCTGCAAGTTTGATTATATAAACGCATGCATTATTGTTTTTCAAAGAGATTTAAGTAATTTCACTAAAAGGATAATAATTTTCTGCACTTTTTCCTAACACACACAATCATGAAATGAAACACTTGCTTGCTCCTTCATTAGTTTATCAACACATTCACTGACTCGCACGCTTATTTATTCACATGTTCGATAACTCAGTCACGCACTCTATCTGTAATACACTAGCAACTTTAATTACTGCCAGAATATGTGTGAGTGGGTAAATTTGAATGGATGCATGTGTGTGTGGTTTGGTGAATCACTGAGTGAATTTGAATGAGTATGTGTGCGTGTAGTTTGGTGAATGAGTATATATGACTGAGTGAGTTTACGAGTAAGTGAGTAGTGAGTGAGTGAGTGAGTGAATGAGTAAGTGAGTAAGTTTGTGTGTGACGCGGGAGGGATGGAGTATTTGCGTGAAAGTCCTTATGCTAATTCAAGAGCTCAATGAACACTTGATATTTGTCAAGTCTAACAAATGAAATCGCAACATTTATATAACAAAAATACAATATAAAAGAGAGCCAAGAAATGATGAAGAGAGTAACCATCATGATCGAAACATCAATACAACCTCAAATTTGTTATCGAGCTGCGTCTTGACCATATCAAACGTCTCATATTCTGTGTGATAAAGAGGGTATCCAGACACCTTGTAAACTCCCTAAATAGTAAGTAGAAGAGAAAGAGAGACCTCTGTATAGTCATTTGGGTTTATCCTCAAAACGACACAAGTATAAATATAGCTCAGCTGCAAATGTTTAGAAAATATTACTCTTGTCAGCTAAATTGTACTATATATATATATATATACGAAAAAGTAAATTTATATAAGAAAAAGAAGCACACACACACACACACACACATATATATATATATATATATATATATATATATATATATATATATATATATATTCATTCCATAAGTAGTGGTAGTCGTTGTGGCATGGCTTATTCAACATTCACCATTTCTCTATTTCTTCAGCTAATCTTAAGGATTCTGCTGAGTCGAGACCTGTTGATTCGTTTATGTTATCTTCTCATCGTTTCGTTTATGTTATCTTCCCATCTTTTCTTCACACACCTCGCCTTCTCGATTTTTTAAAATTCGTCGCAGGCCAGACGATCGAGATAAATGACAAAGTCAATTCATGTTGGGCTCCTTCACAAAAGTAAATTCATGTTGGGCTCCTTCACAAAAGTCAATTCATGTTGGGCTCCTTCACAAAAGTCATCTTGTACTTCGATTGCTTACTGTATCCTTTGGGAACCGTTTCGTTTGTGATACGATCTAAGTAAAGGATGCACAAGATCTGACAATAATATTTCATCTCCATAGCTTGTATCTTCTTCTGTAGCTCTGAAGGTTTCATGTTTTACATGCGTACAGAACAACTAATATTAAAAGGGTGCGCATCAGCCTGGTTGTGTGCTGTTCCAAGAGTGATGTTCAAATCTTTCCAAACAGGTTTTAACTTTACAATGGCTGCTGTAGTTTATGCCATTCTGGTTGATATTTTAGGTTTTGAGCCTTCATCGCTGACAATTGATCCCAAGTAATTAAATTTGTCATGTGTTATCACGTGTCCATTATCACGTGTGTCCATTCATTTTGATTTTTGCAATTATGCCACCTGGGCTATTGGTCATCGGTTTTTTTGTTATCACGATTGGTCTCCATGCCATCCGTACCAGATGCATTATTTAGTCATTTTATCAAATATGTTTAGTTCTTGATCAGTTACTGCTAATCCATCGATGTCTCAGCAAAGGTTATTAACTGTTCTGCCACCAATATTGGCAGTACATTCATGGTCTTTTAAAGCATGTGCTGTGTTACGATTCATGTCAAGAAGATATAAGGTAGGAGATAGAAAGTCAACAGCTTTGTCGGAACTCCAATTCTTGTTCTGAACTATTCCCCACTGTATCCGTTAATAACTGTTGCGCTTGTGACGTTAGCACGGAGGCGTTTCATTGAGTTATTGAGTTATTTGCGGGTCATCATCATTGCATTCCGAACATGTCCATAGGTGCTCAGATCCCCTCCTCAGCAATCCCCTCAGTGTCCAGCGACTGACGACTCCAGTTCTATGTTGGTTGATAAGTCTTCTTACACGACCACTAAGACGTTTTATTCTATCTTGGCACCAATGTTGTACATCCTCGTTGTCTCCCATAGGGTTGCATGTCAAACTCTACCAAATACTATTTTGAAGTTTCTGAAGGTAGATCTTGCTGGTATTGGAAGTGTTTCTCGCTGGGAATGCTAGGACTGAAGGCCTCTACTTTGCACTGAACGAAAGCTTGCTGATCTGTGCTGCAATGGAAACAAAACACACATACACACACTCACACAACAACTGTGTACCAGCGGCCGAAATATACCCAGAAAATAATTCCATCTTTGGGAAGGAGTATCAGCAAAAGGTGCCACCTCACTGTGTATTTTCACAGAAATTCTCTCGAAAAAAGTGACATGGACATGCTGAAGGGGCACTTATGACATTTATCCAAATCATGTGATCCAGATGAGTACACATGTTAACAAGATAATGACTCGAAACATATAAACTAAAGCGTGGCTGCAAGAGAAAAATGCGACAGTACTGTAGTAAAAAAGCATGTTATTTGGTTATTTGGTTATGGAAGACACCGGTATCACTGCAAACGAATTAAAATCTATAATTGCTAAACCGCCCGTGCCAGCGATAATCATCTGAATTAATAAATCATCTTCCAAACAAAGAAAGGTAACTGTAGTCCCATCGTAGCAGTCTCAACACACGCCAAAAGACATAAGGCGAAACCGCGTAGAAAGTGAACACAGCCAACTGTTCCCTGTCATACGATATCATCACTCATCGTAAACAATTGGAATATCGAAACATAATCAAAACGGATGAGACACACAGTCACTGTGTGCACAGAGCACTTAACTCAGTAGCTCTTGCAACAAGCCGGACTTGGAATATGAGGAAACTGCAACAAGGAACACTTGTCATGCATAGCCTTCAATTATTCCCGCCGCTTATCCACAATATACCTGAAGTTCACGTCCTCTTGAAAATGATGATCGTCGTATTTTTTTTTAAATGTATAACGCTTGATGATGTTAGGCCATCGTTGTTGACTCCAATTCCGAACATATAGACACACAGTTGGTCGTCAGATTATCCCTGTCGCACATCAAACAACAGACCGTAAGATTATCGTACGGCCGGTCTAGGGATTTACGATGAGCCATTACGATGACGTAGCACACCATCTATGCAATGCTAGACGTATAGAGAATATGACGTTAGTGATCATATTTTTCCATAACCGCGGCACATTTAATGGGAAATGTGGTTGGTGTCACGTCAACCTGTTTTTTACTTTCCATAAAATTCTCCGAAACTAATTTTTAATGTCGTCTGCCTCAATGACTAGTCCATAAGGAGCCCGCGAAGTCTTATCTCTAATGCGATATTTATCGACCCCTTCTCTCTCTCCTAAAGAGACGATGTATCTTTTTCTTCTTTTCTCTTTCACTGATACCTAAATGGTGTCGTGGTTTATATCATTTGTCGTTCTTGTGCTGCTCGAATTGTCTGAATTAGTGATTTCCCTTTGTTGTTACATGTTTCTGTCACTGCATCTATCCATCTTCTTCTGGGTCTTTCTCATGGTCTTTTTCCATGCATTCTCGAGAAGAACGCCCTTGATGGTGATTGGTGAGGATTCATTCTGACCAGGTGGCCAAACCATTTAAATTGTTGTTGTTCTTTATATTCTTGGCAGGGTTTTGTTCCTACCATTTTTCTTATGGTTTCATTTGGTATTCTATCTCTTCTTGTGTTGTTTGTTACTTTTCTCAAGCAACGCATCTCACATGTATTGATCTTTCTTAAATGTGATTTAGAAAGGGTCCATGTTTGACTTTCATAGCACAAAGTTGGTATGAAGATGCTATTTATCATTTGTTGTTTAGCTGGCATAGAAATGTTTGGATGTCTTAGCAATGGTGAAAGCTGGTATGTGACAGCATTTGCTTTTTGTATTCTCGTGTCAATTTCTCTGTCTAGTTTTCCATCTTTTGTGAACATTGTGCCTAAATACTTGAATTCCTCTACTTGTTTTATTTCTTTATCTTTGATCTTCATGTTTAATGGGTGTCTTAATTTGCTCATTCTTATAGCCTCTGTTTTTGCTGTGTTAATTTTCATACTGTAGTTTGTGCAGCTTTTATCAAGAGATGTTAAATGTTGTTGTAGCAGGTTGTCATCCTCATATATTAGGCATTGGTCATCTGCGAAGAGTAGCTCGACGATGTATACTGTTATTAAATATTGCCTGGACAAACAAGGTCCAAGAAAACAGACGAAGAAGATTAATTGTAGTCAGCCTACAATAGAAATAAGACATTTCAAATTAAATAGAACAGTGCGTCATAGACACTAAAGTAAAAATGAGAACATTGAATTTGAGATATTGTATACAGGACAAATATTATTAGGAGATATCAAAGCGCATATAGAGAAATGTTTTTGAGACATTAACGTGTATATCATCATCATCATCATTGAGTGCCGTCTTCTTATCAAAGGTTGGATACAATGGAACGCCACTTCGCTCTGTCTCTTGCTTTGATAGTGCAGGTTGTCATAGGCTGTCTTGTCCATCTTTTGATGTTACTCGTTCATGTTAGTCTTGGTCTGCCTCTGCCTATATTACCTTGTATTTTCTCTTCCAAGATTACTTTGAGTAAACTGTTGTGTCTTTTATCATGCCACAAAAATCTCATCTGTCTTGTTTGAATTGTGTTTAGTAGATCTCTTTTGTTATTTTTAGTTGCTTTAAGACTTCATCGTTTGTTTTCTTTTCTTTCCATCCAATTCTTCCTATTCTTCTATAAATCCACATTTCATAAAGCTTCAACTTGTGTTCTGTTTTCTTCTTTAATAACCATGTTTCTGCACTATACAAGAATGTTGAGAAGATATAACATGTTGTTATTCTTAGTTCTTATTTTATGGCCATGTAATGAGAAGAGAACAACTGGAATAAATTGTAACAACTGGAAAAATTGACGGACGAAGAGATTGAGGGAAGCAAAGAGAAAAAAAATAACAGACAGCTTAAGAGAATGTCTTGGCAGAAGGTCAACAACAGAAATGATAAATAACTGCCGAGATCGAAAGTTGTGGAGAGACATGATCACCTACGCCAGTAGGCCTGGAACTTGATGGTGATGATGATGATTCTTAGTTTTAGCCCTGATGTTATTTGTGCAAAAATGTTAGTACATTTTTCATGGCAGTAAAATTACCTTTTGCCATTCCTATTTTTTGTTTATTTCAGTTTCACATTTTCCATCAGTGGTTATATGTCCAAGGTAGCTGTAGCTGAACTGTCTACAGGTCTATTCATTCAAATTTAATATCCACTTGTAAGTTTTGACACGTGTATATGAACGTATATACAAAATAATGATTTCACTGAATTGACGTTATATATATTTATATTTTCTGAGTCTTAGTTCGGTATTAGTTTATGAAGTTTAATTTAGAATTGAATAAGAGTAAAGGGAGTTTACTCACGTAGTCGTATGCGTATCGAAGGTCTGCAGAAGTGATTCCTGCTCTTTGCAACAAAGGGGCGTAATCACTGCCTGAACCTAACGAGCTTATTCTGAAAAATAGAAGTTTTTAGTTTTTAAAAAAATTGTTCTCGTTTATTGTTTTATAAACCTAACCTTTTAAGTGAAGCTGTCATGCTGGTTCTGTGAACTATAGTTATAAAAGCTTACTAGGCTGTATAAGTATAGCGTAACAACATAACACAAGCACTTCCATCGACTTTTCTACATTGTTTTTGATTTATTATGTAAGACACCCCAATTTTAAGAGCAAAATAACATCAAGCTATACATAGTAACACTAAAATGGTTTTATAATGATAATTGCGGTCTAATATAACCTAAAAAACAGTCTGAGGTTGAATTTATCGTGCCACGCTAAGAAGTAGAGAAAATCCGTAGACAGCATCAGTTTGTGAAGCAACAAGGTTTGTAGTTTGATATCCTGCCAATCTGAATGGCAAATGTTAAATGCTGTGTTTTCCTCTGAAGCCGTGGCTTGTGCGCTCCCTACTGACCCAGAAAGGTATCGGTTCAATTCTCAGATAACGCGACTACTTTTCTGATCGACACTCCTTCGCGTTTCTGCAAACATCTATCTATCTTTCGTTCGCCCGAAGTATTGTCTATATCTGCAATGTCGTTTCCTGTAGTGGTTGGTCCCTTTCGTGGCTCAGGGCCAGGCACCGCACCTGCCTGAGTGTCCATCACAGGGCGAGTGCCATATCGATTTGCGGTTATAGATATACTTCCCATTGGCGTGAGTGCGTGGCATCCTGATTGTTGTAGTGCGACTTTTGGCTGGTTGCCTCCGACTTCAGCACTTAAACTTGCTAGAGCAGACTGTGGTCTTGCTCGGGTGTAGGAAGGCCTGACCAGTCTTGGTTTTCAGTCTCTGGTGACTGTTAAGCCCCATCCCCACGACAAGGAGCTGGCCTTGATGAGGTGCAAACATCTGAAAATGGATAGGGGGCATTTATTATTTCGGAACTATATCTCGTATGTTACCGGGGCCTCATTATGTGGGAAGTAATGAATAGTGACACTGTGACCTTCCAGGCATGCCGTAAGAGGCGACTAAGGAGGTTGATCGATGGCTTGACAAGCTGTCATTGTAAAAAGCATTGTTATGGAAACAGAGCCATGGATTTTGAAGCAGTTATCTCTGCAATATGTGCCATTTTGGCACGCAAGGTTTCTGTTTTTGAGATTGTGGTTGTGCCCTATGTGCCGTCTTCGGCTCGAAAAGGACAATAGAAAGATATCCCGGTGTGGTTCTGACCCCATAACTGCGCTGTTCTTCATTGAGATTTATATGACACATCAAGGCGCTTGCGGAGGGCATTTAATCTTTATCATGTGTCATACGGGTTGGCGTAGGCGATCATGCCCTTCCACAATCTTCTATCTACAATGCATCGTATCAGTTCTGTTGTTGACTGTTTTCCATGCCATGACACCAAGCTATCCAGTATTTTCTCTCTTTGGCGTCCGCGATCTCTCTTTCCTTTTATCTTGCCAGTTGTAACCATGTATTCCAACTTTCCTCTTCTCATGATGTGCTCGAAAAATGTTGATTGTTTCTTTCTGATGTTTTTTAGGAGCTGCTATTTTGTGTTGGCCCCTGAGAATTTCCTCATTGGTCTTTTTAGCTGTCCAGGAAACTTTCAACATTCTTCTGATAAATTCCATCTCTGTGACCTATAATAGTCTTTTCATTTATTTGTCCACTGTCCATGATTGCTTCCATAGTTCAGAATTGGCTCTATATAGCACCGATGAACTGTCTTTCTCACTTCTGTTGACATATATTTTTTCCATAAGATGTTTTTCATTTCCTGAAATGCTATTTTGACCTGAGCTATTGTACTTTTTATTTCTGTGGTGCATCTTTCATCTGATGTTATTATTGGACCCAAGTATTTGAAGCATTGCACTTGTTTCAGATTTGTCCTGCTTATTTTTATGCCGTACGATGGAGATGATTGTTTTTTTCGATATGACCATTACTTCTGTTTTTTCTTATTCAGACTGAGACCTTTCTTGTTGCTTTAACATTTAATACTTTGTTTTATTGTAGGTAATTTGTTAGTCAGTTAATAATTACTCTTCCTGATTGTTTGCAATGCAATTTAAGAGACAAATCGGACTGCAGCATATTATTATGACTTAGGGCTTGCTTTTCATCGCTGAGAATATTATTTCTGCATTTGAAAGTTCTGCAGGAGTTTACAGAAGTGCTGCCGGGCAAGTACACGTTCCGTATATCCATTAATTCTAATTGTTTAACTGTTTCAGTACGGAAGGTTTTAATCAATGCAGTAGAAGAGATTTCATAGACTCATTTTTTTAAGGTTTAAAAACATCAATCTTGTCGTTTATATTTATGGAGGAGAATTGAAAAAAAAATATCGTTCCTGCTGAAGGTCTATCGAACCGAAACATCGTTCAAATTTGTGTCGTCTATCAATCATGTAAATCTTTTTTTCTATTTTTTTTTTAATATCCTCCTTCCCATGTAGCATTTCTGCAGCTTCTCATTTTTATGCATTCATTTGCATTTCTTTGCCTTAACCCCTGTCTATATTTATCTAACATATAACATTTTATATATGAGTTTTTAGATAATTGAACAAGGTGTTATATTTCACCAATACCAAGATGATACAGGACCTGTAAACAAAAAAATACTGTTTGACGAAAATTAACACGAATGATATTGAGAATGATACACTCTGTGGCTAAACGTAGGCGACAGAAATCGGAATGGAATACGGCCCGTCATAACGCACAGAAAAAATTAACGTTACCGGATTGTTTAGATTGTCCTACCTTTTAGTTCGATGTCGTCCTAAAGACAGGAAGGACTTGGGTTCAAAACCCCACCAGAAGCGGTGGTGACTTGTCCAAAAATAGTAACAATGAATCTGTGGTTTCTTTAAGATTTACCCTCCCCTGATCTCTTGGATACTAACTAGTAAAAAAAAAAAGTAAAGTACCCCCCGTCACGCCAAGTGGCGTATAGGGAAATATGCTGTTAGTGACCCTATATTTTACAGACCTTCAGCACATTATTTTTGGGGTAATGTGGTCGGTATTACGCCCGTGCTGCTTTACTTTCCCAGAAAAACATCTGGTACCCATTTAAGGCTGGGTGAACCCGGAAGCCGTCGGTTGGGATCGAACCCTACCCCTTGTCCGTGGTAGTCCAGTTCACTAACCACTGAGCTATCGCGGCTCCCGATACTAACTAGTGTTCTCGAATAATGGGCAATAAAGAGGAGGTCTCGTGTGCACACGTGTTACTTTTCAAGATCCCATGACAGTTACAATCAAAAGAGTAGACCATAAATGCTGCCCAGGAAAAATTGTCAGCAAAATCAAAACCCTACCCACACCATAGATTCCAAGCTGTACTGCGTTCATGCCATCTTTAGCCATACTATTCTCGACTTTTAACTGCCAGGGGTTCCTTAACATGCACGCATTCACATATGACCTCCTGCTTTTCGTCGTTTTCCGAAAGATCTGGACATCGGATCTTAATACACAGAGACAAGAGAAAGGTAAAAATCATAAAGAAACTACGGAATCAAAGTGTCAAATTCCCGCTTCCTAGACGGGATTCGAACCTTGGACCTTTCTGCCCAGAGGCATCCCTTCATACCATCAAGTTACCCCCTCCCCCAACAGAAGTTCTTTATGACCTCACTTGGAACACATGATACATCTCTTTCTTGTCCATTTTTAATAATTAAAGCAAACGTTTCATCGATCTTGAGATCACAGATTACCGAGAAAACATCTCATTACTCAAAGTAGTTTATTGGTACATGAACTGTACTTCAGCACTACTGCGCTATCTTCACTTTTATTTTTTGCCTCAAAAAAGACCCCTGTCAAAAGTCATTTATATTTCACCTGGTAGTATTTATCGTACTGAGAGTTCTAGAATCTAACATCCATAATTGACATTCGTAGCACAATATTATTATGAGAAATGTGCATCTATATTTTGCATTTGTAGATATAAATAATAACCCATTGCAATTTAAACATCAACAGAAAACAGTGCTAAATTGTACTTTGGAACCACAGAATTGTCTCCCTGACTGAAATTCCAGGATGATTTATGAAGCCACGTGTCATAAACAGTGGGTCGTCCGCTTTGAATTTCTTGTGGGTTTGGGTTCTTTACCTATGAGATCAAAAGAAAGCAAGGGATATGTTATCTGATATTAAATTGGATCGGTCACGTGTATATTATGTTGTGCAACGTTATGTTATATTATGGTTTTTTGTCCCTGAAACAAATAAATCGCAGAAGATGGAGACCATTCATGTCCACCGTAGACGGTGTACATCATCTTGGAAAGCTTTTACAATTTATGTCCACCTTAGATGGTGCATATTATTTGTCTCCATCTTAGAAGATGTATACCATTTATACCCACTTTAGACGCTACACACAATTGATCTGTATCTGAGACAGTGTAGACCATTGATCTCCATCTGAGACAGTGCAGACCATTTATCTCCATTTTAAACAGTGTAGACCATTGATCTCCATCTGATACAGTGCACACCATTGATCTCCATCTGAAAAGTGCAGACCATTGATCTCCATTTGAAACAGTGCAGATCATTGATTTCCGTCTGAGACAGTACAGACCATTGATCTCCATTTGAAACAGTGCAGACCATTGATTTCCGTCTGAGACAGTACAGACCATTGATCTTCATCTGAAAAGTGCAGACCATTGATCTCCATTTGAAACAGTGCAGACCATTGATTTCCGTCTGAGACAGTGCAGACCATTGATCTCCATCTGAGACGATACAATGTTAATTTCCAACAGTGATGGTTGATGTTGATGTATGAATGTTGCTAACATAGTTCTATGTTTTAAATGTAAATTTGTAGCATTGCAATCATTAAAGTTAGTTCACATAATGAAATGAGGTTCTTGTCGACATATTCCTACCTTTTTGGCCGCTTCATGCATGATGTTGTACATCAGTGGGGTAGAAGATACGGCCAATGTATCATTCCCTAGAGAAGGCAAACAAATATTTACTCTGAGATTTGCTTTGTTTTTGTTTTTTACAAAGAGAGTAATGTACGGCAGAAGAGGTGCGTTTTTTGAATAAAATAAATATTCAATTTTAGCTTCGCTGGGATCTGCGTCTTCTTTTCTGTTATGTTTTCTATTATTGTATATGTACACGATATATAGGTGGCTCTGTGTATGTATATATATGTTTGTGTTAGTTTGTTGAGAAGCGTCTGGTCAATTAGATTGGACCGGTTTCCAACTAGGCGAAAGCTGGTTACGTTCCTGCTATGCTTAAGAGACTTGATTTATATCTATCTATTGTCTTTTCGAGCCGAGCACATAGGGCAGAACCACAATCTCAAAAACAGAAACCTTGCACGCCAAAATGGCACATATTGCGAAGATCGCTGCTTCTAAAATCTATGGCTCTGTTTCCATAACAACACTTTTACAATGACAGCTTGTCAAGCCATCGATCAACCTCCTTAGTCGCCTCTTACGACATGCCTGGAAGGTCACAGTATCACTATTCTTTACTTCCCTCATAACGAGGCCCCGGTAACACACGGGAATGATTTATATAAGGATGAATTAAAAACACTAACCTGTATGTCGTCGTAAGTAAAGAAATCAGAATAGTCAAGGAAGACAGCGGTGCAGACGTTATGACCACGAGTAGCATGACGATGGAGGCGATGGATGTGACCATGGCATTAATCTGGTTAGAGCCATAAGACTACACCTACGCCTGTATACTGAGTGATTCAGTGAGCATGATAAGAAAAGTGGAGGCGGGCTATGTACGCAGGTGATGGGTAGAGCCATTGCAGAAGTCAAAAATACGTAGTCATCTTTGTCTACATCTCAGGACATGCGGGAGTACAGGGAAATGAAAGAGCGGACAGGTTGGCTAGCTGCGCTGTTGTTAAGGATAGTCAATCAATGGATCGGACGGACATCAATGCCCTCCAAGATGTGGGAAGGGCACGTGACTTCGACAACCATGAATCCACGTCACTCCTTCTGATGAAAGAGATGGGAGTTAAGATGGACACAGCCTGAAACGAGAAACTTAGTGGCCGTGTAAGAAGAGTTATCAACCAACCCAGAACTGGAGTCGTCAGTCGCTGGACACTGCGGGACTTGCTGAGGAGGGGATCTGAGCACCTGTAGACATGTTCGGAGTGCAATGATGATGACCCACAAAAAATTCAATAACTTAATAACTGAAGTAAAGGAATCTTGAAGTAATCGAGGGATCATCTTATCAAGACCACACCACATAGATCACGTGATAATTATAACAGCAAATTTTTAGCTAAATCAATGATTTTTTTTCGCCAAATCACTTGACCTCATGATGATCTCAATTAATGAATTGATTCTTGATTAAAGATGGCTGATGATAATTAATTACTCTTATGAACTTGTTCTTCTCAATTCCTAGAATGAATAATAAATAACATGAACTCTACTTTGCCGTTTTGGGATGTGAACTAGACTATCCTCTTGTGGCGATGTCACATCCTCTAAAAGATCGCAAAGTGCTATTATGTCTATTATTTGCTAATGTATCTGTACTACTTGTAGACTGACTGTCACAAATAATTAATATATAAATATTTCATTTTCTGATTGTAGACCAATTCTGCAACACTACTCATTTGAAGTATCGCTATACATTTTTAAAGAAATATGACGATCACCATTTTCATGAGGACGTGAACTTCCGGTATATGGTGGATAGGCGGCAGGAACCATTGCAGGCTATGCATGAAAAGTGTTCCTTGTTGCAGTTTCCTCATATTCCAAGTCCATGGGGGACTGGTTGGTCTCGAGGCAAGACGCCGGCCTCGGGACAGACAGATTGTGGGTTCAAATCTCGGCTACACCGGTTGGGATTTTTATTTGTGATTTCTATCTGCCGCAACCACCCCTGGTCTCAGCAGCGAGGCCCGGCTTGAAACGTCAGTTACCCATTGACGGAAAAAACATGAGTACCTCCGAAGTCGGAGTTATCTGCCTGTGTGTCGAGGGACCCCTGTGCACACAGCTGCCAGGGAAAAATTACAGCTGAAGCGAATTGTATATTGCCAGTGAATAAGATTTACCGATTTATGGAATATGAATAATGTTATATTGAGATCTGTTATTCTCTCTTCTCTATTTCATCGACTACCACCTTTACTGTTTGGTGGCGACCAACCGAAAAAAAGACAGATTTGACCATCTTTCGTAACATTTCCGTACCAGAAAAAATATCTTTTCCATTGCCGATTTAAGAAGTCCTTCATGCGGGCTTTTGTTTTGGTGATAAATTTACCAACTGGAGGTTATGAATCTAAGATTTAACTACTGGTATTTTGACATATTGAAGATATATTTGATGACTAGTTTACCGTAAACTGCAATGTCCACGTTGATGTAAGCCACTGCCCGTTCTCGTAATGTTGTCACGTATTGCTGAAAAGACAGACAAAAAACACAATTTAATTTTAATAAATTAACAAGGTATCCAAATAAAGTATAACTAGAATGTGAATACATATATTCCGTTAATCTTTAGAATTATCTGTAGGACAGAGTGGTACTTTTCATCACAGTGGTGCGTTTATTTTGTTTACAACTGATTTTCAAGAGGCCTTTCATCAAACTTTACTGTGCTGTCTATTCACGGTTAGACACATTTTTTCACTTTAAAACAAAGCTTCATTAGCATAACTGTTGCACCGGCTGCATCTAGCTGAGTTATAGTAGCCGACGTGACAACGTTCGTTTAGCCATGTTATAGTAGCCGATGTGACAACGATTAACTGAGTTATAGTAGCGGACGTGATGACATTTAACAGAGTTATACTAGCAACGTGACGGCATTTCAATTGGTGAAGACTTGGCACGAGTGCAGGGAGCATGCTCTACGTCTTTGCCTGTATAACAGATGATAGAGAATGCGACAGATAAACCCAGTGGTAGTGGTGGCAAAAGAGTGTAATTATTTACACAGAAATATCTGTTGTAGGCATGTCCTGGAGTCACGGGCCTCCATGGGACAGTACGGAGGAAGTACTGTTAAGGAGGTTCATGCGTTTTCGTCATGACTTGAAGTAGCTTGATTACTTAGATGAAGACAGAACTAAAGTTTAAGGATGGCTGGAGAGGCAGAAACATTTTTACGAGTTTGTTTTCTCTGTGATTCACTGAACATGCGCGGAAAGATCAAAACTGACTTAGCACGAAAACAACGATGAAAGCCTGTGATGGAGTCAGGGCTAATTAAATGTTTAAATTTTTTTTTTTGAACGCGTGTTTGGAAAGGAAATGCTGGCAGACTCACTGCTGGGGAAACATGAACAAATACCGGACCATATTTTATTCTGAGTGCCCTAAGCAGGCATGATGGGTAACAGTTCAAGTAGTGATCGCAAATATTCGACCATGACCTGACTGTAAGAGCAGGAAATCAAAAGGGGAGAAACCAAACATAGACGCTATGTAGTCAGTAAAAAGCAAAGAGCCCGTCACGCGAAGTGGCGTATAGGGAATATGGTGTTAGTGACCCGTCACGCCAAGTGGCGTATAGGGAATATGGTGTTAGTGACCCGTCACGCCAAGTGGCGTATAGGGAATATGGTGTTAGTGACCCGTCACGCCAAGTGGCGTATAGGGAATATGGTGTTAGTGACCCGTCACGCCAAGTGGCGTATAGGGAATATGGTGTTAGTGACCCTATATTTTACAGACCTTCAGCACATGATTTTTGGGGTAATGTGGTCGGTATTACGCCCGCGTCGCTTTACTTTCCCAGAAAAAAAATTAATCCGGTATCCATTTAAGGCTGGGTGAACCCGGAAGACGACGATTGGGATCGAACCCTACCCCTTGTCCTTTGTAGTCCAAGACGCTATGTAGGGACCCAAAGGAAACTTAAAATATAGAGTTTGTGTCCTCAGTCGCTAAACGCTGAAATATATGACGAAGAAGTGGTCTGAGCGTAGATGCGCCAAACGTGCTAGTCGATAGTGTCTAATAGCCAAAGTGGAGGCCAAGACGAAACTGTTCTATTTGGTCGATCTGTCATTGATAACATTCTTAAGTTATTGTTATCATTATGAATCAGAAGCAGTAGAGATACAAGAAGATGAAACACCAAGTTTTGGAAATTAAAGACGGTAGTAAGTGAATGATTTCTTTTAATGAGGTTGATTTAATAGTTAGTAGCATAGTTGAATGGTTGATTGTTAGATGATTACTTTGTTCCATGACATACCACATGATTGCTGTTTGACAGACGTGACAATTTCTTGTTTGGGGTATATTAGTTATTTCGGTAACATCTTGACTACAAAGTTGGATTATTTGTTCTTAGGTGCCTGATCGGTTTGTTGGATGATTAGCTGGATGCTTAATTATTAAACTAGTAATCTGTTAAAAAAATAAGCCGAAAAAACTTCACAATCATGGACAAGTCAAAGAGAGAAAAAGCAAATCCGCCATCCAGGAAAGAGAAGGGCTCTCTGTCTAAGAGACATATGACGCAAGCCGGAGAAAGCCGTAAGGAGTCCGGGTTACCGACTCACCCTTTGTCTACCAGGAAATTACACAACAGGCCCTTTTTTTGGAATCCCCAGGGGAAAAGACAAAGAGGAAGACCAAGGAATTCTTGGAGAAGAGAGATAGAAGCAGAGATGAAGATGATGGGGAAGACATGGAATGATCTGAAAAGAATGGCAAAAAACAGAACGACTTGGAAAGTGTTTATTGAAGACCTATGCTCCACAGGGAGCTGAAAGTGTTTGTTGAAGACCTATGCTCCACTGGGAGCTGAAAGTGTTTGTTGAAGACCTATGCTCCACTGGGAGCTGAAAGTGTTTGTTGAAGACCTATGCTCCACTGGGAGCTTAAAAGGTAGAAGAGGAATCTCTAAGTCGCTATTCTTTTACATAAACACATCAATGACAAATGAGAAAAGGAAGAGAAGGAGGAACTTACTTCCACCCATTCCGTGGACCCAACCAGGCCATATTCCTCTGCTCCCCATGAACAGAAGATAATTGTTCTCCTTGGACGCCAGACTCCTGAAAGTAAGTGCGAGAGTCTGAGAATTAATTATCTAGAAACTTATGACGTTTATGTAATTACATCTTCTTTGTGGATACCGGAGTAGTATACAATGTCAATTAGGGACCCCAAAAGTGCCTTTGAAGGCACATAAATCCTTATATAAATAGTCTACCCGCAGATCGAGGCACATTTTTTGGTGCGGTTTTTCCTTATATGAGAGTCTACCGTTTTTCCTTATATGAGAGTCTACCCGCCCCTTTTTGTTCCGGTGACCTCTCGTGGTGGTAGTGGTGACCTCCCGGTGACCTCCCGTTGACCTCTCGTGGCGGTGGTGGTGGTGTTGTGGTGACCTCCCGCGGCGATGGTGAAGGGGTGGTGAAGGGGTATCATAAATCTATTATATTCTTTGTACTTTCAATGGTGCCGTAACTTTCATAAATCTATTCTTTCTTTATACTCTCATTCAATAAAAAACAGTGACAAGTTTATTTATTTATTTATTGTTTTATTCGTATATATTGAACAATCGATAACACATGGTTTTGACAAAAATGTATTCTTTAACTAATGTACATTATACTCGTATTTAATATATAGAAAACAAAGTAGTTTATTTACAAACAGTAATACATGATAGTGTTAAATGGATAAAGGGGAGGTGGTCACGTTGTCGGAATGGACCTGACGCTTGATGTAGAAATAGGAGAGTGAGTTCCGATGTTGTGTATATGTGTATACCGACCCCTTGTATGTTTTAAACCCTATGTTTTTACCACCCCCGGCTTGTTTTTTGGTTAGAACCTCTGTGAATGTATCCTTATCTAAATTGTTGTGACGTTTATTAAGGCCCTTGGTACTAACTTTAGCATAATCCCCAAAACAGTAATAGGTCTTGCTACACAAGGAAATCATCCCATCCCCCGAATACTCCAACTTGAACAGACCAGGAGTCCGTTTGTCGTATAGCTGTCTCGTCTTACAATCTGAACAGTCATACTTTACGCCCCTGTGTTGAATGAAATCGGCCCGATGGACTTCACAAGTCTCTGAAGGGAACCATTTGTCGTACTGTGAGAAAAACTCATCTACCTTATCGGTTTTAACGACCTCTTCTAACGATGACTCGCTGAGGGCCAAGTACAGGCTATCGGTGTCCATCTCACAGAGTTGAAAGTTGGACCTAGCTACAAACTTATCGAGGAAGTCATAATAAAATTCCAACATCCGCAATTTCGCGTACTGGTAGACGAAAAAACCAATCTGCGAAGGAAGATCCCACATGATACCTCTTTTGCCTATCGATACCTCGTACAGGTCCTCACCAATAGATGTCATGTTTTTAAATCGTGGGTTATTTACCAACTTGGTTGTATCAGCACCCTCTTTAACATAGGAGACGTCCACGTGTTTCGCCATATTCGTCAAGGTCTTCCCGTAGGCCGAGTTTCCTAAGAGCTTCATCGTGTCGCTTACTATAGATTGACTTGGATCTAAATCACCAGCCCGACGCGCCTCTGTGACCTTGTCCCCAAACTCCTTAAAGCAACTAATGGGTAGGTACTCTACCACCTGATAAATTTTTGTTACCTCTAGCCCATGCTCTAAATACCACTTTAACAGCGGTGTGGCCAACAGAATCTTTGTTCCACTATAACTACCCACGAGAGTACGCCTGGGGGTACGTAATAGTTTGTTTTTGGTGGCGTACTCCCGCATAAAGGGACCGATATCATCTAGACCTACGTCAACATTTTTAAAGATGGGGGTCATCTCACTAAAATACTCTTTTAACTTATCGGGAACGTGAATGTCGCACTCGACGAGCCCAAAAAACGACTCGTCTGAGACTGAATCTATAATGGCTTTATCAGTGATTGGTTTATATTTACCAAAAGATGGTTTGGAGCCACGTAGGTTCTCATCTATAAAGACCTGAATAGCTGGCGTTGTTTTCTTTAACCGTTGCCACTCACACTCCCACATAACGACTACGCGAACACGGTCGAGGCTCTTTAAATAAGCCGTTATTTCACAGGTTTTCGCATACAAATCAGCCAACTGTATATTATTCACCGGATTGACTTCTCGATCCCTGGTGATGTCACAGTTTGGATGACCGTGAAAGAGACAGCCATGGAACTGATACACGGTCCTACTGGATTTATCCCACCCATCCACTCTAATCTTGCGCTCACCCAAAGCGATCTCGCGAGCATTAAACTGGGTTCTCAAATGAACCTGGTTTTGGTGGGCAATCCAAGTCAGATACTCTCTGCACTGACGCGTGTAGTAGTTCATTTTAAGGGGTTTATACCCATCTTCAGCCTTGCGTATGACCGTATAATCGGTGGGCATCTTTTGCATAAGTGCCCATAGATAAAGGGCGTTGGCATCATAGCCTTTAATGGATTTGACCAGCTTTCCGCCCCTAATAAAGGTTTTATCTTTCTCGTGGTACCGATGAAAGATAATAGAGGGGCCTCCGACAATATTCTGTCTTATGGTATGATGCAAATCGGCTTCCTTTTTTGCAATCAGGGAAAAACCCACATCTCTGGAGAGAGTTTTAAATAGATACCTCAGAGTTATTCCGGGGACCGAAATCGCATTCTTAAACATATCGATGTCTAATTTCCTATAAAACCAAAACTGTTGTGCTAAGGCCTCTAAGAAGGGGACTACATCTTTGTTGTTATACCAAACTAAAAAGTCCCTAAGGGTCGTCATTTTATTGTCTTTCCAGACCTTTTTACACAGAGCATACTCCTCCTCGGAAATATTACAATTTTTTAGTTTTGAAAAGAATGCTTCGTATGGGGGTAACTCCCTCTCATTCAACTTATTTAAATCTGTTACGTACTCGTAACAGAAAACACCCTTTGTCTCCTCTACTTTATAGGCTGCCAGATATTTACTATAACTAAACCCAGGGGCCAAATAATTTACTATATCTAAGAATTTTAGATTCTGTGTTGCGAGACACATGACATTATTATTTCGTTTAACTATAAAATTTATTTCACCAAGTCGGTTTTCTTCTTCTTCTATCCGCTCCTCCTCAGCATCCTGTATCACACTTT
The DNA here is from genome assembly GCA_032433765.1 of Megaustenia siamemsis. Taxonomy (NCBI): domain Eukaryota; kingdom Metazoa; phylum Mollusca; class Gastropoda; order Stylommatophora; family Ariophantidae; genus Megaustenia; species Megaustenia siamemsis. The sequence goes on from JAVIAB010000124.1 coordinate 66,198,020, forward strand.
CCTGCTCGTGCTCCTCATCCTCTCCCTCGTCTTCCTGATCGCTGTCTTCAATGTAGTTGTCACCCTTTCGAGATGTTTCAGGTACGGAGGCGGCAGCGAAGTAATGTATTAAATAGGGCTTTATTAAATTTATGTCGTACTTGCCCGAGTTGAAACCTATCACTGGGAGCTGCTTCAAGTAAGCTTTTAGACGACCTCTTGGGTCAGATTTCTTCCGATCACGCCTTTGCGCACATCCGGCCAGCTTTTCAAACAATTCTCTGAAATCCTCTTTTAAAATTTTATACGCCTCCTTCGAGATAGATTTTAGATACTTAATCATTTTATTGACCAGTTTCTGAGGATCACCCTCGCTTACAAAACAGACGGGATCTTCAAACCCAGGAACGTTAGACGCCACAGATACAGACAAAGAGACATGTTTTGCTAAAAAATGTGTACTAGCAGAGGTACCTTTGGTGGTGGGCAAGTTGGTATTATCGAAATAACATTCCATATCAAAGGTGGCCCTAAACGGATACACGAAACCGCCGGGTACATCAATACCCTCTTCCTCTATTACATCCCCAATAGTCTCGCTAGGTGTATAAATTCCACCTCTAAAATAATCTTTAGGTTTACCACCATTACATGTTTGGGCATGCCTGGTCATCATAGAATAGCAAGCCCATAATTTCCCACACTGTGGACAAGAGAAAGCACTAGCTGCTTTATTAATATTACTAATGTACATGAAATGGTCCTTGTAAAACAAGACCCGCATAGTATCATCATGTGATCCCCTGCTTCGGAGTTTTGGACAGAGGGCCTCTTCATCATTGAATTCAAATACATCAATGTTTATATTGAAACATTCTTCCAAGTGTGGTAGTTGTTGTAACGTCACACCTGGAAAAGTCTCCACGAAAAGAATGTCCCAGTGCAAGTACCACTGACTCACGAGATGACGAGTGGTCAATTCTAGATTGTTGATAGCACTTCCTTTAAATAACGCCAAACAGCGGAAAAAACAGAGATTGTCATTATAAGAAGTAGAAGTATTATGAGTTTTCTGCAAGGTGTAAATGTACCTATTGTTAGTAATATAAGATGGTAATTCCTCTAGGCAACATCCAATGGGGAAGTCACGTATGTGGAATAAATAGAAACTAGTTGCTGGAATACTCTCCACCATCCACTTAGTATCAGGTCTGTTGATCATGGCAATGTCTACAGGGTTCTGTTCGTTTAGAGAATCAACGAAGCTGTTGAAATCGCCAAGATTATTGATTAATTGAGGAAATTCTAGAACAGCCGAGTTGTTGAGGGAAGAGTGGAAAAAACGTAGATCACCAGTGTCCCGGTGTCTAAGGATCAGGTGGTGACCATAGTTAATTTTGAATCGGGTTGTCTGACTGTCAAATATAGTGCTTAAAAGAGCAGACCAGTCTGTGATAAATGGACGTGCTGGTGAATGGAAAAAATGTATATGTAGGAACTGTCTTGTTGATTGTAGCGTGGGTGTTTATAGCTGCCCAATTTTGCTCATATACAACCCGTACATCCTCAGGCAGTGTTGCTAATGGGTCATCGTTCTTGAATTTTTTACTTGGAGGTGATTGGTCTGCATCTATCTTTCGTTTGTTTGTTGTAGAAGAGGTCGATGGTGAAGTGGGTGATGTTGTTGATGGTAAAGTTGTTGTTGTAGAAGGAGCCATTGGTGAAGCTGGTGTTGTTGTAGAATGGTTTACTCTCATATGTCTGGCTAACGAACTACGTCTCGTATACGTACGTTGACAAATGTCACACGCGTGTCGTATAAGCTGATGTGCGCCTCGATGGTGCTCCAACAAATCGCTGTGCCATTTAAATTTCTTTGGGCACAACGCACACTGATGTTCTCCAGGTGCTGCATCGTTATAAGAAATCATCTGTAGAAAAATAAATAACCCTTTGTCAATGATACTTTACATACTTAAGTTTAAACATGTTAATAACATCGAATAGCAAAACTTAAAATACTTAGCTTTATCATCCAATAAACGAGGGAATTCAACAATACTTAGCATACCTACATTAAACACCTTGAATAACCTATTATCGATAACACACGCAAAATATAGTCTCAAGCATCTACACTGAATATAACCTATTATCGATAACACTTAACATACTTTAAGTGAAAACAATCCAACTTACTGTGTAAAATAGAATCTCAATCCGCTAGAATGAACAGTAACTTTCCTTGAAGCAACCAAACTTATGACACAAATTCTCACATGAGACTAGTTTAAATATATCCTGGTACAAGATTTTAACCAATCAGCGAGTGACTATGAAAACATCGACGGATATCTGGATTAACCAATCAGAGAAGAGTATTAGTATAGGAGGCGGGGCAAAGAAATGACTGACAGCTAGATTAACCAATCAGAGAAGTGGGTGAATACTGACCTCATTTCCCGGTTGACAGGCCGTCGACTCTGGTTCATCGGTGGGGTCGGCAAATAGGGGTGGTGGCGGTAAAATTTCATCATCCTCCGCGTTATATGTAGTGGCTGTGGGTTCAGTGGTGGGGTCAAGTAATGCGGGTGGTGAGTTAGTTGAACTGACAGGGGAGGGTGGTGCAGAGTCAGCTCCTTCCCAATTAATGTATTCCTTTATTCGTTGGGCTAAATGTTCCCCACACAAGAAGACTACATCCTCTTTCGTGAACTCATGATATAAAATATCATTTATTTGCGCGCTAAGGCGTTCCTCAAACTCTAGAAGACACGAGTGAGGTAACGTGTTGTCATCTTTCACCTGACACCCTTTACAATAGTCATATGGTTGATACTGTAGAATGCACAACACCTTGTCAAATAGGATGTAAGGTCTGATAGATGCCATTTTACGGGAATCTGTAATATAAGAAAACCACATCACAAATATTTGGAATGGGACAGAACATGTAATACATGATAAAAATACTTTAAATGTGATAATACTCAATCAAAGTGTCATTAGTGACGATGGACCCTCGGTGGAAACACCCCTTCACTGCTCTTATTGCTGGTCCCACCGGTTGTGGAAAAACTGTATTTGTTCAAAAGTTTCTACAGAATCTACAAGAGCTAGTTGTCCCCGTACCCGAGGAAGTTATATGGTGTTACGGGGAATGGCAACCAATATACGAGACTATGGAGAAAGTGAGATTTATCGAGGGTCTACCAGATATCGATAACTTGGAAGGGGGTAAGAAGAGAAGACTCATCATCCTCGACGACTTGATGTCAGAAACAGATGAGAGGGTGACAAAATTATTCACCAAAGGTAGTCATCACAGAGATATGAGCGTGATCTACATTGTTCAAAATCTATTTGGAAAAAATAAGGAACATCGAACTATAAGCCTCAATACTCATTATATAGTCCTTTTCAAGAATCCAAGAGACGGAAGTCAAATTACAAATCTGGCTAAGCAAATGTACCCTGGTCAAGTGGCGTACCTCCAAGAGAGTTTTAAGGACGCGACAGCGTCTCCCCACTGTTATTTGCTGGTAGACCTTCGACAGGAAACACCGGATCATCTGAGGCTGAGAACAAAGATATTTCCAGGGGAGAGACAAATCGTCTACGTTCCAAAGTAATAGAATGGAAGCTTCACTTAGACGACACGGTGAAATGTTGAAATGTCTGCGCTCAGCCACGCCGAGTGGTTTAAGAGCCATATTGAAAACGGCCTCTCCAGAACTCATTCGCTTTTTATGTGAGTGTTGGCATAACATATTAAAAGGTAATGTTAGACTCAGTCAGCATCAGAAGTGCGAGCTACGTCGACACAAGAACAAGCTGAGATTCCTCACTAAAAAGAAACCGAATCTTACGCAGAGGAAAGCAATTCTACAAACTGGTGGATTCATAGGTGCTTTGATCAAGCCTCTATTAAGTGTTCTAGGTGGTGTATTAGGTCTGTAAACATGGCCAAGAAAATGATTTTGATGGATCCTCGGTTATTAGAGGGTTTGAAACAGACTTCCACGTATACACCACCCGAGGCGATCAATGATAACTTGAGAGATTTAGACGATGAAATGCAACGTATCTTAGACCGTAACGATTTAGCCCCTGCTGATAAGGCCAGAGTGTACCAACGTACTTTGCAACAGTATTTAACTAGAATGGAGCAGTATAAACGACGTCCTTTGGGATCAGTCGATCTCATTCAACATAACTCGTCAACAGAAAGAATACCTTCTCCTCCACCTTCACCACCACCCGTCGATGTGCAACCAGAACAAGCCAAGGTACCCGAAACCCCAAAGGCAAGTAATGAAAACACTTCACGGCTAACCTCGTATAAATTGAGGTCCAAAAGAAAAAAGTCCAAAATCCCAACACCAAAATGGGAAAGGTGGTCAAAGTATTGAGACGTTATTACTTTGACCCTAAGCAACCAGGGTCGTATAGTGGTGCAAGAGCCTTGCAACGTAACACCAAAGTAGGAATTAAAGAGATCAATCGTTGGTTGAGTCACCAGGATACCTATACCCTTCATAAACCGATTCGACATAAATTTGAAAGGCGTCCCATTATAACAAGTGGACCCCAACAGCAATACCAAGCAGACTTAATCGATTTAAGACATTTGAAAAAACACAATGATGGGTACTCCTATTTGGTTTCTTGTGTAGATGTTTTCAGTAAATTAGCGTGGGCCGTCCCAATACGAACAAAAACGGGGAAATCGTTAGTGGAGGCTGTTGGTAAAATATTTATCGATGGGAAACCTGTGAGTTTTCAAACCGACAAGGGGTCAGAGTTTCTGAACAAAACATTTCAGAAATTTCTCGAAGACAACAATATTCACTTTTTCACCACCCAGAATGAAGATATTAAGGCTGCTGTTGTGGAACGTTTAACAGGACTCTGAAACAAAGGATGTGGAGATTTTTTACGAAATCCAATCGACTTTGTTATGTACATGTGCTACCCGCCCTACTTCGAAGTTATAATCATTCGTACCACAGAAGTATAAAAATGGCACCAGTCGACGTTAGCAGAGACAATCAAGAACAAGTGTGGAACACATTGTATAGCAAACACAACTTGAAATTTGAAAGACCCCTGTTATAGGCTGGTGATCGAGTTAGAATGGTCCTGGGCAGAGCTAATTTTAAAAAGGGTTATGCCCCAGCTTGGACGGAGGAACTCTTTACCATCGGTCGAGTAACTGAAACAAAACCCGTTACTTATGTGCTGAAAGATGATAAGGGTGATGAAATAGAGGGGTCATTTTACACCCAAGAAATTCAAAAGGTCGGAGACAAGAATGAGTACAGGGTAGAGAGGGTTATAACCCAACGTCGCACGTCATTGGGACGAAAAGAGAGTTTAGTCAAGTGGTTTGGTTATGATTCCTCATTCAACAGTTGGATACCAACCAAGGACATTGTCAGATACAAAAACTAGAGATGGTGGAAGAAGGTGAATCGTTTGAAGATCCTGTTTTGCGAACCCTGAGCTCTGGTGGGGAGAGAACCTCGCTCTGGCCAGTATTTGGGAAACTATTCCCCCGTTTAGAGATTGTCTTTATGTGTCAAATGCTTGTTATATATGCCGTTGTCGCGGTCTCGCTGTTCAATCTGTCCACTGAAAAGCCAGACGCGAAGGACGGAAAACTGTGGATAGCCCTACTGAGCGGTTGTTTAGGTTACATGCTCCCGAATCCAAAGTTGGAGACGAGAAGGTGAATAGAGGAAAATGAGTTTTTATGTCACGTTACCCAGCAATGCTTCTATGGATATTTTTAAGGAAAATAACCCCGGCCACTTTTTCGTCAAGCTTCCTCAGACCATTGATATTACAACACAATATGAGATTGCACTGGTCGAGATACAGTTTCCGCTAAATTATTTCAATGTAATAGAGGGTGATGTCTGGATTCGATACGAATCTCTCGCTAACGACGATATTTGCGACGCTAGATTTTATTTCAACGTGACATTGGAGCCTGGGTTATACACGAAACCCGAGGCGTTCATCGGCGCGTTGAATGCGTCGATCATAAAAGCGGAGGATGAATCGAACGGGGATATGAAAGGGAAGAAAATGAGATTCATTTACGCAAAAGAGGTGAATAAAGCCATCTTGAAACTTTACGAAAAAGGAGTCAGTGTTACCATAAGCGACACTTTGAAAAACATGTTAGCCTTCCCCACGACCTCAATAGCAGACACGGCTCCCGATATCTTCAGCGTGGGTGAAATGGACTTGGAAAGTGTTGCAAAAAATGTCTACGTCTACTGCGATCTCGTTTCACCCAGACCCGTCGGGGATGTGATGGTACCTCTCCTCGGGAGCGTGCCTGTTCTCAATAGAAATCACACCTCGGTGTTTCAGATCTACGATAAGCCTCACTACCTGCCCCTGAGTAGATTTTCCTTCGATACCGTGGAAATCCTTTTAGCCAACGAACACGGAAAAACCATTCCATTCACCAGCGGGACGTCGGTGCTAACGGTACACTTTCGAGTGAAGAAACATCTCGAGCTGGTATAATGGTGAGACATACACCCTTTCACCGCAATGCCAGGTTATACGAAGACTTTTATTGCTGTCAGGCGGGTGATGGGATGCCTGTGTTTATAGGAGGTCGAAATCAACGAGGACGAGGAATCTGTAGTTTCTTTGGTGGAATCGGGAGGGCTATTTTACCTTGGCTAAAAACAGGGGGTAAAGCCTTACTCAGAGAAGGCGTGGGGACCGGTCTGCAGGTCGCGCAGGACGCCTTAGCTGGCAGAAATATCGGTGATGCTTTCAAATCACGAGCTAAGGAGGCCGGTATGCGGTTATTAGACGGGGCCGTAGACCACCTGACGGGTAACAACCAATCAGGAAGTGGTTTACGACGACGAATCAGAAAGCGAATCGGGAAGGCAGCCCCACCTGGCCAACCCGTTACGAAGAGAATAAAACCATCAGTTAGACTGTTCCCCCTTCATTCCACAAACAAGAGGCGAACTAAGCTGTCGGTACCAAAGGATATATTTGATTAATGATGTCTCTCATTCACCCCAAGTCATGTGAATGTCTTCATTCTGGTTTGGATTTATTTAGCGTTCCACCAACTCAGACTGCTGTAGACTCGGGCCAATTTACTGAAATTCGACCTCTTGCCTCGTTAGCTCATGGGGCTCCCATAGAGTTTTTCATTTCTGGAAACACCGAAGAGTATCTAGATCTTTTCAACACGTTTTTACATCTGCGGGCCAGGATCACCCTCCCCAATGGTGAAAGTTTACCATTGGATGCCGAGGTAGGACCAGTCAACAATTATCTTCACAGTCTATTTTCTCAAGTCGATGTTTCTCTGAATGATACATTGATTACACCATCTGAGAATACCTATCCATTTAGAGCAGTGTTCGAGACTTTACTAAACTATGGGGAGGATGCGAAAACGGGGCACTTGACGGCTGCTCTGTTCTACAAAGATACAGCAGGACACCACGATGATATGCAGGCTAACGAGGGATTTAAAATACGACGTGCTTTGACTTCGGATAGTAAAGAGGTTGAAATGATGGGTCGTTTGCACTCTGATCTCTTTGTGCAGGACCGTTACATGTTAGACAGAGTGGATGTAAAGATTAAACTCACACCCTCTAAGGACGTGTTCAACATCATGGCTCAGGATAAGTCTGTGGGTTATAAGAGTGTAATCACTTATGCTGCCCTCGTGGTCAGGAAAGCCAAGCTAAACCCAGCAATTTCTCTGGCCCACGAAAAAGCGCTTTTAAGTGGGAATGCACGGTACCCAATCAAGCGGGTTACCCTGAAAACATTTGCCATTGCTCGTGGGATGTATTCCCACAACCAAGACAATTTATTCCTATCTCAAACGCCAACACGTATAGTGATAGGTCTGATTACCGCCGGTGGTTTTAATGGAGTTTATAACATTAACCCATTCAATTTTCAACACTTTGGTTTGACTTATATGAACCTGATGGTTGACGGGAGATGTGGATCCGGAAAGCCCCTAGCTATGGATTTTGAAAACAATCACTATGCGCGAGCCTTTTTTGGTACAAAATTGGCCATGGGTTTGATTGGTAGAGATGCTGGCAATGGTATTGATTATCATCAGTTCAAGGATGGCTTTTGTCTATTTGGTTTTGACCTCTCACCCAGTCTGCTAGATGGAACCCAGTTTGAGCTAGCCACGAGTGGACCCTTGTCAATAGAGCTCAAATTCGCCGCTCCCACGACAACTCCCTACAAGTTATTGTCTACGCCGAGTTGGATTCAGTACTGGAAGTGTCCAAGACAAGACAGGTTCTAACAGACTACGCTATTTGAGAAAATGAACACGGGGGATATTTACAGTCTCTTGATGTCCGATGTTTTTGTTCGACGTTGCGCCTTTGTTAGTGTCATCCCACGAAACCACTTACCGCCTCTCATCGATCAAACCAAGACTGCAGCCTTTGTCGTAAACACCGACCCTGCCCACAAACCTGGTGAACACTGGGTGGCCATCTTTTACAATGGCCTCGGCCAAATAGAGTATTTTGATTCCTACGGTTTACCTCCCAGGCACATTGATATTTTAAACTTTATCGAGAGGAATTCACATGTTCCATTCGTCTACAATTCACGAGTGTTACAAGACTTGTTTAGCAACACGTGTGGTCTATATTGTGTTTATTATATAATTTTAAAGTGTCGTGGTGCGAGCATTAACAGAATTCTCATGCCATTTTCAACGAAACAACATATTAACGACCGTATCATTTATCAGTTGATGACGCCCTGGATCCATCGACTGAGTGGAACAAACTTCCCATGACTCATCAAAGATGGCGGCTCTCTGAACATGTCTCAACATGTCCGATGACGTATTGCATCAGTTACTATAAATAGAACGTATTCCATTGGTTACTATAATTAGGCTGGCCACGCCCCACTTGTTACAGGGTATAAAGGTCAGCCGTTCTCAGTTCTACTACATACAGAAAGTCAGAGCCCTGCTACCAAGTCGTGTGATTCAAACATGGAATCGGCTAGCGTTAATATGCCAGCTTCATTTGATGTATGTGATCAACGTATTTTCATGTCTCGTAGAAATGAGAATATAATTCCACTGTCCAAAGATGGTGTTAAGGCAGTCTCAGTTTCTGCTTTTCATAACAGACCATTGATAAACATAAGGTCATATCGTGGTGAGAGTCTTCTTAAGTTTCCTACCAGAACTGGAATAGCACTCTCGAGAGATGAATTTATCACGCTAGTTGATATGCGAGATGACATTTTAGCAACTTATGATAACATCAACTATACTACGCCTCTTGTTGAGCAACCGAAAGAACCAAGAGATATGTATGCCTCGAGTGATTCAATTTCCACTCAGTCGCCAATTACCTACGCCGTCTTTGATCAAGGCTTTGTCAAAATGGAGGGTGGCTGTGTTTTGAACTCTAATCAACCTTCGTATTCACCCGTGTTTGATAACCATTTAGCCCAAACAGACAGTTCCAACAAAGCGAGGAAGCCGAGACGAGTAAAATTAATAAATTCTGCAGTGGGACAGTGACATTTTTTTTTATTACTTATACATGACTATGTTGTTATTTGTGTACTTTTTTTCAGATGATTTGAATTCATATTTGTACTATTGAAATCATCATTGTTCAATTATAAACATTTGAATGTGTAACATGTGTTGTCCACGTTGATGTATTGAAATAAATTTATGTTTCATTGTGAAAATAAACATTATAAAAAGAGCATATTTGTTTGATTTTTATTTGAGTTGTTTTAATTTATTTAATTTTAAATTATTTTGTTAAATTAAAATAAATGACAGTATAGAATCTATGAAATAAGGTTCTACTTACGATTTGTAAAGAAAATTTACTTGTACAGCCAATTGTACAGCCAAGCACACTCTTGCTTGCGTTACAGCCAAGACACTCGTTGAAACTGCTTCAGGGAGTGAGAATAAAATCCTGGCTGCTTGGCTCTACTTATATACAGTTCTAACCTCTTTGATCGATCAAGTACTCTCCAGTACAACCATATTAATTTTCCCCTAAACATCCCACATTAAAACAACCACCCAGTAAAATTCCCCTGATAAGTGGTATTCTAATCTTCAGATGATAAAAAGTCCGTAGTCCTGGCCAGTCTGGTACTCAAACATTCAATCAAAACTTTTCACAGCGAAACACGGTCTTTGAACATGAAACGGCGCAAAGATATTAATTACCCCCAAGCGTCTCACATTAAAACATCGGTATCGTAAAATTCCCCTGTTAAATGACACTCCTGATAAACACTTACCGGCTACGGAGTTTTCACCGCGGGAAGTAAGTACTCACCGGTGGCGGATTCTTTGATGTAAACGCGACCCCTTGCGGCGCGCCTAACGGGAACTCTTTGATCTTGCTTAACGTTAAACGCCGTGTAGTTACTAAGTTCGTGTAGCATGTGTAACGGCCTAAGTTGTTACCTTTAATTCTAAAGGAAGTTTTTAAAACAATAAATAAACTTGTCACTGTTTTTATTGCCTGAGAGTATAAAGAAAGAATAGATTTATGAAAGTTACGGCACCATTGAAAGTACAAAGAATATAATAGATTTATGATACCCCTTCACCACCCCTTCACCATCGCCGCGGGAGGTCACCACAACACCACCACCATCGCCACGAGAGGTCAACGGGAGGTCACCGGGAGGTCACCACTACCACCACGAGAGGTCACCGGAACAAAAAGGGGCGGGTAGACTCTCATATAAGGAAAAACCGCACCAAAAAATGTGCCTCGATCTGCGGGTAGACTATTTATATAAGGATTTATGTGCCTTCAAAGGCACTTTTGGGGTCCCTAATTGACATTGTATACTACTTACCGGTGCTGAGATCCCGAAGGATTAAACTGAATCACTGTGGCTACATATCGAAAGAAAGAGGGATGATCACTAAGAGAGATGTGTCGTGAGTTAGAGACATACATAAATATATAAATAGGTAAAGGTTGAGAAATGGATTTGTGCGTGTTATGATTGTCTCATTTGCTAGTTATATGTATAGGTGTGTACAGGTGGAATTAAAAAAAAAAAGTCTTACGTATGTCTCGTCGGTATTTGTAGAGACGTGCAGTTAAATAGACAGAGTTGAGAAAATACAGGTGAAAAACACAATATAAAAACACAATACAGGTGAAAAACACAATACATGTGAAAAACACAATACAGGTAAACTTAAACTTCAGCGTTCAAGTCTTGTGATCGTGCGAACCTGATTCTTTGTACTGTTTCATTATGAAGGGGTAAGAACAACATCACGACTCACGATGAGCTGCTCGCATAGTCAGTACTCATATATGGATGGGTAAGAACAACATCATGACACACGATGAGCTGCTCGCATAGTCAGTACTTATATATGGATGGGTAAGAACAACATCATGACACACGATGAGCTGCTCGCATAGTTAGTACTCATATATGGATGGGTAAGAACAACATCATGACACACGATGAGCTGCTCGCATAGTCAATACTCATATATGGATGGGTAAGAACAACATCATGACACACGATGAGCTGCTCGCATAGTCAGTACTCATATATGGATGGGTAAGAACAACATCATGACACACGATGAGCTGCTCGCATAGTCAGTACTCATATATGGATGGGTAAGAACAACATCATGACACACGATGAGCTGCTCGCATAGTTAGTACTCGTTGGCAATGTTTTGGTTATGTAATGAGAATTGAATAGCTGGAATATATCGTGACAAATGGGAGAATTGAGGGACGAAGCGATAGAGGGAAGCAAAAAGGAAAAGATACCAGGCAGCTTAAGAGAGTAGTTTAGCACAAGGTCAACAACAGAAATGATAAATAACTGTCGGAATCAAAAGTTGTGGATGGACATGATCACCTACGCCAGCAGGCACAGTACTTGTTGCTGATGATAATGATACAATTCACATGTCTCCTCTACTAGTCCACTCTGCATCACTTCGACTGTCCCCCATATCTCTTACCCCATTCTACAATACCTCTATCTTTCCTCTCGTGTACCCTATTTTTTTCCTAGTCTGTTTCTTGTGCTTTGTGTATGCACATGGACCAGTTTTTGGAAACTTCAGTTATTGCGTGCTGTGTGCGTACATTATCACTTGTGTGTACGCACAGGCACCCCATGTGCACTTCCGTTCTTTCCACATCAGATTCCACATCAGGGAAGATTTTATTCATATTTTCCTTTCATTTCATCTTCATGTTCGATTTCTTTATTATTTATTTTTTTATTTAAAATACAAATTTGTACGCGTGTTATACGTGTGTTGCTGTTGAAGGTGTTTGCACCGAAACATTGTTCTAATTTGTGTTGTGTACTTGTTACGTGAAGAAGCTTTAACCGTACCGATTTTTCAATTTATATATATATAAATGTATATATATATATATATATATATATATATATATATATATATATATATATATATATATATATATTTCATTTCATTTCACCTCATTATTAGCTTCACTGCAGCTTCGCATTTTGATGCATTTATTTGCCTTGACCCTATCGCATAGTCAGTACTCTTATATGGAGGGGTATGAACAGCATCATGACACAGGATGAGGTGGTCGCATAGTCAGTACTGGTATATGGAGGGGTAAGAACAACATCATGACACAGGATGAGCTGGTCGCATAGTCAGTACTGGTATATGCAGGGGTAAGAAAAACATCCTGACACAGGATGAGCTGGTCGCATAGTCAGTACTGGTATATGGAGGGGTAAGAACAACATCAGGACACAGGATGAGCTGGTCGCATAGTCAGTACTGGTATATGCGTATGTGTTCAGATTTTTCCTCAAAATCTGCGCCGGGGTTGACGAAACATTCCGTTAAAGGTAAACAATTATGAACCATATTCATGAATGCCCTAAGAAGTAACCCATAGCCGCGATAGCTCAGTGGTTAGTGAACTGGACTACAAAGGACATGGGGTAGGGTTCGATCCCAACCGACGGCTTCCGGGTTCACCCAGCCTTAAATGGGTACCGGATTTTTTTCTGGGAAAGTAAAGCAGCACGGGCGTAATACCGACCACATTACCCCAAAAATCATGTGCTGAAGGTCTGTAAAATACAGGGTCACTAACACCATATTTCCCTATACGCCACTTGGCGTGACGGGGCCACTTTACTTACTTACCACATAGCAAGTAGATTGTGGTGGGAGGGCGAAAGAGAGACGGGGTATATATAAACAAAATGAACATCATAAAAAGTCACAACTTATAGTCTCTATTTCTAGTCAGCAAATAATGTTATAGTGAACTCTCATTTATTCTCAATGCACGTGTCCTTTTTGTCCCCAACTTCCATAACTTCACAAGAAATATAAATTTAGCGTTTCTACTCTCACCTCTTTTAACCTTTCAATGCTTCAAATTCCTCGACATGAAAGCATTTTATGAAGAAAAGAAAGAAACCATAAATACAAAAATCAAGATCAAATTCACGGTTGCAGTTTTCAAAGATTGGAACAAGGTTGCGTGAATGATAGTATAACAACTTTCAACTGCGAAAGGGTCGAGACAGAGAGGTAAGGAGGGTAAGAGATGGGAAGAAAACATGAAAGAATGAATAGGCTCGACTTTGCAGTCACAAAGAATAGCTAAAGGTAGAGAGAAAAATTAGAAAGTTGACGAAGTCTGCAGGAAGCCGAGAAAGAGATGGATAACGGGAATACTAGAGTCACTAGGAGGGATACCACCAGAAGAGGCAAAGAGAAGAGCAAAGAATCGCAGATTGTATCTCCCCTCGACGCCAACGGCAATGGAGGAAGGATAGAAGAAGAAGTCTGCCAAGGGTTGCCGAAGACACTCGGGTTTATGTACTGATGACACAGAAGTTGAACAACTTCGGATCACTGGCAGGTGTAAATTACAATTCAGCATAACTGAGACAGAGGTAGCAACATGAAAAATAATAACACACCTGTGTTAATAGAAATTAAAAAAAATATTCTTCAACAAATTCGTTTCAGGTACTGCTCTGTCATACGGAAGTAGATCATGATTGAAGAGGTAAAGTTATTGGAAGTGACAGAAAAGTGTTCTAAACAAGAATATTGAGAATTCTATGGGCTGCAGTAAAGTGTAATGTCCGCGTCCTCAAAGAAAAAAATGCACAAACAACACTTTTGAAGTTACTAAGTTACTGCGTTATTTGCGGGTCATCATCAGTGCTTTGCTTAGCACACTATTATATGGATCTGAAACCTCGACAACATACTCAAACCAGGAAAAAAGACTAAATGTCTTCCACATGCGATGTCCCCGCAAAATAATGCACATCAATTGTCAGGATAAAATAACCAACTTAACTGTCCTGCAACGTGCTAAGACACCAACAATCATGTCGATGCTCAGATGTCGAAGACTAAGATGGCTAGGGCATGTCCAGTGAATGGAAGAAAAGCGAATTCCTAGGAAAATACTATCATCATCATGTGCCAAACCGGTTGGCGTAGGTGATCATGTCCCTCCACAATCTTCTATCTACAGTGCATCGTATCAGTTCTGTTGTTGACTGTTTTCCATGCCATGACACCAAGCTATCCAGTATTTTCTCTCTTTGTCGCCCGCGATCTCTCTTTCCTCTTATTTTGCCACTTTATTTGTGTTCCGGTAATGAGAAGAGTGTAAAATGCGTTAAAAAAATTATCATGTTATGATAAGAGGTACTTTTTAAAAAAATGTTCAGGTAATGACAAGAGGGACTTATTTTTAAAATATGTTCAGGTAATGAGACGGGGGAAACTTACAAAATATCATTGTAATTATGGCGAGATAGAGGAAAAGAGAGAAAATATTTATTAACGGCAAAATACACTTGAGAATAGTTTAACTGTCTATCATGGAAAGAGGTGGAAAAAATAGAATTTAAAAGGAAGACCACAGGCATTAATACAAAATATATGTGTTCCACGTTCATGTGCATGGTACCTGCTATTGGTAGTGAATCTCACCTCTTTTGACCAAGTCTCCCATGACCCTGGCCATCTCCAGCATAACAGCCGTACCACTGGAAGGGTCAATAGCCCCGTAGATCCATGCATCACGGTGATTACCAAATAGAACGTAACGATCTGTAACCAAAATAACAACCAGACATGTCATCCATTGATTATACACATGTATCATCATCAAGTACCATGCCAGCTGACGTGGGTGAATATGTCTCTCCACAACTTTCGATCTCGAGAGATATTTATCATTTCTCTTGTTGACCTTTCTGCCAAGCCATTCTCTTAACCTGTCTGGTATATTTTCTCTTTACTTCCCTCTATCTCTTCGTCCCTCAATTTTCCCAGTTGCCACAATATTTTCTAGCTGTTACCATATCATTACATGATCAAAAATGATAATTGTTTCTTCCTAATATTAGAAATTATGTTCCTCTTTGCTTTGCCCTCTTTCATAACGTTTTCATTACTTTTCTTAGCTGTCCATGGTAATCTCAACACTCTTCTGTGAAACCACATTTCTCCGTGATTTTTTCTTTCTTTGTCCCGTACATGATTCACATCCATATGTTAAGACTGGCTCTACATAACATTGAAGAACTCTTTGTCTTACGAATATATACTGCATTATAAACAGGTAACTGCTAATTATATCATGAAAATATGTGCTGTAATTATTATTATGGTATGTCCGATTTGATAATAAATGATATTGGTAAGTTATGTTTCCTGATAACACGTTTCAAACGAGTGAATAAATACGTGCCTGGTTGGCAAAGTTCTTGGAAGGTAGCTACAGGTAGGAGGAGAACTTGCCCTCACTTGCCCAAAAATGTTGTTATTTAGTTCCCTTTGTTGACCAATAATATTATATCTGGAACATCTTCACACACTTTCTGGTGTGTGTTAGGAGTATATATGAGTATGAGTATATTACGAGTTTGATGTGGTTTTTTTTTCCAAAGTCAGAACTGCTGCAACATTGGTAAAATCTGTGGCAACGAATTGCCTTAACTTTAGTCAAATCTGTGGAAACGAATTGCTGTAACTTAGTCAAATCTGTGGCAACGAATTGCTGTAACTTTAGTCAAATCTGTGGCAACGAATTGCTGTGACTTTAGTAAAATTTGTAGCAAAGAATTGCTGTAACTTTAGTAAAGTTTGTGGCAACGAATTGCTGTAACTTTAGTAAAATCTGTGGCAACGAATTGCTGTAACTTTAGTCAAATCTGTGGCAACGAATTGCTGTAACTTTAGTAAAATTCGTGGCAAAGAATTGCTGTAACTTTAGTCAAATCTGTGGCAAAGAATTGCTGTAACTTTAGTAAAATTTGTGGCAAAGAATTGCTGTAACTTTAGTCAAATCTGTGGCAAAGAATTGCTGTAACTTTAGTCAAATCTGTGGCAACGAATTGCTGTAACTTTAGTAAAATCTGTGGAAACGAATTGCTGTAACTTTAGTAAAATATGTGGAAACGAATTGCTGTGACTTTAGTAAAATTTGTGGCAACGAATTGCTGTAAGTTTAGTAAAATTTGTGGCAACGAATACTTTAGTAAAATATGTGACAAGGAATTGCTGTAACTTTAGTTTGATAAATTCTCAACATTTGTGAATACTTTAAATCTCTATACCTGGTTCTATAGCTCCTTTAATGATTCCAATGACATTGTCAGCCTTTGCTCTCTGGTTTTGGGTGGTCACATTCAACTGAATCTTCCTGTATTTTATTTTTAATGGAAGCAAAGAAAACAATTGTTGAGTGACACTAACTATAGTACATGAAAACCTAATCAAGGGAGACAATTACTGAATACATTTTTATTTACTGTACATCACGTAATTTATGATGTCTCAATCGGCAGATTAGAGTTAATCGCACTACGTAATAGAGTCAGTTTCATTGTAAGTAAAAGCAGTCTATTTTGTTGTGTGTCGTCAATCTCTTTAGACAACCATTTAATATCATTGTACTAGCGACCAATCTCATTGTACTAGCGACCAATCTCATTGTAATAGCGACCAATCTCATTGTACTAGCGATCAGTCTCTTTGCACTAACGATCAATTTAATGTTCAAAGTGGTCAATCTCATTTTACTAGCGGACAATCTCAATGATCTAGAGGACAATCTCATTGTACTAGCAAACAATTTATTGTACAAGGCGATCAATCTTTTTGTACTTGCGGACAATCTCATTTTACTAACGGACAATCTCATTGTACGAGCGACCAATCTCATTTTACTAGCGGACAATTTCCTTGTACTAGAGAACAATCTCATTGTACAAGCTGATAATCGCATTGTACTAGCGTACAATCTGATTGTACTAGCTGATAATCTCATCGTTCTAGCTGATAATCTCATTGTTCTAGCTGATAATCTCACTTTTATAGGGGACAATCTCATTGTACAAAGCGAACAATCTCATTGTACAAAGCGGACAATCTCATTGTACAAAGCGGACAATCTCATTGTACAAAGTGGACAATCTCATTGTACAAAGTGGACAATCTCATTGTACAAAGTGAACAATCTCATTGTTTGTACCTGGGACATTTCTAGGGATGCTTATTACCTCATAGACGTAATAGAGGAGGAGTGTTGATGCTGGCAGTTTCATTTTTCGTTTTAAATTTTGTAATAAAACATGCGTTTCCCATGTCGGCTCGTAAAGTTTATAGGATTCAAACTTCCACTACATCTATCATAATCTCATCAATTGTTTTCTATTGACACTACCGGTGTTATCTGTGTGAAATCTTCTGATCATGTACTGAATCTGTGAAGTGTGAATAACATTTACTTTTTAAGTTACTAAAAATATCCCAGAGTGACAATAGTATTGCAGCTTTCGCATTGGTTTAGCAATATAATAAAATGGGTTCAGATTCAATCGATCCACCTGAAAGAAGAATTAGCACATATGCTCAACGATATGTGGAATGCATTAAAAAAATGGGTAGAAGAACTTTAACTCCATCACATACATAATTATGTAAACCTGCCACCATCATCTTGTGCAATCACCGCATCGAATATTGACTACTATGAATCGCCATTTCACTCTCTTGATGCTAAAAGCCTTCACAGATTCTCATGTTCATCATCTCTTGATGTTATCAGTCCACTTTATTCTGTGTCTGCCTCTACCTCGTTTACCTAGTATTTTGTGCTTTCAAAAGTAGGTTTATAGAGTCTCTTTTTGTGTTTAAAAACAAAAAATGAACCAAGTATATAAAGTTCAAAATTACACTCATAAACGGTGTTATAAGTTGCGAGATGTCATTTACTTTTCTTTATTGTAGTGCTTAAGAAGCCAAGCGTTGGATACTGAACACAACAATAAACAAATATGAATGAACTTGTGAGTGCAGAAAAATACATAAGTCGCTCCTTTAAAACAATACTTCACAATATACTTTAAAATATTTGGCAAAATATATAATCTCACTCTGTCACATTTAAGCACAAAAGTACATCGATGACAGACAAACAGACATCTAATGCAGACAGTTACAGACAAACAGACATATAAAGCAGACAGTTACAGACAAACAGACATCTAATGCAGACAGTTACAGACAAACAGGCATCTAACTCAAACAGTTACAGACAGACATCTGGCGCAGACAGTTACAGACAAACAGACATCTAACGCAGACAGTTACAGACAAACAGGCATCTAACGCAGACAGTAAGAGACAAACAGGAATCTAACGCAGACAGTAACAGACAAACAGGCATCTAACGCAGACAGTAACAGACAAACAGGAATCTAACGCAGACAGTAACAGACAAACAGGCATCTAACGCAGGCAGTTACGGAGAAACAAACAAACTTACATGCAGACGTTTGGAAACCAGGCCCTGTCCTGTACGTTATGTTGAGACCGCCATGGAAATCTGACGTCGGTAGAATCGGAATACCAGTCAGTTCTCTGATGAGCAGTTATTACAAACGTCAGGAGATGCCATTTTGAGTTGTTGATTTAAACTGACCATAAATTATGATATAGAGGTTCATTTATTGAGTGTTTACACAATATAAACTAAATATACCCTAGCATGTATAATTCACTTCTGTACAAGTGTACACAATGTTGACTAAATCTATCCTAGCACTTACAATTCTAGTTTGTACACGTGTACATAATGTAGACTAAATCTACCCTAGAACTTGTATAAAATAATGCCTAATCTCCAGTCAGCTCTCACATTACCTTGGAGACCATCACGTTTGGAACGCAAGATCTGAGAATTCCCTGAAGATTCCATAACTCAGCCATTTACATATAAAGTAAAAGGAAAGAGCCCCGTCACGCCAAGTGGCGTATAGGGAATATGGTGTTAGTGCCCCGTCACGCCAAGTGGCGTATAGAGAATATGGTGTTAGTGCCCCGTCACGCCAAGTGGCGTATAGAGAATATGGTGTTAGTGCCCCGTCACGCCAAGTGGCGTATAGAGAATATGGTGTTAGTGACTATAATTTTTACAGACCTTCGACACATGCTTTTGGGGTTATGTGGTCAATATTACGCCCGTGCCGCTTTACTTTCCCAGAAAAAAAAAACCTCGGTACCCATTTAAGGCTGAGTGAACCCGGAAGCCGTAGATCAGGATTGAACCCAACCTCTTGTCCTTTGTAGTCCAGTTCACTAACCACAGAGCTATCGCGACTCCCTCCTTTTACATATATATAACAGTAAAAGTAAAAGTCTCCCCCCCCTCCCACGTCGTGTTAGTCGTATAGGGAATATGGTGTTAGAGGCCATATTTTTTTAATGACCACTGCACATTTTTGGGTGATATGGTCGGTATCACAGCAGGCCACTTTCATTTTCCAGAAAAACCTCTGGTACCCATTTTTACAAGCCGCGATAGCTCAGTGGTTAGTGAACTGGACTACCACGGACAAGGGGTAGGGTTCGATCCCAACCGACGGCTCCCGGGTTCACCCAGCCTTAAATGGGTACCGGATTTTGTCTGGGAAAGTAAAGCAGCACGGGCGTAATACTGACCACATTACCCCAAAAATCATGTGCTGAAGGTCTGTAAAATATAGGGTCACTAACACCATATTTCCCTATACGCCACTTGGCGTGACGGGGGCACTTTACTTTTTTTACCCATTTTTACAGGCTGGGTGAAACCCGAAGCCTTGTCGGTCCGAAAAAAATCAGCCACTGCTAGGGATCGAACGCGGACTTTTCTGGTCAGGAAGCGAACACACTGATTACTCGGCCACCAAGGCTGCTACATATATATAGCGTTTTGTATATTGTAGACTCCATTTCCATTAACACTGTAAATGATTAGTTCGTTTACAAATGTCTTGACAATCTACAATGCCATTTCCTTAAGCTGCCTGGTATAGTTCCACTATTTCTTTGTTCTTCCTTCTTCTTTTGTTGTTTCTAGTTATAACTAGACTTGTTCTCATCTCACCAGAAATGATTTTCTTTCTTGATGTTGGTAACAGTTTTCTTTCTGCCTTGACTTCTCTTTTTGAAATTCCTCGCCACCGTTTGTTTGTTCGTGGTATTTGTAACATTCTTTTGTGAAAGAGAATTATGTCGCGTTCATAGATTCTCTTGTCTGGTGTCTGATTGTCCAGGATTGTCTTCACTTCTTCGTTGAAAATATTCATGTCACAACGAAGCCTGATTGTTGATACATGAATGTGTGAGTGAGTTAGTGGATTGGTGGGTTTGTGAGCGGTTTGGACTGTGAATGAGTATGTGAACGAGTAAGTCGGTGAGTGTGAGTGAGTTAGTGGATTGGTGGGTTTGTGAGCGGTTTGGAATGTGAATGAGTATGTGAACGAGTAAGTCGGTGAGTGTGAGTGAGTTAGTGGATTGGTGGGTTTGTGAGCGGTTTGGAATGTGAATGAGTATGTGAACGAGTAAGTCGGTGAGTGTGAGTGAGCGAGTGAGTCTGTGAGTGTGAGTGAGTGAGTGGGTGAGTGAATGTTGAGTTAGTGAGTGAGCGAATGAGAGTGCGTGAGTAAATGTGAGTGAGTTTGTGAGTGAGTGAGTGAATGAGAATGAGTGAGTGAGTGTGAGTGAGGGAGTGAGTGCGTATATGAGTGTGAGCGAGTGAGTGAGTGAGTGAGTGAGTGCATATATGAGTGTGAGTGAGTGAGTGTGTGAGTGAGGGAGTGAGTGCATATATGAGTGTGAGTGAGTGAGTGTGTGAGTGAGTGAGTGAGTGAGTGAGTGTGAGTGAGTGAGTGTGTGAGTGAGTGAGTGAGTGAGTGTGTGAGTGAGTGAGTGAGTAGTGAGTGAGTGAGTGAGTGAGTGAGTGAGTGAGTGAGTGAGTGAGTGAGTGAATGAGTGAGTGAGTGAGGACTTCAATCAGTGAGTCAGTGAATCAGGCAATGAGTGGGTGATGTTTTTTGCCCCATTCATCAACATTTCTGTTTAATTCTCACTGGTAAACATTTGACTCCACGCCAACATATGAGTAGCAGTACAAATAGGATCATCATAAAAGCTAACACCAACCACATGCCACACAAACCTGAGTATGTGGATTGCTGCTCCGTATCCGATAGGATGACAAGGAATTTTGGGCATCGGTGGTTCTACAGTTTCCTCATTGTACCGATAGGCAAGATCTGAATAAGGACACAGTTCAAAACAATAAATGTTTCTTAAGCAGCTCTTTGTTTTAATCTTTACTGCAATTTTGGAAACTGCAGTATTAAGTGGTGAAGATGACTTGAGCACACTACATCTCTCTCATTCTTAACATTATTTTTTTATAAAGTACAGGTTCCAATAAGCGAAACAATATAGCGTTGTGGTTTGTCGTTGCTAACAATTAATTATTCTAATAGTGGCAGAAGATTAAACCTCCAGGGATGAAACAGTTCAGAGATTGTGAAATCTGACATTTTCTAACTTTCCACTTCTAAGATAATAACTTTTAATCGAAAATTATTAAATTAAATATTTATTTTAAGATTTTAAGATTAATTTTTCCCTAATCATCAGTTGTGAATAATATAAGAATATATAATCATTTTATGTCTGAAATGAGCAAATTAGCAAGGAAACTAAAATATCAATGATAAACCGCTGTGTAAAACTCTCAGAGTTTCATCCTACGTTTTCATCTGTTTAAAAAAAAAACAGTTATAAATATATACCTTTGAAAAAGTTACATCTGATCTTCTTGAAGATTGTTTATTACTGAAATCTCTGGCGTTTAGTATATTTTCCCCTTGGTAATTCAAATGTGTGTTTTCTATAATTGTATTATTTATATGTTTAATATTTTCTTACAAGCAAATTTCATTTGTTGGAGCATAAGTTCTTTGGGCACCCCCCCCCCCCCACTGATCACGAAGTCTACACGGATTCAGGGCACGTGAAGGAAGGTCGTGCTATCCGCGATGACATTTACAGCGACCTGTAATTATGACATTTACAGCGACCTGTAATTATGACATTTACAGCGACCTGTAATTATGACATTTACAGCGACCTGTAATTATGACATTTACAGCGACCTGTAATTATGACATTTACAGCGACCTGTAATTATGACATTTACAGCGACCTGTAATTATGACATTTACAGCGACCTGTAATTATGACATTTACAGCGACCTGTAATTATGACATTTACAGCGACCTGTAATTATGACATTTACAGCGACCTGTAATTATGACATTTACAGCGACCTGTAATTATGACATTTACAGCGACCTGTAATTATGACATTTACAGCGACCTGTAATTATGACATTTACAGCGACCTGTAATTATGACATTTACAGCGACCTGTAATTATGACATTTACAGCGACCTGTAATTATAACATTTACAGCGACCTGTAATTATAACATTTACAGCGACCTGTAATTATGACATTTACAGCGACCTGTAATTATGACATTTACAGCGACCTGTAATTATGACATTTACAGCGACCTGTAATTGTTACATTTACAGCGACCTGTAATTATGACATTTACAGCGACCTGTAATTATGACATTTACAGCGACCTGTAATTATGACATTTACAGCGACCTGTAATTATGACATTTACAGCGACCTGTAATTATGACATTTACAGCGACCTGTAATTATGACATTTACAGTGACCTGTAATTATGACATTTACAGCGACCTGTAATTATAACATTTACAGCGACCTGTAATTATAACATTTACAGCGACCTGTAATTATGACATTTACAGCGACCTGTAATTATGACATTTACAGCGACCTGTAATTATAACATTTACAGCGACCTGTAATTATGACATTTACAGCGACCTGTAATTATAACATTTACAGCGACCTGTAATTGTCCTTCATGATCCGGGCACATTTTTTTCAGAACGCAACACGTTCACTTGAACACTATGAACGGTCAGGATGAACACTCTATTGCTTACTGAAACGAGGGCGTAATAGATACGGGAATACCCTACCTGTATTGACATTCTACAGTCTAAAGTCATATTACAAGAAAAATAAGAGTTTTATAGAGACGGGAGATATATGTGTATAATGTATACGAATTGAACATGCAAACTAATCCTTGGCAGTTACACATTACAACTATAGTAGGTTCATAAATTAATGAACACGTTTTCTTTCGATTTGCGTTAAAACTACGTTATTTAGAGTGATTTCGAGCAGAAGATGTCATCAAACAGGTCCGTGGACGTACCAATATCAGCGTTGGTTAGGAGTGGATACCGGTGCTTATGTCATTCAAGGGGATTTTCTAGTGTATTGTCACACTCGACAGGAAAAGTAGGGAACAGAACCCGGTCGTGGTTAATGATGAGGTCAACGGTCTCATCTGCGATAACACCGGTGAGGAAGATGCAGTCATCTATACAGACGGATCCGTAATACGACACCAAAGAAGTGCATGGGCATTTACAGCACGCTCGGCAGGCAGAATAGTCTACGAAGACAGTGGTGCATACGTCATGACCACGAGTAGCGTGACAATGGAGGCGATAGCAGTGACCAAGGCATTCAAATGGTTAGAGTCACAAGACTACACCCACGCATGTATACTGATTGATTCGATGAGTATGATTGAAAAAGTGGAGGCGGGCTCTGTACACATGCAATGGGTAGAGTCTTTGCAGAAATCCAAAATACGTAAGGTCACCTTTATCTATGTCCATGGACATGCGGGAGTACGGGGAAATGAGAGAGCGGACAGGTTGGCTAGCTGCGCTGTCGTTGAGGACGGGAAACCAATCGATCGGGCGGACATCATCAATGCCCTCCGAGATGTGGGAAGAGCACAGGACTTTGACAAACACAGATCCACGTCACTTCTTCGGATGATGGAAATGGGAGTTAAGATGGGCACAGCCAGAAATGAGAAACTTAGTGGCAGTGTAAGAAGACTTATCAACCAACATAGAACTGGAGTCGTCAGTCGCTGGGCACTGAGGGAATTGCTGAGGAGGGAATCTGAGCACCTATGGACATGTTCGGAGTGCAATGATGATGACCCGCAAATAACTCAATAACTCAATTTTGTGCATGCAGCCTAGGAACATTCATGACGCAAACATATTGCTATTCTTCTTTTAACAGATTAAACAGATTTTGCACATCGGCTATTCCCTTTGGTCTTTTAGGACCATTGCAAATAAGTCGATACAAATTTTATATTTTACAGTAAACATGTTCATTTCCAGTTCCGTTATTTTCAGAGGCATATGTACATGGTTACAACATGCAAAATAAAAAAAAAGAGAGATCGCGGACGACAAAGAGAGAAAATACTGGATAGTTTGGTGTCATGGCATGGAAAACAGTCAACAACAGAACTGATACGATGCACTGTAGATAGAAGGTCTTGGAAGGACATGATCGCCTACGCCAACCGGTATGGCACATGATGATACAGATGATGTACATGATATTTGTATAGATGAAGTAATTGTGTATGTTGCCCGTTGTGTGTAATTGCAAACATGACTCCAATTTGCTACAGTTAATATTGCCCTTCGGTCACCATTAGACCGCAATGTGTCCTAACTGCACACCAAATTGAATGATGGTAGACGCATTTTCTTATGGCAATATATTTGTTGCCATTGTACATACACTGAACCATTCAACATACACTTACTTGTTTGTTCAGCATATGCTTAATCATCAACATTTTCGGTCTGTCAACAAAATATGGTCTTCATCATTCCGAATCTGACGATTCCAAGAGGTTGATAATGATTAATGGCTGGACAAATTGTAATCCATCTCGTTGCCAGTACTCGTCTTCCACTCGGAGCACATGTGCAACACATTTCTTTCAGAACTGAATGTCTATACTTGAGAGGGAGTCACGTGTCAGAACTTCAACGTCACACATTTTAAGCGTCCTGTTCTGTTATGCAACTTGTCCTTTGAATTTAGCCCACACAAGCTCGATCAGATTGAGCTGCTAAAATGCAGGGAGTCACAGAGAAGTGTGGCCGTATTTGTCAATGATTCTGTCAATGTGACACACCTTTTTCGTATTTGAATTACTCACAAGCTGCTACAACTCGGGTTTTAAATATGCCGTCGAAGAGTTGGCATTTTCCTTATCACACATGTCCTAATTTGATCTTTTGTATTTGATGCAGTTGGTACTTTGTCTTCCGCTGACACATCATTGTGATGAATTGCATTATCCATTACTAGATAGGAATGTCTATCCAGGATTGGAAGACGATTGTTCTCCAACCACTGCCTGAACATGTGTCCATTAATTTATGTGGTAGTCTCTACCGTCGGTTCTTTTCTGTTGAAAAATAAGTCCAGTTTCATAGACAAGACCGTGCTCACTGCTTCCAGCACGAGTTAGTATGATACCCTGATCTTTCCTGCTGGGACGTCTACTGATTGTGCTCTTTTAACATAAGTGTAGTGAGCATTGACCCAGGATTCGTCCAAGTATACAATATCATGGCCTTGACTTCGCCGCTCACGGATCTGCCTCATGTGTTTGCTTTCGGCAACATTCAAATGTGGTTTTTCACAAATAATATTTCTGCCTCCTACAGTTTTCCTGAAAGTGAAGCCGGCGGCTCGTACTATTTTTTCTATAAAGAACATTTAGAAATGTCAATACTACAGTCTGCATGCAATTTTAATTTCAATTTCCTGAGAGTAATAAACACTATTGTAGCAAACATTTTAAAAATATCTCTCGTCTTACGACATCTACGTCAACTTTCCCCTTTCCTTCATTGCTTGACACGAGTGCACTCTGAGTCTTGTTTAATCCAACGGGAAAAGGATTATCTGTCCAGACCAAGCACCAATTGTGTTCGTCTCTCTGGGTCATAAATATCGCTATATAAATGAACCATCTTCGATTACACACGAAAGTGCTGTTATAGTAAAACGGTAACCTTCTGCTTAGTTACAAATTTGCATTTCAAACTGATTACAGTGATATAAATGTCAGTTTTTAGAAGCCAACATTATACCACAATAACTTCACAATAACAACAGAATACGCCTTTGACATGAACGGCTGCATTATACGTTACAGTTTACCCGTTTCAACTGAAAGTCGAATTGGTACACGAGGAAATCGATAATTTGTATTTCTTTGACCATTTTAATGTGAACACAAAACTATTTTTTAGAACAACACAACTGAATACCGCAGATCAGCTAAAATTAGGTCCAATTAAGTGAGGTTGATTTTATGATTTTAATGTAGCATAAAGAACAAATCTTCCAAACTCGATCAAATCTCTTAGAGCAAAACATATTTATATCACGTCATGGATATTCTAAGGCTACATACAAAGTATCATTACGATATAGGGAACAGGCAAATAATTGCAATGCTGCGGTAAAGCTGGTAGCAAGGAGCCAATGGTGGGGTGTGCTAAACACTCCAAGGTATGGTGACAGCTTTACAAATAAAGAACACAACACAATACTGACGTTTCGGCCTGTGGCCTTCTTCAGAATACAGGGACAACGACAACAAGCGGTGAAGCACAATTACTACATGTTAGATGATAAAGTGGAAGTCGAGGAAAGTAGGATGCAAAAATAAGAAAAGAGAGAAATGAATTTTACATGATGAGAGGTATGATGGGCGTCAAAATATATAAAATAGAAAAAGAGAGAGAAAAATGTATAATAAATTGTACTTAGCTGAGCTCAGAGCAGGGAGCAGGAAAACTGTAATCCGTGCTGAAACCAGTCGGAATGACTAAATGACTAAAAGCGCAGAGAACGTGTATAGAAAGCAACACGTGACAAAGACAGGTCAGTAAAGAGGGCAAAAAGGATCAAATATCGGGAAAACCAATCCATCCCATCATTACGATATAACAGGTAGTTTTTACGCAAATCGAACACACACGTGTTCTTGAATTTATGAACGGACTATAGCAAATTTGTATGCTCTTTACGGGGGTCGGTTTCAAAATGTAAGATCCACACCGTAAAAGAAAAAAAAACAACTGTCTGTCTGATGTCTTAGTTTTCGTGGGGAACATTGGTGCCATTTTCACGATATGACTCATTCTTCCACTTTCACGATATGACTCATTCTTCCATTTTCACGATATGACTCATTCTTCCATTTTCACGATATGACTCATTCTTCCACTTTCACGATATGACTCATTCTTCCATTTTCACGATATGACTCATTCTTCCATTTTCACGATATGACTCATTCTTCCACTTTCACGATATGACTCATTCTTCCACTTTCACGATATGACTCATTCTTCCATTTTCACGATATGACTCATTCTTCCACTTTCACAATATGACTCATTCTTCCACTTTCACGATATGACTCATTCTTCCACTTTCACGATATGACTCATTCTTCCATTTTCACGATATGACTCATTCTTCCATTTTCACGATATGACTCATTCTTCCACTTTCACGATATGACTCATTCTTCCATTTTCACGATATGACTCATTCTTCCATTTTCACGATATGACTCATTCTTCCACTTTCACGATATGACTCATTCTTCCACTTTCACGATATGACTCATTCTTCCATTTTCACGATATGACTCATTCTTCCACTTTCACGATACGACTCATTCTTCCACTTTCACGATATGACTCATTCTTCCATTTTCACGATATGATTCATTCTTCCATTTTCTCCAATGTCAACCACTTCGTCATCAGTTTTGAACTGTTCCCTGTAAAATAAACTTGACTAGGCCGTTAGATCTTGCGACGTGCACGTAACAATATAAATAATTCTCTTAAATTACTGATAAAAAAATACAATTGAAGGAAATCTGCTAATGGACACCGCAAGAACAATGATGATTATTTTATTACACAAACAGGAATGAAATGAAGATAATTGTAAATACGGCGACATGATCAAGAAAAGCACAAAACATTCAACAGACAACCCAAATTATTTTATTTAAACATCAGCCTGCTCGCAGGTTGGGAGCCGCGATAGCTCAGTGGTTGGTGAACTGGGCTGCAACGGACAAGAGGTAGGGTTTGATCCCAACTGATGGCTTCCGGGTTCACCCAGCCTTAAATGGGTACCGGATTTTTTTTTCTGGGAAAATAAAGCGGCACAGGCGTAATACCGACCACATTACCCCAAAAATCATGTGCCGAAGGTCTGTAAAATTGATGGTCACTAACATCATATTCCCTATACGCCACATGGCGTGACGGGGGCTCTTTACATTACTTTTACTTGCTCGCAGGTTAATTCTGTATCAATTCATGACCGTATTTTCTTATCTTTTTACATGTCTCTTTACAATGCTTATTTCTTGGAGCATACATAATATATGTGTTTGTCTGATTTTTAGGTTTCTATAATTTGAAGGCAGCATGTCAAAAAGCGAAACATATTATACCAGATATCTTTGTCAATGAAAGTGAGAGAGATAGAGTTTTCGCCAGTGTTATGTAAATCGATACTAATGAGCTCCAGACAATGTGACAACAGGCAGTCTTAACATATGAAAATAATGTATGAACAATCTGACAACATAGTCCTGACATATGGAAATAATATATGAACAATACGGCAATACTGGGTCCTGACAAATGGAAATAATTTATGAACAATATGACAACATAGGTACCTAACATATGGAAATAATTTGTAAACAATATGACAACATAGGGTCCTGACATATGGAAATAATTTGTGAACGATATGACAACAAAAGGTCCTGACATATGGAAATAATTTGTGAACAATATGACAACATAGGGTCCTGACATCAGGAAATGATTATTGGACAATCTGACAACATAGGTTCCTTAATTATAGAAATGATTTGGGGACAATCTGACAAAATAGGTTACTTATTATAGAAATGACTTGTAGACAATCTGACAACATAGGTTCCTTAATTATGGAAATGATTTGTAGACAATCTGACAACATAGGTTACTTAATTATGGAAATGATTTGTAGACAATCTGACAACATAGGTTCCTTAATTATGGAAATGATTTGTAGACAATCTGACAACATAGGTTCCTTAATTATGGAAATGATTTGTAAACAATCTGACAACATAGGTCCTTAATTATAGAAATGATTTGTAGACAATCTGACAACATAGGTTCCTTAATTATGGAAATGATTTGTAGACAATCTGACAACATAGGTTCCTTAATTATGGAAATGATTTGTAGACAATCTGACAACATAGGTTCCTTAATTATGGAAATGATTTGTAGACAATCTGACAACATAGGTTCCTTAATTATGGAAATGATTTGTAGACAATCTGACAACATAGGTTCCTTAATTATGGAAATGATTTGTAGACAATCTGACAACATAGGTTCCTTAATTATGGAAATGATTTGCAGACAATCTGACAACATAGGTTCCTTATTATAGAAATGATTTGTAGACAATCTGACAACATAGATTCCTTAATTATGGAAATGATTTGTGGACAATCTGACAATATAGGTTCTTTAACTATGGAAATGATTTGTGAAAAATATGACAACATAGGGTCCTGACATATGGAAATGATTTGAGGACAATTCGACACCATAGGATCCCGAACTATAGAAATGATTTGTGGACAATCTGACAAGATAGCATCCCGAACTATGGAAATGATTTGTGGACATTATTACAACAGACAGGGACATATCAGGAAATCGCAAATTGTGATTTTTCAGAAGAATGTTGAAAAAAAGTTGAAAAGAGTAAAAATGCTCTACCTGTGACCAACACAAAGAGAAAGATTAGTACCAACATCGGAAGAGAATAATCGTCATTCTTTGAACATATCCTAATGTGGGAACAGCTGGAATGTATCAAAAGAAGGAAAAACATATTGAAACAAAAAAATATTGTACAATTTACAAACTGTAGAGACAAGATGATGTCGATAGATATACAACCACGTCGGTAGACATAGCACTTGATAATTATTTGTGCTAGCACATTATTTCAGTTTGCCAGTATTAATTATATATTAGGAGTGTGTACAACAAACTATTAGTAAAACTGGTACCATCCTCTGGAATAATTAAGGACCTTATTAATGTATGGAGATACACAGGGCAAATTATACCAAAATATGGGCTATTTCATGAACACTGCTCAGAGACTCATAAACAGATAGTGTCAGGAATACCAAAATTTGTCATGGGACATTGTGATTTTTTTATGTTGAATGTTCTATTTAGTCCTATCCTACTAAAATAAAACTAAAAGAAAATTCTGACTAAGGACTCATATAAATATATATACCAGCAACTGAAGCATATCAAGAAATGTTATCTTAAGGCATGATGTCGGCATGACATGCCCCAACACAGTGTATTTTCACAGTAAGTAAAGAGCTCCATCACGCTAAGTGGCGTATAGGGATTATGGTGTTTGTTAGTGACAATCATTTTTATAGACCTTCGGCCCATAATTTTTAGGGTAATGTGGTCGGTATTACGCCCGTGCCGTTTTAATTTCCCAGAACAAATCCGGTACCCATTTAAGGCTGGGTGAACCCGAAAGCCGTCGATCATGATCGAACCCTACCTCTTATCCTTTGTAGTCCAGTTCTCTAGCCACTGAGCTCTTGCTGCTCCCTTAAGGAGCTTAGGGCGTGACCTAAATGCAGTGATGTTTATTATTTTCTTTAATCAGTATTTATATTACATTTTGCATCTCATCATGTATAAATAATGTGTTGCTGTTCCCCGTTTTGGTGTATGTTTTACTTCTGACGAGCGGATGGACTGTGAACGTTACCGATATTTAAGTGGAATATGATTTATTCTTCTTTGTGTCGTGTGTTCGCGGTTCGACAGGCAAACACATAGTTCGACAACAATGGCGCCGGGCTGGTATGTCCAACCCGAATGTAAAATGTCTGTGACGGTGGATGGGGCGGAAGAATCAGAAATTATCAATGGCCCAGAAAGCGAAAACAGAAAGGAGTGTGGTACACATGAGGCATATTCAGGACACGAAAGACGAATATGGCAGACCACCGTGAAAGAGATTGGAGCCTCATCACGTAATATTCCAAAGAAAGCCATGGAGAGAAATGAAAAGAGAACTACTAAACATAATTCAAACAAGACAAATGGAATTTTTGGGCATGTTAAAAGACACAGCAGTCTAATAAAAGTAATATTGGAAGGGAAAATACAAGGTAAAAGAGGCAGAGGCAGACCAAGACTAACATGGAAGAGTAACATTAAAAGATGGACAAGTCAACCTGTAACAATCTGCACCATCAAAGCAAGAGGCAGAGTAGAATAGCGCTCCATGGTAGCCAACCTTCAATGCGGAGACGGCACTCAGTGATGATGATCTCAACATGACATCGCTTTATCACACTTACTGGTGGCAGGGTAACCGGGAGTCAGTGGATCTCCGTCTCCCGTGAAAATAGTTCCTCTTTGTGCACCAGAGGGAGGTAACCACCATGTCTCTGGGTAAATCCTAAAATCTCCCATGTTCATCCCAGTAACGTCTGCAGGATCTGAATAGATAATGATACCTATTGCCCCATTGGCCGCTGCTAAATCAACCTGGAATATAACATGTGCATGTTTTATACAAGAGAAATTTGTAAAATCTCCCATCAAACTTGGACAAGCATTTTATCTTGTTTGAGGTGGATTACTGTTTTCCTTTAAGTTGCAAAACTAGGCTATTTTTCGTTGATGTTAATTCATTAGAAAATATGTAACCCTTCGTCCAAATAGTATTTTTTTAAAAAGTAAAGTACCCCCGTCACGTCAAGTGGCGTATGGGGAATATGGTGTTAGTGACCATACATTTTACAGACCTTCGGCACATGATTTTTGCTGTAATGTGGTCGGTATTACGCCCGTGCCGCTTTACTTCCCCAGAAAAAAATCCGGTACCCATTTAAGGCTGGGTGAACCGGGAGCCGTCGATGGGGATCGAACCCTACCTCTTGTCCTTTGCAGTCCAGTTCACTAACCACTGAGCTATCGCGGCTCCCCAGTTCACTAACCACTGAGCTATCGCGGCTCCCCAGTTCACTAACCACTGAGCTATCGCGGCTCCCCAGTTCACTAACCACTGAGCTATCGCGGCTCCCCAGTTCACTAACCACTGAGCTATCGCGGCTCCCCAGTTCACTAACCACTGAGCTATCGCGGCTCCCCAGTGCACTAACCACTGAGCTATCGCGGCTCCCCAGTTCACTAACCACTGAGCTATCGCGGCTCCCCAGTTCACTAACCACTGAGCTATCGCGGCTCCCCAGTTCACTAACCACTGAGCTATCGCGGCTCCCCAGTTCACTAACCACTGAGCTATCGCGGCTCCCCAGTTCACTAACCACTGAGCTATCGCGGCTCCCCAGTTCACTAACCACTGAGCTATCGCGGCTCCCCAGTTCACTAACCACTGAGCTATCGCGGCTCCCCAGTTCACTAACCACTGAGCTATCGCGGCTTCCCAGTTCACTAACCACTGAGCTATCGCGGCTCCCCAGTTCACTAACCACTGAGCTATCTCGGCTCCCTTCTAAATAGTATACGATGTTGCATACTTCTGGATCCGCTAGATTACAAATAAGCCAATTTATTTATTCCATGCATATGGCCATAATAAATGTATACATCTATAGCACATTTATTAAAAATGAATATGCTTTATGTTCATTGTCGATTAAAGGCGAGAATGTATATAATTAGTTACAACTGGAAAAATACAAGGAAAGTGATATTGCGGACGACAAAGAGAGAAGATACTAGATAGTTTGGTGTCGTGACACGGTAAACAGTTAGAAGAACTGATACGTTGCGGACAAATAATTGTGGAAGCACATGATTACCTACGTCAGCATATTAACATCTTATGACATCGGAACTCTCAAACAAAATGTGTATTGTTTATCTACACTTAAACTCTTTCTAGCCCTCCACAGTCACACTCTAACTGTAAACTCTTACTGGTTCTTTTCTAGCGGGGTTCTTTCTTATAATCATTATAACAGTATGTAGTGTTCATTTATGTAAAAGAGGTTCATTCTCACTCATTTCTTTATCTTCTTTTTCGTCCTTAGTTGACTGACAGACTAGAATACTTGATTATCACTCAGATTATCATCTTCAGAAGCCTGTCTTATTATTTCTCTTCATGCCTTCTAGCGCGTGCATTCTTCCTTTCATTTATATTGTTTCGTGACTTGTGTCCTCCTACTTCTTTCTGTGGCCCTGAGTATAAGTCAAATCACATAGTAGAGTCAAGCATTTTCAAAATTTATCACTGAGTAAGTAATACTGTTTAACATTAAATATATTTATTATCACTTGTCTTAGTAACAATATGTAACAGAATAAATAACAAGAACATATTTAAAATACATCTCTCAACAATCTGTGACTCACATACACTAGGATATCTGCAACACTCTCATGATCCTGGAAATATGCTACTAATCTAATATACAACCTATGTTACAATATCAGTCCTTGTAAACTATTAAACTTTGCACAACTACATAATTACTCTTAGGTTTCATCCCTCATATACCCTAATCTATCTTCCTATCATCTACAATCTAGTTCTCGTCTTCTGGGTCCAGTGTTCTCAGTACAGCCACCTGTGTCCATCTCAACCGATCTCCTCCAAGTCTTGTTAAGATATGCCTTCTAATCAGCCTAGCACAGTCTTTTCGATCACTGCTCTTGCCTGACATGGTAAGACTTTCTCTGAGCAAGCAACTTTTCTCTGTGCAAGCAACTTTTCTCTGTGCAAGCAACTTTTCTCTGTGCAAGCAACTTTTCTCCGTGCAAGCAACTTTTCTCCGTGCAAGCAACTTTTCTCCGTGCAAGCAACTTTTCTCCGTGCTTCATGCCCAACATGTAGTCCACTCATCTGGCATCCTTGATCGTACTATATACGTGGAGATTACATTTCTCAATATTATTCTTCCCTAGTCAATTCATAATGTCCCATACCTCATACAACATATGATTACACATTCTTACATCTTACACTTTGCTCCTTCAAATCTCACCCCATACACACAAAATAAGCCAACACTCACCTTATCTCCCCGGAATATTTGACCGTACTTCACAATCACCAGGTTACCAGTCACGTTAATACTATTATTCCGTAGCCAGATGTAATCCTCAACTCGGCCATACCCAGCATAAATCAGTTGGCCCTGGTATACGCCAAAATAGAGACATTGATAAATAAGTGAACTAGTTGAGATGAATTATGTACAAGCCAAAATAGAGACATTGATAAATAAGTGAACTAGTTGAGATGAATTATGTACAAGCCAAAATAGAGACATTGATAAATAAGTGAACTAGTTGAGATGAATTATGTACAAGCCAAAATAGAGACATTGATAAATAAGTGAACTAGTTGAGATGAATTATGTACAAGCAAAAATAGAGACATTGATAAATAAGTGAACTAGTTGAGATGAATTATGTACAAGCAAAAATAGAGACATTGATAAATAAGTGAACTAGTTGAGATGAATTATGTACAAGCCGAAATAGAGACATTGATAAATAAGTGGATTAATTGAGATGAAGTATGTACAAGCCGAAACAAAGACATTGATAAATAAGTGAATTAATTGAGATGAATTATGTACAAGCCGAAATAGAGACATTGATAAATAAGTTAATTAATTGAGATGAATTATGTACAAGCCGAAATAGAGACATTGATAAATAAATGAACTAATTGAGATGAAGTATGTACAAGCCCAAAAAAAATGAATTCACAGTTTATTTAGTTTATGAAATGAGATGGAAAAAGCAAGTGACAACATGGTGTATTCTATTTTTTTTCGTTAGATTAAACAAATCATTTTCGCTAAAAACAAGTAAAACACGCCAATGTGACTACCTGAAGCCTGACTACGGTTGAAGGGGAAAATAACAGACACTGTCACCTGCCACGTCAGACACTGTCACCTGCCACGTATGTCGTAAGAAGCGACTAAGGAGATTGGGGTCAAGGTCTTTGTCGGTGTTACGGAGTTCCTGCATCTGAGCAGAAGCCATCTTCCGTGCCTTCGCTAGTGTACGGCGGGCATACAAGGGAGCTTACTGAGGAGGGTATATCACTATGGAGTTGTCCGTTGTGCAATGAAGATAATCTGTCGACTAAAGTTAGGAGAAACCAACATAAAGAAATCAAAGCCATAATTATTTTAAAAAATAGTCTAAAGGGAACATAGCTGCAAATAATACACACAAGACCCTCGGCAATAGAAAGGTACTAATCTTTGTTAACAAAAGATTAAGTAATTACATAGTAATTTACATTCAGCATTTATCTTTGTAATGCAATCGGTGCGAACTCTATAACCATATTTGCAGTAAACCAAAATGTGAAAATTGATATGTATTCTCTCTCTCTCTCTCTCTCTCTCTCTCTCTCTCTCTCTCTCTCTCTCTCTCTGCGATCAAGACTCAATCGGAGTAGGATTCCAGACTCTCTCATGAAGTCAGCTGTCTGTTTAAGTGAAATATGTATTCAAAACAAATAAACAGATTTCTTCACAAATGTTGATATCAATAAACACAACAGAGCAGATCCTCTGTTGTCATGTGACCAAATGGATGTGCAGCTCAAAAAGGAGTGGTCTTAAAAGTAGAGAGAGGGAAACACAAGTGGAAATTATTAAGAGGAACGGAAGTGGACAGTGATAAGGAGTGATATCTAGAGAATTTAGAAAGAGAGAGAGAGAGTGTGGGGGGGGGGGGATAGACCAGAAGTATCGCTGGAGAAAAGAATGAAACCTCCTCCCCCTCCAGTTTAAAGATCCAGAAGGGGAGGTAAATCGATTTAAAAAAGAAAACTAGTTACAATTGTCAGGTGAATGGCCCGCCACTGGAGTGTCGAAATTGCAAGAGATGTATAGATGAACAGAACACTCAAACTTCTACCAGTTTTCAAGAGGAGATTGTTCTATATCTAATCTTACGAGAAACATGTGAATCCTTTCCATAATTGAAGAACAATCGTCGTCAAATAAGAACCGACAGGCTTTACAGACAAGACAGTCACAGTAGACTGTCCCCTGTTGTCAGTTATGTAATAGAAAATGAAGAAAAAAAGTAAAAAGAAGAAAATGAATGGAACATGAAAATAATGATACTGAAAACGTTGAGGAAGAGGAAGGAGAATTAGAAGTAGAAATATGATGCTGTACGTCCAATGTAATGGGAAACAGTTAAAATCTTAAGAATGTCTAGTTACCGCTAGATTGTGGTTTCGTCTTCAGCCTATCAAGAAACACCATCTGCAAACATGATGATAAAAGACCATACACTACCTATTGACCAAAAACCAACATATCTTGGCGTTACCATGGATCGCAGAATGAAATGGATAAATCAGATAGACAAAGCAAACAAAAGAGCAAGAAAACGAACAGATATAATGAAGAAATTGGCAGGAACGGACTGGGGAGCAGACAGCAATATCTTGAAACGACTATACGTAGGAAGAACAAGACCAGTACTAGAGTATGGAGTCACAGCCTGGGCTACAGCCTCCAAATCAAAGCTTAGCAAAATTAACAGAACACAAAACCAGGCTGCCCGTATCATCACTGGTGCTATGAAATCTACACCTATCGAGACTCTAGAAACAGGATTACAACCCTTAGAAGACAGGCGGAAAACTAAAGTAATGC
The DNA here is from genome assembly GCA_032433765.1 of Megaustenia siamemsis. Taxonomy (NCBI): domain Eukaryota; kingdom Metazoa; phylum Mollusca; class Gastropoda; order Stylommatophora; family Ariophantidae; genus Megaustenia; species Megaustenia siamemsis. The sequence goes on from JAVIAB010000124.1 coordinate 66,235,201, forward strand.
AACAAGCGGAGAAATATAAAAAGTTCCCTGGCCACCCCATGCACCAAAGAATAACTGGTTTCGGAAAAGCAAGACTAAAGAGGAGCAACTTCGCTATAATCTCCAAAGAACTGACAACTAGTGACCCAGTACTGTCCCAAACAATGCCGAAACCCATAACCCCATCTGATATGACTCCTCATGGGAAGCACAAAATACCAGAACTTAAGGAAGACATAATAGGAATTATGAAAAAAGGCACCCAAACAGACACAGAGAGAAAACACATAGCAGAAAAACACACAAACGACAACTACCCACAGGACTCCTGGTCACACATATGCACTATAAAGCAGAAACTGAAGCCCTCACTAGACGCTGCAAAACTGGCTATCTAACACCAAAATAACATGCACGAGAAATTGGTGATACTGGCTGATGCAATGTCAGTCCTAACAGCTCTAAAAAAACAAGAAAAGTGAGCTAGATGACTTGAGAACAACCCTAGACCAACTGTGTAATAACTTCCACAGATTGGTCATCCAGTGGATACCATCACACTGTAATATACACGGGAACGAGTGCGCAGACAAATTAGCTAAGGAGGGAGGGAGATTACCACATGGGAACCAACTCTAACCATCTGGTCAGCTACGACGAAGTCAAATCTATCATCAAAACCAGTATCATAAAAAATGGAAACGAGAGCACCCAAAGTATAACGAGAGGGATGGATACATCCAACTATCAAGGATGGATCAAGTCATTATACTTCGCCTATCCACTGGCCACAACAGAATGAGAAACCACATGTTCACCAAACTCAAAATAAGAACTACCAGCCAATGCCACTGTACCCTGGATAACATGACAACAAAACATGTTCTACAGGATTGTCCCCAGTACACAGACCTGAGAAGGACAATGTGGTCCACATCCACCTCCGTGGAATAGAAACTATACGGGGCAACATAATCACTTAAACAGACCGGTGCCTTCATAAGAGAGTCCAGAATTCTAGCCTGAATGAGCCATGATAGCAGAAGAAGAAGAAGATTGTGGTTTCCATTTTATGATCAGCTGTTTGAAGCATACCGTATGAAGGTAAAGGTAAAGTACGAGACTTGAACCAGCGTCTTAGCACCCGAGTTTTCATTCATATGTGCCCGGCCGCCTATCCAGAAGTGTTCGGAGACTTCTGGATAGTGTCGCTTTAAGCATCTAAAATTACGACGCGAGGTGGCATTCCTCACTTTCTCAGAGGTATCCTATTCTCCCTTTGTCGCCCGCTATATCTATTTCCCCGTATTTTGCCAGTTGTAACCAAGTATTCCAACTTTCCTCTTCTCATGATGTGCCCGAAAAATGTTGATTGTTCCTTTCTGTTTTTAGTAGCTCCCTTTTTGTGTTGGAGGGGTTGTGGTTGTGGGGGAGGGGGTGGGGAGTGAAATAAAAATCCTGAGTCTCACACGTCGTGGCGACTGCTTGACCAGCGCCTTTATCTATCGTGAGCCCCCACCCCGACATACACCAGCAATGGTACTATGTGTCGTAAAGATAGTTGACGCAGAGGGGCAAAGGGGAAGTAAAGAAGAAGAACATTTTCATGAATCTCGCTGGAATTCTTCTTTGTGAAAGATTCGTTGTTAATCTTGACTCTACAATCATCATTTGAATGTTCTAAATGCTTCCGCCCTAATGCCCGAAACCTGTCTCTTGTTATAGTTATATAGTTAAGTCGTTTCTCTTTTAATTAACACATTTGTTTTTGTTGAAAACGTTTAGTTTAGTCAACAGGTCACATCACACAACAGACTATGTCATGAGGAAATAAAAATGTCTAAAATCGATGTAGCCGGAAATGCTAACTTCTCAGATATGCCATGAAGAGGTGATTCTTTTTTTTATAAAGAAGATTGTAGCTGTCAGGAAAGGCAAGCCGACATTGTAATCTGTTTATGTTGTAAAACGAGGTCGATAGCTAAATTGTTGTCAGGTTTACAGCCATTTTGTGATAGCGCGACTACTTTAGCGTCGTAAAAATATTTAATGGGAGTCAATAAATCCAGATCATACCACTGTTGTTGTACCATGTGCTATGACTCAAAACATTCACCCATTAGTTCTACCACAAAAACGATGCGTGTACTGAATAGAATTCTTCAAACATTTACACAGTCTTCATTTATAGCATTTCTTTAAATAAATTAGCAGAACATGTCCATTTATTCCTGTTATTGTTAAAAAGTTGCAAAATCTTAACACTTGCTAATCGTTTCATTTCAAGATTACTACTCTTTGCGTTTGATCAGTATGCAAGAGCAATTCAGTATCTTAGATCAAAACGCAGAAAAATCCTAGCACAGTGCACGAACTCAATACGGCATGCCAAATCTATATAGAGTTACCAATGGATACAAGAAATAAACATAATTCTTGGAGGTCCCTAACAAAGACCGTGACGGTGCTTTATTGTTGTTTAAAAAAAACAGAAGGCTCATAGCTTTATGTAAATATCGACAACCATCTATAGTTGTAAGGCCAGCAGGCAGAATTATGGAATTATCCAGGTATTGTGACTGTTTCAACTTTGCGAACATGAGCGGTTGTCGGGAGAATTATGTCAGCCGTCTATATCTCGTACCACAGCAATCTATAGTTTTACCAAGGCCTGCAGTCTGAGAGAGATTCCGTAGTCACCCAAAGCTACGTTTTTATCTATGCGTGTTATAAACAGCTGACGTCATTTCACCTACAACAGATCCTGCTAGCAAAGCTGAAAATGTCATAAACTTTGGGTTAATTTCTTTCACGTCGCACAGGTTATGAATTATATAGATGACGGTGAACTCTCGTAGCTGAATACGTCATAAATGTAGATGTTTTCTAGGGTTTCCCTATCTGCATGCTGGTCTTACTATTATACATCTTCTTTATTCTTCTACCTTTTTAGCTCCCAGTGGAGCATAGGTCTTTAACAAACACTTTCCAAGTCGTTTTGTTTTTTTGTCATTCTTTTAAGATCATTCCATGTCGTCCCCATCATCTTCATCTCTGCTTCTATCTGTCTTCTCCAAGAATTCCTTGGTCTTCCTCTTTGTCTTTTCCCCTGAGAATTCCAAAAAAGGGCTTGTTGGTTAATACTCTCAGTTGCCTTCCGCAGTCCTACCCAACGCCATCGTCTTCGCTGTATCTCTTTATCCACTGGTGTTTGACTGGTACATTTCCATAATTCTATGTTAGTGATTTTGTCCTGCCATTTCCATCCTTTTACTCTGCGTAAGCATCCTTTAATGAAAGTCTGTATCTTCATGATTGTCAATTTTGCTGTTCTCCGTGTTTCACAGGCATATAATATGACCGACTCAACATTATTAACTTAATAACCGACAACTACTACACATGACTGTGTGTAAATAGTAAAGAACATTCTTTCCGTTTTCATTATTAGCTTTTTGTACCATGAAGTTGTTACGATGCACGCTGGTGTTACAGTATCATAACCTTTGATAGTTCCTTAGAAATTGCCACATAAAATAAATACTTTTCTCTTTCCTTGTTAATACCATCTTCTTACACCATGTACTTTTTAGGTCTTTTACTGTCGGCTGTTTTCTTTTCCTTAACGCAAAAAGTGTCTGATAATGAACGTTTGCCGAGTAACCAAAACTCTTAAATTTTAGTGAACAAATCATGCAAGATTTGTCAGTTAATTCACATTTGGTTTCGATTTAACAATTGTTGTTAAAATAAATTATTCAAACTATTGAAACTTTTTATCGAATACTTTCATTTCAGCAAGTTTTTATTTATATAATAAATTTTACAAAAGATATTTTTAGAATGAACGAAAACAAACTCAGATGAGATCGTTGCAAGTATCACGCTTAATTCTACTTCATAAAATAGGAAATAAATAAATGTTATGCTTTTCAACTGAACCGTTGTTCCATTTCTTTTCTCTTGTAGCGATTTTCATATCCCTGATATTTATAATTGATATGTTGATCACAAACACAATATATTGAACATGTTTTTACGCAGCAATGATTGTAAAACAATGACATAACGCTTGGCTGGGGTGTATGTGTGGTGGGGTGGGAGTGTGGAGAGAAGCAGAGGGAATGACAGAGGACATAATATTGGTGAGAGTTACAGAACCATTAGCAATCTAACTTTCGATAAGTATTTTAGGACCAATCCATAGATCTTTGTTTTACAGCCTCTTTTCAAGCAGCAATTCTCTTGTGAAATACATTTGCATACTGTTACCAGTTTGAATAAGTTGTGCATGTTATATTATATTATGTTATGTTATGATCATCAACTTCCTGTTGGTGCGGCAGATCAAGATGACCGCTTAGCCGAATCAGATTCAGGATTCAGTGGTACTTTTGCTTCAGTGTGGTTTCTAGTGAATCTTTTTGGTTTGGATTTTTGTTTGTGGGGACAGCGGTAGTCCGGTCGCATTCACCAGACAACAAAGTCACCATAGCACTGGCCTCCGCGCGCTGATATAGGGCTGCAGGCGACAGACCATGGAGTGTTGTGGGACAATACCAGGTTCCAGCTTTGCTCCGAGACGGGATGTGTGATCTGTGTTCGAATGCAAATTTGCCACCAGTAAGACTACTATTTAATCGAATGCTTCACCGAAGTGGGGGCCTAACTTCATTTGTTGGGACAGCGATTCTTCGGACATATTCACTGATTATAAAGCCCACGCGGATTATGTTGCCCGTGACTGCCGTGACGTCGACCCGGAAAAGTTAATTTTGAGCTGCGCGCCATTTTTACAGAATGCATCATGTTCAAAAGAACTGCATGAACGATCAGGATTTCCACTTTATTGATTGCTGGAACATGGGCTTAGCAGATGTGGGAATGCTCCACTTGCAGTGAAGAAGCCACTTCGCTCTAACGTGTGAACCTAAAGATCATCACCATTGTGCTGTTAACACATCCATCCATCCATCCATCCATCCATCCATCCATCCATCCATCCCATCCATCCATCCATTTGTGCTCCGATCTTTTCAAATTGCTCATCAGCAAAAAAAGCAATGAAAGGTTTCAAATTGGTATTGGCTGGCAATTCCTCTTATTCCGCCTATGGTTTTGTTCTGGCAATATCAATGCCACCCCTATTCTAATAGCTAAATATTACACAGCCACCTTTTACAATATCCAACAACATGCGATTTCCTTTTAAATAAGCAAGTATCATGCGACCCACTTTCATATAGGTCAAATAGTCAGATACTTTCTTTCATACTAAACAAATAGTCAGATACTTTCTTTCATACTAACCAAATAGCCAGATACTTGTTTCATTCTAACCAAATAGTCAGATACTTTCTTTCATACTAACCAAATAGTCAGATACTTTCTTTCATTATAACCAAATAGTCAGATACTTTCTTTCATACTAACCAAATAGTCAGATACTTTCTTTCATACTAACCAAATAGTCAGATACTTTCTTTCATACTAACCAAATAACCAGAGATGCTCTTTCAAACTAACCAAATAGCTAGAGACGCTCGTTCGTGCTAACTAAATAATCAGAGACGCCCTTTCATGCTAACCAAATAACAAGATACTTTCTTTAATACTAACCAAATAGTCAGATACTTGTTTCATTCTAACCAAATAGTCAGATACTTTCTTTCATACTAACAAAATAGTCAGATACTTGTTTCCTTCTAACCAAATAGTCATATACTTTCTTTCATACTAACCAAATAGTCAGATACTTTCTTTCATTCTAACCAAATAGTCAGATACTTTCTTTCATACTAACCAAATAGTCAGATACTTTCTTTCATACTAACCAAATAGTCAGATACTTTCTTTCATACTAACCAAATAACCAGAGATGCTCTTTCAAACTAACCAAATAGCTAGAGACGCTCGTTCGTGCTAACTAAATAATCAGAGACGCCCTTTCATGCTAACCAAATAACAAGATACTTTCTTTAATACTAACCAAATAGTCAGATACTTTCTTTCATACTAACCAAATAGTCAGATACTTTCTTTCATACTAACCAAATAGTCAGATACTTTCTTTCATACTAACCAAATAACCAGAGATGCTCTTTCAAACTAACCAAATAGCTAGAGACGCTCGTTCGTGCTAACTAAATAATCAGAGACGCCCTTTCATGCTAACCAAATAACAAGATACTTTCTTTAATACTAACCAAATAGTCAGATACTTTCTTTCATACTAACCAAATAGCCAGATACTTGTTTCATTCTAACCAAATAGTCAGATACTTTCTTTCATACTAACCAAATAGCCAGATACTTGTTTCATTCTAACCAAATAGACAGATACTTTCTTTCATACTAACCAAATAGCCAGATACTTGTTTCATTCTAACCAAATAGTCAGATACTTTCTTTCATACTAACCAAATAGTCATATACTTTCTTTCATACTAACCAAATAGCCAGAGACGCTCTTTCAAACTAACCAAATAGCCAGAGACGCTCTTTCATACTAACCAAATAGACAAAAACCCTCTTTCACACAAGCCAAATATCAAGGGACTTTCTTTCATGTTAAATAAATAGCTAGGGATCATTATTCATACCAACAAAGTAACTAGAAATTTACTTTTATACTAACAAAATAGGAAGCAACCTTTATCATATTAACCAAATAGGTAGGGATCCTCTTTCATGCTAACCAAATAGTTGGGGACCCTCTTTCATGCTAACCAAATAGTTGGGGACCCTCTTTCATGCTAACCAAATAGTTGGGGACCCTCTTTCATGCTAACCAAATAGTTGGGGACCCTCTTTCATGCTAACCAAATAGTTGGGGACCCTCTTTCATGCTAACCAAATAGTTGGGGACCCTCTTTCATGCCAAGAAAGTATTAGTATTTCATACTAATAACGTAGCCCTCTTTCAGACTGGGCTAAAATAGTCTGAGACCTCTTTCTATAAGTCACTTCAAATATATATTATAATAATGCTAGTTAATGTTTTATGCCTTCTTTGTCTGCATTTATATTCCAATGACCATAATTCTTCTTAGTGAAAAATCCCGTCTACCTGAATCTCAATATTTGCAACATATAACGTATGTATCTCATAGTTTATCTTTCACACATTTTTTTTCTTGGGGCTAAGCATACTTTAGATCTTCTTGCATGTTTCTTGTGTATGTTTTGAAGTTAGTTTTGAGGCAGACAATGTGGAACAGCAATTATTTGTATGTTTATGGAGTCCAATATGTTAGAATAGTCTACTGGTCAGACTGTCTTCCAAGTCGAAAGATCGCGATTTTTAACAAATTCAGCTTTAGCATTAAGTAGTGAGACATTTTTAATGGAATAAAAAATATACTAGCATCAAAACAAATAACACTAGAGCTAAAACTAAGAATAGCAAAATGTTATATCTTCTCAACATCCCTGCATAGTGCACAAACTTGAACATTAGATAGGAAAAGAGAACAGAAAATGTGAGCCTTTGAAATGTGGAGTTATAGGAAAATATGAAGAATTGGGTGGAAAGAAAAGAAAACAAACGATGAAGTCTTAAAACAACTAAAAATGAAAAGAGAACTACTAAACGCAATTCAAACAAGACTAATGCGATTTTTTGGGGCATGTTAAAAGACACAGCAGCTTACTAAAATTAGTCTTGGAAGGGAAAATACAAAGTAAAAGAGGCAGAGGCAGACCAAGACTAACGTGGATGAGTAACATCAAGAGATGGACAGGTCAGCCTTTGACAACCTGCACTATCAAAGCAAGAAACAGAGCGGAATAGCGCTACATGGCAGCAAACCTTCAATGCGGAGACGCATTCAATGAAGAGTAGTGACATTGGTTTTTTTGCTCCTTTTCTCTCCAGACATGTATGTTTCATTGTCCTTTTTATGTTGGTTTTAAGAATGCTTATGTTGTATTGTCAGCTAAGAAGAGTAATGAAAATGTTCCGAAAGAGGTCAAAGCAAAAAGAGAGCTAATTTCCAATATTAGGAAGAAACAATCATCATTTTTTGGCCATTTAATGAGAAGAGAACAACTGGAATATATTGTAACAGCTGGAAAAATTGAGGGACGAAGAGATAGAGGGTAGCAAAGAGAAAAAATACCAGACATCTTAAGAGAATGGCTTGGCATAATGTCAATAACAGAAATGAGAAATAACTTTCAAGATCGAAAGTTGTGGAGACACATGATCACCTACGCCAGCAGGCCCGGTAATTGATGATGATGATGATGATGAGGATGTTGTATTGTGGTTGCTGCACAGGTTTACGGTTTGTCAGAACTGTGGTTCAATTGTTGCTTGTCTCGTCCTTCCTTGTTGAAGTAGCAATAACATCGAGTAACACCACTCCCACCCCCACCCCCGCACAAATGTGCGAAGTCTACGTGATTAGGTTATCTTCACTCATTTACCACATTCTTGTTATCTTCATATTTTGTCATTAATACGTCAGCTTAAATGATCATCTATAATATCAAGTGCAGATATGACGACCATCGACAAAGAAGACCCACTTTATCAACGACCTTAGAACTTGAATTTGTCTCAGAGTTGAAGGACTTTAATCTCAGTGTTGTAGATGATTAGATAGCTCAACAACCATGTTGAAATATAGTGCCAAAAGTGCAAAGAAAAATGGAGACAAATAATTATTTTATACAAGCACTGTTAAAAACTTTACAGTATGAATTAACGACAAAAGACTCGATCCTGGCTTGTTGCAAATGTTTTCTCTAACGAACAGAAGCAACTTTTCTCTTCTTCTTGTTCATCACATTCTGGCAAAGTATACAACTCCCGGTAAAAGAATGCTATGTTTAAAGCTTTGTTCCCTCACCTTTTTTACAAACTACCAGGACTTCTTATCCTACTTTAATTGTATCCGCCTATGTTGCAATTCAGCATCAAGGAAAGATAAAACGCTTGCGTCAGTGCTGAGTGGTGCTGCCTGTATAACGTTCATCTCGTGCATTCTTAACTCAAAGGTGCTGACATAAAAATCAATCATTAGCTGGCACGTTTTGTAGGGAAATAATAGTTCCTCCTTTGTAGGGTACCATGTTGTCAGTAATGCCAAATTATATTATTTGATCTTATTCTCATATCTTATATCTAATAGTTAACTCAACTGTGCCCTAAAGAGTTAGCTCACTGTGACTTTTTAATGTCTAGCCACCGAATCATTCAATTTAGATTGTGTCTATAAACTTAGTTATGATAAGTACGAACATTAGTTATTATAAACGCAGTAAAGTTCGTTCTAAAAATCCGTTGCTACCAATTTAAAGATAAATGCGAACATATGTTGATATTAATGATGTTCATACTAACAGTTGTAGGAATACTAATAAAAAGAGAGCTACAAAAATACCCAGAGGACATACAATGACAGGATTATACTACTCAAAGTGAAAGCAAAACCATTCGATATAGCATTAATATAGACATAGGCACCCTACACAAGACTATACTGATGAACATATAGAGCCATACTATGAAGATCCAAATAAAGTTATTAAGCAAGTGAAACCTACGGACATCTTGATTGTAATGGGTGATATGAATTAAAAAGTACAACAAGGTAGATTTAAGACCATTGTAGGAAATTATAGTTTAGGAAAAAGAAGTAAAAGAGGGGAAATATCACTACAATTTTGTGAAGAAAACAGGCTGATAATATGTAGCACCCACTTTGAGCATGAGAAAAGGAAACTACATTTTACACAGAAACAAAGAGAATGACTAGTAACAATAACAAAGCCACAGAAAGTGGATGCATTGCAAACAAGAAACTAAAAATGCTAACAGATACAAAAGATATAATCAAATATATAACATAATCATTTTGTGACGAAAGGAAAAGAAACCAATTATAAATGTATGTTAGGCAATACAATCTTAAAATAATTGGAAAAAGCTATACAAACAATGAAAACAGGAAAGGCGGGAAGATCTGACAACATACAGATAGAAATGATAAAGGCACTAGAAGAATTTTGGCATTGAAGTGATCACATACATATGCAACGACATATACCGTACAGTATATACACCAAATGAATTAAAAACATCAACATTCATTGCATTGCCTAAAAAGAATGGTGCAGTTGAATGCAGTGATTTTAGAACAATAAACCTAATGAGCCATGTTACAAAAATCTTCCTAACATTTATACAAGGAAGGATTCAGAATAAAATCAATACTGAATTAGATGAGCAGCAATTTGGATTTAGGAAAAATAGTGGGACAAAAGAAGCCATATTCTGAATGAGGACATTATTAGAAAAATACACAAAAGTAAACAAACCAATATATACCTGCTTCATAAACTACACCAAAGCTTTCGATAGGATACACCATAAACAACTAATAGACTGCCATTTAGAAAACAGACATCCGACTAATATGTAATTTATACTGGGAGCAAACAGCAATAATAAAATATAACAAAGAAAACTCTATACCCTTTGGTACAAAAAGAGAAGTAAGACATGGATGCATCCTATCACCAAGCTTGTTCAATCTATACACTGAGCAAATCGTTAAAATCATCACAGATATGCCGGGCCTAAACATTATAATGGATAATCAATAACCTAAGATATGCTGATGATACTATCTATCTATCTATTGTCCTTTCGAGCCAAAGACGGCACATAGGGCAGAACCACAATATGAAAAACAGAAACCTTGCATGCGAAAGTGGCACATATTGCAGAGATCACTGCTTCTAAAATCTATGGCTCTGTTTCCATAACAATGCTTTTTACAATGACAGCTTGTCAAGCCATCGATCAACCTCCTTAGTCGCCTCTTACGACATGCCTGGAAGGTCACAGTGTCACTATTCTTTACCTCCCTCATAATGAGGCGCCGGTAACACACGGGAATGATGATACTATGCTACTAGCAAAAAATCCTAAGATCTACAATTACTTAATGAAATAAACATGACAAGAACAAATTATGGATTAGATACGAATATCAAAAAGACTAAAACTATGATCATAAACAAAGATAATTCTCAACGCCTACAAATAGATATAAAAATTGAAGAAATAGATCTGGAGACATTTCAGAGCTATAACTATCTTGGACATACTATAACCAGTGATGGAAAATGTAAAACTGAACTAAACAAAGAATATGAATGGCAAAAAGTAATTTTATTGTCATGAAAAATATACTAACATCAAAACAAATAACACCAGGTCTAAAACTAAGAATAACAAAATGTTATATATTCTCAATATTTCTGTATGGCGCAGAAACATGGACATTATACAAGAAAACAGAACAGAAAATGTAAGCCTTTGAAATGTGGAGTTATATGTTATATAAAAATATGAAGAATTGGATGGAAATAAAAAGAAAACAAACGATGAAGTCTTAAAACAACTAAATATGAAAAGAGAACAACTAAACACAATTCAAGCAAGACACATGAGATTTTGGGGCATGTTAAAAGACAACAGCTTATTAAAAGTAATCTTGGAAGGGAAAATACACGGTAAAAGAGGCAGAGACAGACCAAGACTCTAACATGAACGAGTAACATCAAAAGATGGACAAGTCAGCCTATGACAATCTGCACCATCAAAGCAAGAGATTGTGCAGAATGGCGCTCCATGGTAGCCAACTTCGATGCTGAGACGGCACTTAATAATTGAAAAAAAAGTTGATAAAAACCTAAAGTAAATTGCGAATATTGAGAACAAAAAACTTAGAAATGAACAATTTTGTGAAGAAAGAATCAGTCGCTCAATCCAAACTAATGGCTTACCTCCACTAGTTGGCTGGGAGAGTAGGCGTTGAATGGGGGAACCACGTCATTGAAGTGAGAAAAGTTACTCTCGTCTCTGACTGAGTCATAGAAAACTGTGTCATCAGCATTCAATAGACGAACAGAATTTGGCGTCTCGTCGCTAGGATACGATAGAAGTACGTCGTACGGTGTTGTCTGCACCTCCAGTCCACTTTCTTGGAATCGTGCCTCTATCATTTTGACAAGATCAAAGTCTCTCTGTCTCCCTGCTATATGGGGGTACTGAGAAAGCCACCTTAGGAAAGAAAGTATTTGATTATTGAAACACAATGTATGCGATATCTTACATCAAGTACTTGGGTATGATTTCTGTTCATCAGCAATCATCACGCTCATCAGTTTTATGTTAGTGTCCGTTAGTATTCCAATCTCTTTCCTGATTATACAGAAGAACATCAGGACAATACACGCATTCAGAGTGGCAGCCAATTTAACAAGCAAATGAGTTTCTGAATGATGATGCTAGAAAATGAAACTTTAAGAATGTCGCTTATTGACATTTACAGTTTAACGTGAAACAAATATAGAAGTCCTGAAAGAGAGAAAAAAAAATAAGAAAGAACTACCAAATAAATGTGAGAGAGAAAAGTAAGGTACTTGGACATATAGAAAAACACAAAAGAGTACTGACCATAATCTTAGAAGAAAAAAGACAAAGCAGAGGCAGGCAAATAATCAAATGTAATAATGAAATATACAAAAATACAAAAATAAAATTGTCAACTCCAATGTTAAGACAGCCCTATTATATGGCTGTGAAACATGGAGAACAACAAAATTGACAATCATGAAGATACAGACTTTCATTAATGGATGCTTACAGAGAATAAAAGGATGGAAATGGCAGGACAAAATCACTAACGTGGAATTATGGAAATGTACCAGTCAAATACCAGTGGATAATGAGATACAGCGAAGACGAAGGCGATGGCGCTGGATAGGACACACACTGCGGAAACCAACTGAGAGTATTACACAACAGGCCCTTTTTTGGAATCCCCAGGGGAAAAGACAAAGAGGAAGACCAAGGAATTCTTGGACAAGACTGATAGAAGCAGAGATGAAGATGATGGGGAAGATATGCAATGAACTTAAAAGAATGACAAGAAACAGAACGACTTGGAAAGTGTTTGTTCAAGACCTATGCTCCACAGGGAGCTGAAAGTGTTTGTTGAAGACCTATGCTCCACAGAGAGCTGAAAGTGTTTGTTGAAGACCTATGCTCCACAGAGAGCTGAAAGTGTTTGTTGAAGACCTATGCTCCACAGAGAGCTGAAAGTGTTTGTTGAAGACCTATGCTCCACAGAGAGCTGAAAGTGTTTGTTGAAGACCTATGCTCCACAGAGAGCTGAAAGTGTTTGTTGAAGACCTATGCTCCACAGAGAGCTGAAAGTGTTTGTTGAAGACCTATGCTCCACAGAGAGCTGAAAGTGTTTGTTGAAGACCTATGCTCCACAGAGAGCTGAAAGTGTTTGTTGAAGACCTATGCTCCACATGGACCTGAAAGGTAAAAGAATAATGAAATGTTGAATAAAGAAATTATTTGTGAAGTTATCATAAAATGGAGAGACGATAAAGGAAAGCTTCAAGTTCACCAACAGCCGTACAGAGACGTTAGGACATGGCATAATGATGACGCTATTGTAAATAAAGTCTCATAGCTTATTATTCTTAAGGACAAGACATTGGAAACATCAAAGTTCCATTATGTATAAGCAAGGCGAGTTGTAAAGAGTGTTTTTTTTTTTGCTTTTTTTAATTTTTTCCAACTTTTCCAGCCACGTACTCATTTTTTGCACTTCGTCTATTGTAAAGTGTCCGTTCACGAAACCAATTATGCTCTTTAATAAAATTGTTCAATTACATAATTACAGAGCCAATTAATTTAGCAAGCTATTCGCATGGCTTACCTTAAGTTAGCCTCTATTCTGGCGGGATCTATAGCGTCTATGATCCTCTTGGAGATCTCTGGGTCTGCCTCACTGACAAGGCGATCTGGGACTCCAGGTAGGTATAGCCCATCGTTGTTCTCCTCGTGGCAGATAGCGAACTTTCCGATGAGGATGCCAATCAGGAAGCCAAGTCCCAGTGCGAGCACCACGAATATCAGCACCCGTGTTATGCTACACCCTGAAGATAATCGTGTGCCGCCTTCGTCAGCTTTACTGTTTAGATGCAAGCGGCCTGTCGAGCTCATGTTAACTCTTCAAAAAGGAGCGGTCAAGATGTCCGTGGGTGTCTAAAATAGACAAATTTATTTTCATTTTTATTTTGGTAATTGTTGTAAAATGTTGGGACACATAAGGGGATAAAATAACCTATGCAAAAGCATCCGGATATTAAATTTTCCAGCCGAACAAAGTCCCCCAGCAGTTTCCAGATATTTGGAAAATACCGCAGAGCTTTTTCGGTCCAAACTGACAAACTTACGTACATAAACAAATGTAAAGAGCGTATCATGCGTATGGAGAATATTGTATGCTTGTGATAACTTTCAATGGCCATTTTTTATGAATGATGCAGATATCATTACAAGCCGCTGACATTTCCTAAGAAAATGTATGGTAGCAATTTGTAAAGGTTGAATGAATCCCGTAGACATGTATGTACGAAATAAATAATACGCGCCACATCATGAATTTGAACCTGGATTCTTGTGATCAATAACTAGCACACCAATCACTCAGCCATTAGTTACAATAACCAATCTTTCGTGAAAACTACATTTTTTTCAACATAACGATTCCCTTCCCTGCGATATTAGGCGAATGAGGAATATGGTGTTGATAACCATACTTTTCAATGACGACGACACATTCCTGGGTGATGTGGTCGTTATCACATCGTGCAATCTTTACTTTCCAGAAAATTCTCCGGTACACATTTTTAGCGGCTGGGTGAACTCTGGAGCCTCGTCAATTCAAAAAAAAATTCGCCACTTCTGAAAATGGAACTTCCGTCGCTGGATATGAAGATCCCTGGTTTAAATCCCGCAACATGCGGTGGGAGTTGTTCACTTGGAGGATGTGATCTCTTCAAACCAATAGAAGAATTATATCATTTTAAAAAGAGCGTCTTTAAAATAATAAACTAATGAAATAGAGTCGCGGTGCAGTGGTGGTAAAGTTGTTTATTTAGGATAAGAGTTAAGATTCAACCACGATCGATAGCTTTTCTGTTCACCTAGCCTGAAATAGTTACTACACAGTTTTGGTTTCTGGTAAAGAAAGAGACACTGGCACAGCATTTACAACATTGCCCACAAATATATGTTGATGGTCGAAAAATATGAGCTCTTTGTCTCTCTCACCCTCCCTCTCACATTCTATCTCACTCACTATTTCTCTCACTCCCTCTATATATTTCACTAACTCTCTCTGTCAGTGTTGTAATTTCTGTATTGCACAGTATCAGCGTCATCTATTCAATAATGTAGCATTGTTTATTGCTACTTATCCTTACATTTCCTCAATCCATTTACTTATAGTATTATTATATCTCCTAGGTTTGTGTTAAATGTTGTCATTCTGCAGTAATGGTTATCTTCATACTGAACAGCCTTTCATCGTTGATTAAGAACATTTACTCAATGTAAATCAATGAATAACAAAGAACAAGTGCTCTTTTATTTATACTTAATATCAAATGGGGGATGGTAAGTAAAGAAAAAAAGTAAAGAGCCCCCGTCACGCAGAGTGGCGTATAGGGATTCTATCTATCTATTGACCTTTCGAGCCGTTGCCGACCCATAGGGCGTAAACCAAGATACACCTTCTACTGCTAATTTACACATTCTGTATCAGGTCTACGTTTCATTAACAACATCGTTTTTACGATAGCGGCTTGTTAAACCTCTGATCAACGGTTCTATACTAAGACGGAGACAAATAATTCCTCCATTTTGGAAACAACCGGAAACGATATGGTGTTAGTGACCATAAATTTTACAGACCTTCAGCACATGAATTTTTGGGGTAATGTGGTCAGTATTACGCCCGTGCCGCTTTACTTTCCCAGAAAAAAATCCGGTACCCATTAAAAGCTGGGTGAACCCGGAAGCCGTGGATTGGGATCGAACCCCACCTCTTGTCCTTTTTAGTGTATTGTGCTAGGGATAGAGAACTTGTGATGAAACCAGTCATATTCTTCTTTCCCTCCTTATTTGCCTTTCAGTGTCGAGGGAGATATAATTTGTGGTCTTTTTTCATGACGGCTCTCTGGTTCCTAGTTCCCCCGGACAAACTGAACTTCAGCGCCCTATTTAAGTATAATTATAATTTTTTTTACGAGCAAAAAGGTAAAAGTTTTGGAAGATCCTTGATGGCGCCCACATGGTACGCCCCGGTCAACTGCACGAATTGCCGGTACCTTCAGCCAGCCCTGGGTATTTGCTCTTCTTTCGGCCTCTGCCGCTGTTATGTTTCCTAGTGTTTCTAATATTCCATCAATTCATCTTTTTCGTAGTTGACCCTTGAGTCTAGTGCTCTAGTAACGTTTTTTAAAGACTCGTTGTGGAGAGTTTTGATCTTTCTATCTTATCACGTGACCAACCCGTTTTATCTGTTTTTGTTCTTTATGTATTCACTGGCAGGAATTATTTCTAGGTTTTCCTCAGTTCCTAATTTCTGATCTGATCAGGCTGCTTCCTTTCATGTAACTAACATATTTCATCTCGGTAGTGGTTATTTTTATCGTTCTTAGGTCTAACTTCCAGATCTGTCGTTGGTTGCACAACGTTGGAATGAAAATTGTTTTGCAAAGTGCCCGTTTTTACTCATTATTATTTCTTAATGGACAGTAGTGGTGAGAAGTTCTCAAAGAGGCCAACACAAAAAGGGAGCTCTTAAAAAACATCAGAAAGAAGCAATCAACATTTTTCGGGCACATCATGAGAAGAGGAAAGTTGGAATACTTGGTTGCAACTGGCAAAATAAAAGGAAAGAGAGATCGCGGACGACTTAGAGAGAAAACACTGGATAGCTTGGTGTCATGGCATGGAAAACAGTCAACAACAGAACTGATACGATGCACTGTAGATAGAAGATTGTGGAGGGACATGATCGCCTACGCCAACCGGCAGGGTACATGATGATGATGATGAGTGGTGATAGTTGTCCCATGAAACCGGACATTGATTTGATCAAATGTCCACGAAGTCTCATATACTTTTTAAAACAAATAAGTCAGTATGTCCAAGTTCAATACAATCTTCATTTCAACGTTGTGCTACCAATGCCAGTCCTGGACCCTTGATGTAAGAACAATAAGAAAAATAACCTCTAATGAAATTAATGGAAAAGAAAGCTGGAAAACAACAAGAGATATAGAAACAAAGTTGAACGCATTCGAAAATAAATGTCTAAGGAAAATACTTGGTATAGAATGGAACGAATTCAAAACAAACGAGGAAATTAGAGAAATCGCCAATCAACAATAATATCTTCAGTAATAAAGAAAAGACGATGGTCATACGTTGGACATGTGATGAGAAGAGATAATAATCGAATAGCAAAGCAAGCCCTCATATGGGAAACAACAGGTAAAAGAAAAAGAGGAAGACCCAGGGAGACACTGAGAAGAACATTGATGAGAGAGGCAAGAGCAGCAGGAATCGGCTCCCTCAATGAGATAGAACTGCTTGCACAGAACAGAGACAGATGGCGAGATTTGATAAAATATCTTTAAAAGAAAACTGCTAGAACAAAAAATTCATATAGGAGAAGGTGTATCTTGGTCTACGCCCTATGGGCCGGTTACGGCTCGAAAGGTCAATAGATAGATAGATAGAATGAAATTAAATGTATTAGACGAATGGCAGGAAACAGCCTGAGAGATCAGATCAGAAATGAAGAACTGAGGGAAAAAGCTAGGAATAACCCCCGCCAAAGAATATATAAGGGAGCCGCGATAGCTCAGTGGATAGTGAACTGGACTACAAAGGACAAGGGGTAGGGTTCGATCCCAACCGACGGCTTCCGGGTTCACCCAGCCTTAAATGGGTACCGGATTTTTTTCTGGGAAAGTAAAGCAGCACGGGCGTAATACCGACCACATTACCCCAAAAATCATGTGCTGCAGATATTCCAAAACATTGATGTCAACCTGGGGACAATACTTACATGATGCGTCAGATATTACAATGAATAGTTATAGATAATTCTTTGACTTGATTATTTCTCAATATATTTCTGTCTCTTCCCACGTCTTCATCTACCATCTCTCTCTCTCTCTCTCTCTCTCTCTCTCTATCTAGCTCTCGCTCTTTCACCTTGTAACCAGGATTTGAAATTTACCTGTTACCTATAGTCTTAAACATTAACCGACCACACCTGCGATCCCACTAAAATAAATAGTATTCATCATCAACATCATCATCATTACAGTTAACTTCACTAATAGCCATACCTGCTGGCGCAGGTGATCATGTCTCTCTACAACGTTCTATTTCTGCTATTGTTTATCAGTTCTGTTGTTGATCTCATAATAACCCATTTATTAACTCGTCTTTAATCGCTCCTTACATCTCTTTCCCCCTCTAATTTTCCAGAGGTCAATATATATATATATATATATATATATATATATATATATATATATATATACATACATATAGTAAAAAAGTAAAGAGCCCCCGTCAAGCCAAGTGGCGTATAGGGAAATATAGTGTTAGTGACCATAAATTTTACAGACCTTCAGCACATGCTTTGTGGGTTAATGTGGTCGGTATTACGCCCGTGCCGCTTTACTTTCCCACAAAAAAACCGGTACCCATTTGAGGCTGGGTGAACCCGGTAGCCGTCGATTGGGATCGAACCCTTCCTCTTGTTCTTGGTAGTCCAGTTCACTATCCACTGAGCTATCGCGGCTCCCCATATATATAAATGTATATATTCTCAGGTTGTTACATTATAATTACATGGCGAATACAATTATGGTAGTTTCCCCACTGTTTTTGAAAATTAGTTGTTTTTTTTTGTCTTTGACCTCTTTTATGACATCATATTTAGTCTTTACCTGAAGAACTCTTTTATTTTTATTTCCATTGACAGAAGTAGATTGCATAACATATTTCTAATTAATACTATTATTAATAATATAAATTATAGTATACTATTTATTTAGCATGCCACGTTTGCCTTATATGCAAGAGCAACAAGAAAAATAGCCTCTACTAAGATGAAATGTGTTAGACGAATGACAGGAAACAGCCTGAGAGACAAGATCAGAAATGAAGAACTTGTGGTAGGCTAAACGCCAAAATGGTCTTTCTTAATTAAGTGGAGTGAACAACACATTTGTTGTAAAACTGTCAAGAACTTTATTTACATCACTCTGGCTCGACAATATATATATATATAAATAGTCTGTACATCATATCTCCACTCATGAAAGGCCATCACTTCGTTCATCATCATCATCATCAAGTACCGGGCCTACTGGCGTAGGTGATCATGTCTCTCCACAACTTTCGATCTCGACAGTTCTTTACCATTTCTGTTGTTGACCTTCTGCCAAGCCATTCTCTTAAGCTGTCTGGTATTCTCTCTCTTTGCTTCCCTCTATCTCTTCGTCCTTCGATTTTTCCAGTTGTTACAATATATTCCAGTATCTTGGATCTTGGTATGAACTGTTTGCTTTGAGTCAGTTCTATCACTTCATTACATGAGCCATAACCTTCGTCGTAGCACTCCATGTCTTCTTTTACTTCAATCTGACTTAAAAGTATTATAAAACTGACATAGCTTCAATTACATCAAACGGACTCTAAACACTATAAAACTGCCATGGACTTCCCATTTGTCACTCTGGCTCTAAAGTCATCTCTACTGGCACACAACAGATTGAGTTTACAATGTCCGACACTTATGCTTCACTAGATAACTGAGCTTGGCGGCACGTTGTTCTACATGCACTAGGGCGGGTTTCTAATAACCGTTATCAATCAGACAGACAGAGAGAGAGAGAGAGAAAGAGAGAGAGAGAGAGAGACAGTAATTTCTCTCTTCCTAGCTTTTTATACCTCCCCCCTGCATACTATCCCAAGCTCCTTCGCGTAACCAAAAAGCTACGCCCTTCTACACTCCTTTGTCTCCAAATTGCCAAAGCAATACGTCACTGCTTTTTTCCCCTCGAGAACTTTCCAGAACCCCCTTGCCTTGAACCTTCGCCCTTGAACCTATTTATGAGCCTATTTGTAACATCGCTAATGCTCGCTTCATGCCTTGCACGCTTTCCCTGACTGTAATTTACCTGCTACTAAATGCACTACAGACAGAACTACCTGCAGCTATATAGATATGCTCAGGAGATCGAAATCCAAAAAAATGAAATCCTAAAACAAAACAACCCAACTGTCACGTGGGTTAGATTTTATAACCGAAGGCTAGCAAGGTCAACTGAAAACAAAACCGACGAAAGGTAACGGAAAACCGCCCTGCTAATTTCTGTGTATATTGTCAAAGACTATATATATATATATATATATATATATATAAATAGTGTATGTGTGTGCCTGTGTGTGTGTAAGTAAAAGTAAGGTCCCCGTCACGCCAAGTGGCGCATAGGGAATATAGTGTTGTGTTAGTGACCAAAAATTTTACAGACCTTCAGCACATGATTTTTGCGGTAATGTGGTCGGTATTATGCCGCTTTACTTTCCCAGAAAAAAATCCGTTACCCATTTAAGGCTGGGCGAACCCGGACGCCGTCGGTTGGGATCGAACCCTACCTCTTGTCCTTTGTAGTGTAGTGTGCTCCTTGTGTGTGTGTGTGTGTGTGTGTGCGTGTGCGTGCGTGTATGTGTGTGCGTGCGTGTATGTGTGTGCGTGTGTGTGCGTGTACGTGTGCATGGTTGCGTGTGCGCAGTATATTGCCAAAAAAATATTATAGTTATATATTCGCAATGCAGCACTCAAGAAACAACGTGTAATTAAAAGCTGTTTGTACAGGTAAATACAGGCATCTCTCCTAACTACTAACAGTAGCTTCAGTACAATATAGCGTTGCCACCTCTATTGAAACAAGCCTGGATGCGCTGATACATACTTCCCGCAAGTGTTTGTATAGATTTGTCAGTCAGGCTGTCCCGGTACTTTTCGGCGACCTTCTTCAAATGTTCAACGTCTCGGAGTCCATTTATTTAAAAATAAATAGTGAGCGGTGCTCAAACGTTTTCAATTGCCTCTAGGTCGTGACATTTTCTGGGTCATTTCAGTGCTGTCACCTTCTTCTTCTTGTCCTACAGCCATGCTTGGTGTGAGCTGTTTGCTTTAAGTCAGTGTCATGTTAAGATGTGCACCCTTCGAGGTGCATGACCTGCATAAATGACAGAAGGGTCATCTCTAGCATGTCAATGTATAATTATTTTGCAAGAACGTATGTGAAGATACACAGTGAGATGACACCTCTTACTGATACTCATCCCCAAAGATGGAATCTCTATTAATGTTTCGGTCGCTGGTGATCAGACGTTGCAGACTCTTAGGTCCAAATTTTGATTTGAGCAGAAAAAGACCAAAATGAAAATTCATCTAAAAATAAATCACATTGTCACGTGACAAATTTATATTGCTAGTGGCACTAGTTCAAGCGCACTTGCGTGTTAGTCTCTGCGAGAAATTGTGACGTAGTAACTCATATTTGTGTGATACATTTGGTGCCCCTCCTGGTTGACTGATTAGATAATACTGGGCTTCCAATCTCCATCATTCACTGTCGTGCTTTGTAGACACTTTACTGGCCCATCGTGAACTATGTGGGCGGGATGCTCCTTTGTGCCAACAATTCTTGGCCTCCCCCAACCTGCTTTTCGTTAGATTCCATTACTTGCTTTTTATTACCGACAGCTTTGTAGATATTCCACTCAGAAATGTTCAAGGATTTAGAAATGCTGGAATATATTTTATTTTTTTTTGCTACCGAAACCGTGAAATTAACATACGCTTTTATTTTGTATTCATTTTCTGTCAACAGCATCAGAAATTGTCGTTTCATCTATTATTAAGGGACTTCAATTAATTTTTGTTCTCACTTTTATAAGTGTTTACTCACCTATGTGGAACTCAAATTTGGAGCAGAACACATGTATTCCACCATATATTCCATCTATATACCTTTATACTTTATATATATATATATATATATATATATATATATATATATATATACATGCAGTCTCTTTCTCTCTCTCTCTCTCTATATATATATATATATATATACAGTCTCTCTCTCTCTCTCTCTCTCTATATATATATATATATATATATATATATATATATATATATATATATAAGTAAAGTACCCCCATCACGCCAAGTGGCGTATAGGGAATATGGTGTTAGTGACCATAATTTTTACAGACCTTCGGCACATGATTTTTGAGGTAATGTGGTCGGTATTACGCCCGTGCCGCTTTACTTTCCCAGAAAAAATCCGGTACCCATTTAAGGCTGGGTGAACCGGGAAGCCGTCGAGTGGGATCGAACCTTACCTCTTGTCCTTTGTGGTCCAGTTCACTAACCACTGAGCTATCACGGCCCCCAAGACGCCGAAAGCCATACAATAATAATAGATCATTACAGTGTATATAGAACATTGATCATGAAGTATTAAAGTGCACGTAGAACAGCACATAACATAACATAAGCTGTTGCGGCACCATTGGGTATACATAGAGGTATTGCCCCATTCTATCCCACACTCACACCAAATTGCACTTTCGTAGACATCAGTTTGAGAAGCGTTGTTCTCAGCCATTACTAAAGCCTTTTCTATGGTGTTTCATTTTATAAACGACACTGTCACATCAAAATGTGTTATAACATTTCCGTCACAAGCAAAAACTAATTGTATTTTTTTTTTAATTTGCTTGCTGGCTTGCGTTCGCCCGATGACTAAAGTATTCTAGAGTATTCGAAGACTGTAGAATTCCTCTTCGTCATCCGTCCTTAAAAGGACGTTAAGTGGGCGTGTCTGCGTTGTGTTGTGGTTTGCAGTATAACTGTTATATTTGCGCCTTTTGGCCCAACACATCCGACTTCAGCACGACATTTTGAGTACCAGGTTGTCTTCCCTCTTCGATCCCTGCTCGCTTGGCAAGACTAGACAGGTTAGTCTGTTACTGGAGGCACTACGAAGAGGTGGAGCAGGGTCTAGATGGTTTTGGTTCACCGATCCTGGCGCAAGCCATCAGCTGTTGGTCGCTGACAACTTCCAGCTCTGGTGCTGGGAGGAGCGCCTTCGCCTCAATTTTTTTGGGGTGATTTTTAAAAATTTCAGATGGGTTTTAGCAATCATTAACATTTTATAAAAAAATAAACAAGTAAGCTCAGAATCAATTGTTTGTTTAAACGCAGAGATCAACCGTCCACGCATTGCTCAGTCTTTTATCAACCAACAAATAGGGACATGGTAGGTTTGGATCACACCATGGCTATATGACCTTCAAAGTCTTGACTGTTGGTAGCAAGCAATCATGATGTGTCTGTAGTTTGGTTACATATTAGTGTCAGACTGGATCCTGTTTTACTGAGCAGTAGTTTTCTCTTGTGGCTGAATCTGCCAATATTGGATAAACAGATCCGATCGCGGAACGAACAGGATACATGTATGGTGCTGAACATCATCTCCTTTCTCCTACTCTTTTTATCTTCTAACTTTGACATCAACGCCTTCTCGAATGTTGCAGTGCCGTTTTTTTTGTAATTGTGATCTCCCTGTGCTACGATCTGATGACAGACGATCCCAGTTGTTTCGCTGATAGAGAATCCTCTCTAGGAAGTCGTGCAAGCACCCTTATTTCTCGGCACTGGTCTGCTATTTAGTATCTTTCCATCCCTATGTTCATCATCATCATTATTGGGTGCCTTCTCCGCATCGAAGATTGGCTACCATGGAGCGCCATTCCACTCTGTCTCAGGCTTTGATGGTGCAGATTGTCATAGGCTGACTTGTCCATCTTGTGATGTTACTCGTCCATGTTAGTCTTGGTCTGCCTCTGCCTCTTTTACCTTGTATTTTCCCCTCTAATATTATTTTTATTAGACTGTTGTTTCTTTTAATATGACCAACAAATTTCATTTGTCTTGCTCTAATTCTATTTAGTAGTTCTTTTTTCACCCTTAGTCGTCCTAAAACTTCCTCGTTTTTTTTTCTTTCCATCCAATTCTACCTATTCTTCTGTAAATCCACATTTCAAAGGCTTCAATTTTTTGTTCTGTTTTCTGATCTAATGTCCATGTTTCTGCACCATACAGGAATATCCCTAAGTTCACCAAACAGTAAATTATTTGGAAATACTATTGTTGTCCTTTATTTTAACGAGACCCAATCACGAATACACTTATTATGTTTATTATTAAATATTCAACATGAGGACAATTTGTATTTGATATGTTTTCACAGTGGATAATGAAAAGTATATTATTAGTATTAGTCATGTTATTAATATTACTATTATTACTGCATTAATTATATGTATTATTATAACCAAACAGGACAATTTCAACTTATAAAACAAGGAGTCAGACAAGGCTGTGTTCTGTCGCCGGGTTTGTTTTCACTTTACAGCGAACATATTATGTGGTCAATAGTAGAAAAAAAAGGAATTGAAGTCAATAGTCACAACATAAATAATTTGCGATATGCGGATGACACAGTTTTAATAGCAGATACAGAGAATGAACTACAAGAAATGATAGACATAATAGTAAAAGAAAGCATCAAGAAAGGTCTCAGTCTGAATAGTAAGAAAACAGAAGTAATGGTCATATCAAAGAAACAATCATCACCATCATGCAGCATAAAAATAAACAGGACAAATCTGAAACAAGTGCAACGCGTCAAATACTTGGGCACAATAATAACATCAGATGGAAGATGCACCACGGAATAAAAAGCACAATAGCTCAGGCCAAAATAGCATTTCATAAAATGAAAAATATCTTATGCAATAAATCTATGTCAATAGAAACGAGAAAGAGAGTTCATCGGTGCTATATAGAACCATTTATGACCTATGGAAGCGAGTCATGGACAGTAGACAGACAAATGAAAAGACGATTAGAGGCCACAGAGATAGCATTTCTCAGAAGAATGTTAAAAGTTCCCTGGATAGCTAAAAAGACCAATGAGGAAATTCTCAAAGAGGTCAACACAAAAAGGGAGCTCTTAAAAAACATCAGAAAAGGCAATCAATATTTTTCGTGCACATCATGAGAAGAGGAAAGTTGGAATACTTGGTTACAACTGGTAAAATAAAAATAAAAAGAGATCGCGGACGACAAAAAGAGAAAAAAAACTGGATATCTTGGTGTCATGGCATGGACAACAGTCAAAAACGGAACTGATACGATGCACTGTAGATAGAAGTTAAATACCTACTAAAATAAAATATCAGAATAGACGGTGTTTCCATTGTAAATATAACTGTAATGAGATTTTAATATTCCAATTTACTTACCGTTACGGCAGACCCGATTAGCCGTCTAATCTACCCCACCTTTGATGATTTTACAAAAATTATTTACTTTAATGTGGACCACGCATAATGTAGAGTCATGTTTAATCAATAATTTTAGAGGACTAAGTACACGTATATTATTTTATTACGACTAAACATGGAGCATTTCGAAAATAAGGATCCTACCAATACTACTTGAAACCGCGCTTTACCCTAAACCATCAAAAGACATTAACTGTCAGATCTCCTAATCCTTTTCCCCTATCACCTCATTCCTACCCGCCCAGAGAAGATAAACTCGATGGATAGTCTTAGAAAAAGAGTATACAGAGTACTAAACATAATTAGATCAAGAATTAATACAAATATATAAGTTTGTCTTTTCCTTTAGCAAACAGTTTAACCCATTACGTGTAATACCGGTTGACGCAGACAATCATGTCCTTCCACAATCATAGTATCATTTCTGTTGTTAATTGTTTGCTGTGTCATGACATACACTAAGCTCTCTATAAAATCTTCTCACTTATTCGCCCACGATCACTCTTTTCCTGTATTTTGCCAGTTGTAAATAAGTATATCAATATTTCTCCTCTCATGATGTGCCCAAAAAGTGTCGATTCTTGCTGGTGTTCATTAGGCGTTCTCTCTTTTATGTCTACTGTTCATGATTCACATCCGTACTCTAGAAGACTCCATATAACACTTATAAGTTATCTTTCTCACTGCTATTGGCGTAGACCTGTTACACAAAACGTCTTTCATTTTCTGAAAAAATATATATAAAAAACAAAATGTAACCCCAAAATATTGCGTATCTAATCGTCTTTCCATTTGGTTTCATTTCCGGGTTCACCCAGCCTTAAAAGGGTGCCGGATATTTTCTGGGAAAGTAAAGCGGCACAGGCGTAATACCGACCACAATAACCCACAAATTTTGTGCTGAAGCTCTGTAAAATGTATGGTCACTAACACTATAATCACAACACTCCACTTGGCGTGACGAGGACTCTATATTTTACTTTTATGAAATAAACTCACGGTGAACGTGTTCCATGTCTTCTCCTCACCTGAATAATAACAAAAGGTAATTAAAACTGAAATGAAACTTGAGTAAAACAGCGCACAACAAGCAATGCTATAAATAGGTACTGAGAAAATATAAGGATATCCGTTGGTGAATACACAGTCTCTATCAACAAAACCAGTCATGTGCGACGTGCTGCTCCTTTTATGTAGAAATACTATAGCTCGTTTCAAATCATGTGCCCAACTTCAAAACGATATTACTCAGTAACCATTTGTTAAAAACTGTTGAAATTTTCCAAATGTTATTAGAATGCAAAAGACCCTTTAAATGTATATTTAACAAATATCTTGCAGCTGCAGTTTTCTTAAAGTGGCGAATTTCTTTGATGTTTGTCAAAATTGTAAATTGTGAACCCCTAAAGAATAGAAATTACCGTAGTTGCTAGTATGTGATTAATTTTCACTAGGTAAAGGCGTGGCCGTAATGGGGAAATAACTGGATAAGACAAAACACCAGGAGAATTATTGTCTTCTCAGTTCGAGGACGGACGATAATATCAAGGTATACCTGTATGTCCAATTTTCATAGTTGTGTGGTCCTGAAAAGGACCGTTTGTTGAACTAATTTAAGGTAATATAGGGGCCAACATTGTGGGGGCTATATACTTTCATTCTGAATCAGACGAGTCTAAAAGATTAATAACTGTTTGGGGTTGAACATTCCACAAACCATCATTTTTCCAATATTCCTCTTCCTGTTTTAAGACGTGGTCTTCACATTTAGCCCAATAATCTTTGTCTATATTTAATAAAGCGAGATTAGCAAGAGTCTTTACATCGCATATTTTGAATGTTGTATTTTCATCTGCCACTTGTCCTTTTAATTTTGCCCAGATTAGTTCTATTGGATTTAAATGAGCATGGTAAGGTGGCAGCCTCAAACTTATATGACCGTGCTCTTGGATAATCTTATCTATTTGAAAAATCTTTGTCCTTTGTTTTTGCTTTACTAGAGATAGTAATTCAGGTTTTAAGTACATGTTATTAAATTGTATGTGCTCCTTTGTGAGCCATATCTTAATAGCATCTTTTGTACTGAATGACGTCGGGACTTTATCTTCAAGTGCAACAATGTTGTCGTACGCTGCATTGTCCATTATTAGGCAAGATGGTCGATCTAGTGATGGGAGAGCAGAATTTTCAATCCAATGTCTAAATATGTGACCATTCATCTCAGAGTGATAATCCCGATTGTCTATGGATTTTGAAAGAAAAATGAGCTCTGCATTCTGTATTAGTCCATGTTGTCGACTACCTGCATGTGCAATTATCAAGCGCTGTTCTTTGCTGCTAGGTATTAATCTCTTAATCTTTCCATCTGATGACTGCCATTCCCTTTTGTTAGTGTGGTGAGCATTGATCCATGTTTCATCCAAGTACACAATATCATAACCTTGCTTGCGCACCTCTTTTACTTCACGTAAGTACTTGCTTCTCATGACTACTATATGTGGCTTCTCACAGATGATGTTTCGTCCATTGGAATACTTTCTGAATGTAAAGCCTGCAGCTCTCACATTCCTCCATAATGTAGACTTTGATATTTCAATACTGTTGTTCTTTTTCAGCGATACTTTTAATTTTCTTATTGTAACAGTTTCATTCATACCCAACATTTTGTGAATTTCACTTCTAATAAGTTCTCTGTTGAAATTATCCAACATTTTTGCTCTTCCTTGTGATTTTGTATATTTTGAACATTGACGGTCACGTGCTTGAATCCAGCGATTAAATGACCGTTTAGATAAATCCAAAATGTGTCTTGTCCTATTCTCAGGGTTTTCTAAAGAATGAAATAATCTTCCTCGTTTAGCCTCTTTGCAAAAATAGTCATACATTTTTATTGCGATGTTTTGTAAACTGCAGAATTTCATTTTAAGACTCATGATAAATGTTATCGTTCCATGTCTGCGCCGCTGAATGAACGGAAATGGAACACACAATGTCTCGTGTTTTTTACAAGTGTCTAATTGTGTCAGAAAACCCACGTTGAAAGCGTGCAAACACGCCAATTTGACCGTGTATGGATTTTTACTCGCCATTTTTAACTTAAAATACTGTAAACATTAAGTTTTGACTACATCAATGGGTCGTTATAAATTTATATAAATCAAATAAGCAACAATAATAACCAAATGTTTTTTTTTAATGAAATTAATTCCCTGTTGGGTTCTAATCATTATAACTTTACATGCCAATTTTGAACAACTTACAAAAAGCGGTTAAAAAGATATCGATTTTAAAAGTTGGGCACAAGTTATGAAACGGACTATAAATAGGAAATAAAGGCGACCAAGCTAAGTAAACAGGATGAGAAAAAAAACATATTTAGTAATAAATTATATAAATAATTATAAACTAATTAATCAATAGAATTACGTAGTGCATCCCTGAGGTTAGGCGAAGAGTGGTAGACAACAACCATCTATTGTTTTCGTAAGGCCCACGGACTGATAAGAATCACCCAACTTTTGTGAATTTTTGAGCTTTGCGAACAGAGGCAGTTGAGGGTAAAATGATGACAGTTGTCTATAGCTAGCATACAAGAAAACGTCACAAGATGTGGATGATTCTGAGATTTCCCTCTCAGCTCGCAGGCCTTAGTGAAACTATATATGGATGTGGATAGAGCAAAGACAACGTTACCGGGGTAAATTGAGACTGACGTAAAGTGTGAACTACATGTATGACACTCTGTCAAGGACATTTATGGTTAAGGTAACCTGGATGTGATGTGTTGATGTTGGACACGACGCAGATTGCTAATCGACCACTGATTCCTAGACCTCCTTACAAAAAAAAAAAATTAAATAGATGCATATATTTGAGAGACACTGAGAATAACATTGATGAGAAAGGCAAGAGCAGCAGGAATCGGCTCCCTCAATGAGATAGAGCTGCTTGCACAGAACAGAGACAAATGGCGAGATTTGATAAAATATCTCTAAAAGAATTTAAAACTGCTAGAACAAAAATTTAGATAAGAGAAAGAGTATCTTGGTCTACGCCCTATGGGCCGGCTACGGCTCGAAAGGTCAATATATATATATATATATTTGAGCTGGTAACGGCATTCTTCAAGTTGTGGAAAAGTCAGTTATGTTTGCGGAGGTTCTTCCCAGAGAACACAAAGAGATGCAAACTTGAATAACTGAAGAAATAATATCGTATATTATCGCAGGAGTACTGTTCTAGTCCTTCTTCAAGTGATATTTTATAAAGGTAACGATTGTTTCTATAGCTGTGATATCAGCCTGGACATCTTCATATTCATAAGCGTTTCTAGCAAGCTAAGGCGACATTTCGCGATATCAACCACATCACCACAATAATGTGCCGTGGGTCATGAACGTAGTCACTAACTCAATAATTTGCCGTGGGTCATGAACGTAGTCACTAACTCAATAATGTGCCGCGAGTTGTGAACGTAGTCACTAACACAATAATGTGCCGTGGGTCATGAACGTAGTCACTAACACAATAATGTGCCGTGGGTCATGAACGTAGTCACTAACACAATAATGTGCCGTGGGTCATGAACGTAGTCACTAACACAATAATGTGCCGTGGGTCGTGAACGTAGTCACTAACACAATATTGTGCCGTGGGTCGTGAACGTAGTCACTAACACAATATTGTGCCGTGGGTTGTGAACGTAGTCACTAACACAATATTGTGCCGTGGGTTGTGAACGTAGTCACTAACACAATATTGTGCCGTGGGTCGTGAACGTAGTCACTAATACAATATTGTGCCGTGGGTTGTGAACGTAGTCACTAACACAATATTGTGCCGTGGGTCGTGAACGTAGTCACTAACACAATATTGTGCCGTGGGTCGTGAACGTAGTCACTAACACAATATTGTGCCGTGGGTTGTGAACGCAGTCACTAATACAATAATGTGCCGTTGATCGAGAACGCAGTCACTAACACAATATTGTGACGTTGGTCGTGAACATAATTACTAACACAATATCCAGCATACTTCTAGCAAAGCGGGGAGGCAATCGTCACTTACTTCTACATTAAACTGCTCTCATGTTTTATGAAGACAGCAAACCATCTGTGGATGACAGTACATCTGAAGTGATGTGGATTTGATCATTCTTGTTAATGAAACCATCATCATCAAGCACGGGGCCTGCTAGCGTAGGTGATCATATCTCTGCACAATTTTCGATCTCGACAGCTATTTATCATTTCTGTTGTGACCTTCTGCCAAGCCATTCTCTTAAGCTGTCTGGTACTTTTTCTCTTTGCTTTCCTCTATCTCTTCGTCCCGCAATTTTCCCAGTTGTTACAATATATTCCAGTTGTTCTCTTCTCATTACATGGCCAAAAAAATGATGATTGTTTCTTCCTAATATTGGAAATTAGCTCTCTTTTTGCTTCGACCTCTTTCAGAACATTTTCATTACTCTTCTTAACTGTCCATGGTAATCTCAAAATTCCTCTGTAAAACCACATTTCTACAGACTCCAGTTATTTTCTTGTTTGTAGTCCTATTGTCCATGGTTCAAATCCATATGTTAAGACTGAATCTACATAACATTTAAGAACTCTTTTTCTTGTTTCTATTGTCAAAAATGGATTGCATAGTATCGTCCTCATTTTTTGGAAAGCTGCTTTTGCCTGAGCAATTCTGCATCTCACCTCTTTTGTACATCTTCCGTCTGAGGTTAACAAAGTTCCCAAATATTTAAATTCATTTACCTGTTTTAATATTGTTCCACTTGTCTTTATTTTGCACTGAGGTGATGTCTTTTTATTTGTTGTTACCATTAGATCTGTCCTTTTGCTATTAAGGCTAAGTCCTTTATTTTTGCTTTCTTTCACTATAATGTCCAACATTTCTTGTAACTCATTATCACTCTTAGCGATTAAGACTGTTATTATTGGTTATTGGTTATGGAAGGCCTCGGTTTCACAGCAAACGAATTAAAATCCATAATTGCTCAACCGCCCGTGCCAGTGGAATCATCCGAATTACTAACTCATCTCCCAAACAAAGAAAGGTAACTGTAGTCCCCATCGTAGCAGTCTCAGCACACGCCAAAAGACATAAGGCGAAACCGCGCAGAAAGTGAACACAGCCAACTGTTCCCTGTCATACGATATCATCATTCATCGTAAACAAGCGGGATATCGAAGCAGGATCAAAACGGATGAGACACACAGCTCACGGTGTGCACAGAGCACTTAACTCAGTAGCTCCTGCAACAAGCCGGACTTGGAATATGAAGAAACTGCAAGAAGAAACACTTTTCAGACATAGCCTTCAATGGCTGCCGCCTATCCACCATATACCATGGGAGTTCACGTCCTCCCGAAAATGATGATCGTCATAGCACTTGATGATGTTAGGCCGTCATTGATGACTCCAATTCCAAACATATAGACAATAATAAGACACAGTGGTGGTAAGTTATCATTTCCAATCCAACAGAAGCCACATGACCTGCAGTTAGTAAAACCACAGAGAGAATATGATTTTGTGACCTTCACTGATTCACTCTTAGATGTGAATGTGCAGTTTACACAAGAGGAGAAGTTTTCAACTACAGTGATCCCATTTAAGGCAATTCTGGGATAGCAAGGCAAGTCTCCTTTATAGCAGCAGAACTTGATGTTCTCCGCTCCCTTCTTGTAGCTGCCGCCACACGATTCTGATGTCTCATTAACTTGGATAACATTCAAGAACAATGTCAGATTAACATTCCATAGATATGGCTCTGCTGATGAAATGCTTGGTGCAACAGTTGTATCAATCATACTGGAGGCTCCTGGTCTGTGGTCATTAATATCACAGACAGCACATGATGTTGTTATATTCAGTATTTCTTTCTGGGGTGTAAATATGTGGCACACACATGGAGAGTGGTTTGTGGTCACAGTAATCCCATTAAAGGCAATTCTAGGGTAGCATGGCATAGCTGTTTCAGAACAGCACAATCCTGTCATGTTTTCTGTGTTCGCTATAAAGCTGCTGCTGCTACACAATCCTGACCAATTATAGGTGTGGACATTATTCACTTGCAATGACAAAACTGCTTTGTTTACATCATTAACCTCTGGAAGCGAATCATTTATGGGACTAATAGTACAGTTTATTCTTCCATCGGGGATATCTTCATTGAGTCCCCAAAAAAAGGTCTTTGGTTAAAAAGCACATATGCTTTTGAGTTAAACACACAATGAGCCCACTTCATAGATTCAAAATGATCCTTGCCAATGCCATCCATTTGCACAAGTTAGGGTCCTTAGCTACCAACGTCCCAAACGTCTGAAACGAATTAACGACTTTATCTACAGCGAATGTTAACGAACTGTGAACAAACATTTATGTTCAAACCCTTGAAAACATTTTCAAAAATCTGCCAACTCGCAGCAATATCATATCTCGTGTTGTTCAATGTAAACATTGCTTAGTCCATAGCTCGAATATAAATAAGCTGCCATTTTGGTGCGTCCCTGACGTCATTTTTTTTTACGACTTTATCATCAGCATACCTTAAATTATTTATATCATGACCTTCAATTGTTATTCCTGGAATGCTCCTTATGGATCTTAAAATAATCTCACTATAAATATTAAACAAATCTGGTGACAGCACACAACCTTGTCTAACACCCTGTTTTATTTGTTGAAACATTCCCAATCGGTTTCCAGTTCTTATGGCCGCTGTTTGTTGCCAGTACATGTTCTTTATTATTCTTAGATCTTTGCTGTCTATGGTTATGCTTTCTAAAATGTTGATTATTTCTTGGTGCTTTACTTTGTCAAATGCTTTGGTATAATCTATGAAACATAGTTATAGATCTGATTTCACCTCTATGGTTCTTTCTACTAAAGATCTTATGATGTATATGTCATTGTTCGTACCTTTATCTCTAACAAAACCACACTGTTCATCACTAATTTCTGAACTGATTTTGTTTCGCACTCTTCGCATGATGATTCTTGGTAATATCTTAGTCATGTGACTTATAATGGTTATTGTCCGATGATCAACGCATTCAATCGCACCAAATTTCTTTGGTAGGGCTATGAATATTGATTTGAACAAGTCGCTTGGTATATACGCCGTTGTAGATATCATTCAATATTTTTGTTAGTATTTCTATTCCAAAATCACCCATGGCTTCATTCTCTTCTTTAGTTATATTATCTGGTCCGGGAGCTTTTCCTGCTTTCATATTGCGCAAGGCGTCTTCCACTTCTTTGAGTATTTCTGGTCTTTCTCCATTATCCTTAATATTTACTTCTGTTAGTTCATCATTATAAAGATCTTTAATGTATTCTGTCCATCGTTCCCTTATGCTTTCTTGTTCAATCAACAGTTCTCCTTCCTTTGATCTTAAACATCGAGGTTTTTGTTTGCGTTTTTCTTCCTGTTAATTCTTCAATTTCTTTGTATATAAGCTTTAGCATCTCCTTTTTGTTGCATTTCAATCTCTTTGTATCTCTCTTTTAGCCATGCTTCTTTTGCTTTATTGCATTTTATTATAATTTCTTTATTTAATCTCTTATACTTATCTTTATTTTCTTTCTTTCTTCTTCTTGTATCCATTAGCTACAAAATGTCATCTGTCATCCATTTCTTTCTTGAATTTGTTCTCACTGGTGGTATGAACTCTTTTGATGTTTGTTGCATTGATTCTTTTAGCATTTCCCACTGTTCATCAATGCTTTGTATCTTCTCCATTGCATTGTACCGGTTCTGAATTGTGATGTTATATTTGTCTTGCATCTTCTTGTCTGATTTGAGTACAAATCGTTTTGTTGCTTTCAATTTTACTCTAAGCTTTCCCACAACTGGTACATGATCACTATTGCAATCTGCTGCTGGTCTAATTTTCACACAAACCAGATTGTTTCTAAATATATTGCTTATCATTATGTAATCAATTTGATTACGTGCGTTGTCTCCTGGGCTTGTCCATGTCCACAGACGTCTTGGATGTTGCTTAAACCAGGTGTTTCCTATCATCATGTTGTGTGTTCTTGCCCAGTCAATAAGTTTCTCACATCTTTCATTCCTCTCGCCTAAGCCATAATGCCTAACTACTTCCTCAACTCTTTCCTTTCCTACTTTTGCGTTAAAATCCCCTAGAACTATGGTGTTTTCATGTGGTTTGCATTCACGAAGTGCCTTATTTAACTCGTCGTAAAATGTATCAATTGTCTCCTCTAGACTGTCTGCTGTTGGTGTATAAACTTGTATAAGATTTATATCTATTGGCTTTCCATTCAGTTTCACTAAAAGGACTTTGTCAGATATTGGGAAAAAGCCTTTCACTATTCTTGCTCTTTCTGCATTCAAGATGATACCTACTCCCCCCCCCCTTTTTTTTTGCCAATGCAACCATACTAAATGCAAACATACATAGTCTGTAATTCTATGGACGAGATTGCCACAGGAAAATGGTTTAGCAAATCAGTTTTCATCTCAACTCAGAATTCATTATTCTGTATTTTGTTTGTGTGTTAATGTTCATATGTGGTTAGCAAACTTAAGTATCTTTCTTTAAATAAAAGGAGAGGGTTTGGATTCATTAAGCAACTTAAACACAAACGGCAACCGTCCAACCATGTAAGTGACAACTCACATGGGTAAAATATTATTAAAAATACATGTATGAGACGTGAATCTCCAAAATGGTATTAGTATAATAACGAAGAATGCTCCACAACCCAGCCCCTAGTTGACCAAATACTCCAGGTAGATGTCGCTTTCAGCACAATCGACGTACCGGTGGCTATATTTCTCACCTGAACAAATTAATGCACTTGGCAGTAACAATGAAGTCAAAAAAGTCACTAAAGTCAATCTAGAAGTGGTAGTACATATGTCAATTAAAAACATAATTAACGTGACCGTCTAGTGATGACATTCCATCTATTGGTAGCGGTTTACCAGTGCATGACAATGCATCCATGCTGGCAAACAATAAATCCCCAAATAGGTTATAATTCACCTGAAGATGACCAATTCAGTGGGCCTTCTCCCGCGCTATGAAAATCTACACAAACCGACAATTTATCTTAAATAATTAAATTACTTGTAGTCCGGACTAGGATTCAGTCTGCCCCCCCCCCCCCCTCAAAAAAAAGGCTTCACACAAACCGGAGAGGAAAATATATTTTGTTTTAAAGCATCCATCGACTGACAGCTGACTGCTTACTCAGTTCAGTCATGTCAATCTGATCGTGATCCTACATCACCTTCCCACAGTGGCATTGGACTACCAATGCTGGACTAACAAGGATCGACGAGAGAAGACAACCGGGTTCCAGAAATGTCATGCTATAGTCGACTACGTTGTTCCCGAAAGTAGCAGTTATGATAGCGTTCTGTAAATCACAACACAACAACAAATCACAAGGAGATATATATAGATATTGAAGTCAGCGTCAATACAGGTGAGGTTTCGGTTTCACAAAGCTCTAAATAATAACTGTAGATAGATAACATTGATTATGGTTGAAGTATGTCATAGAGCCCCGACGATCATCAGTGTTATAGGATGGGGAAGACAGGAAGAAAGGTCTCTTCAGTCAGTGTACTGTTATTATTGTTTGTATTATTATTATTATTATTATTATCATGAAAGCAAATTCGATTACAGAAAAATGCGTTGACTTTGAATGTCCGAACAAAGCACACATATACTGTAGCTTGATGTAAACAACAACTGAACTCAACTTGCGCCTATTTTTCTGCAATTTTTTCAGGGCGACCACATCAAAACAGCATAACCTGTACCAGTAAACATGTAATTGTTAAAGATATTGATCATAAAAAGGAAAGCTGTTGTTACAACTGTTTACTCATTTTACCAATTAAAAATAAATGTATACCTTTGGATTTTATAATAAAAACTGATCGCTTTTCAAATAACACATTTTGAGAATCAGAAAGATAGAGTGTCGTGTGGGTGTGTGTCCGTGCATAACAGGTTTCGTTTGTTTAGCTCGGTCTCATCTCACAGATCCGGGTACACTTAACACAGAGCTTTCCGTCCCTCAAGGACAGCTGCATTTATTGTACATTAAATACAAGAAAGAACATGTCTATGTTTTGCTTAGACAAAATTTGAAAGCGATCAAATCTATAGCGTGAAATAGCGACAATAGCAAGAGTGCTAGTGACAATAAAAAGAATGATAAAACAGTGGCACAATGAAAGGTAACACAAACAACATTACTATAGTCCGTTTCAAAATTATTAGCCGCTATTTAATAATTATGGTTATGGAAGGCCCTGGTATCACTGCAGACGAATTAAAATCCATAATTGCTCAACCGCCGTGCCAGTTGAATCATCCATTACTACTTCATCTCCCAAACAAAGAAAGGTAGCTGTAGTCCCCATCATAGCAGTCACAGCACACGCCAAAAGACATAAGGCGAAACCGCACAGAAAGTGAACACAGCCATCTGTTCTCCATTATATTATATCATCATTCATCGTAAACAATTGGAATATTGAAACTCGATCAAAACAGTTGAAACTAACTCAGTAGCTCTTGCAACAAGCCGGACTTTGAATATGATAAAACTGCAACAAGGAACACTTTTCAGACAAAGACACTTTTCATCAATGGTACCTCCCGCCTATCCACCATATTGACCGGAAGTTCACGTCTCCTGAATATGACGATCGTCATTTTTTTCATAATATATAGCGCTTGATGATGCTAGGACATCACACTGACTCCAAATCCGAAAACATGAAACAACAGATTGTATGATCTCCCTGAAATGTGAATTTGTGAAATTATTAATCCCTCCTGACTAACATGAACCTCAGAGAGTGACCCCGGTGCTGCAAAGTCATATACGAAACTCCATTCCGCCTTACACTATTAACGTACGGCCGTTTTAGGGATATACAAGCAGCCATTGTGATGACGCAGCACACACACAACAATGACTGCGCCCATAAAATCCCAATTACACTAATAAATGCAGCCAACAACGCACGAAAAGATGATGCACAATCTCTAAAGTGAAAACTGCGATTGACTTGGCAGATCAGTCCATATTAATGAATATTTAATTTAATAATTAATATCTCCGTAACCACCTGATCGAAATTGTTAAAATTTTGCACATGACATAATAATCACAATGTCGCCACGAATGTATTTTTGTTCCTAATTAAAAACGTATGGATTTAAACTGCAAAAATTGAGGAACGAAGAGATAGAGGGAAGCAAAGAGAAGAAATGTCACACAGCTTAAGAGAATGGCTTGGCAGAAGGTCAACAACAGAAATGATAAATAACTGTCGAGATCGAAAGTTGTGGAGAGACATGATCACCTACGCCAGCAGGCCGGGTACTTGATGATGATGATGATGATGGTTTTAAATTTTCTTTATTCAATATATACAAATTTACTACCTCCTATACAAACCATTATTTTATATGGTTTACCCCTTAATATTTCAGACCTGGACTTCCGGTTTCAAGATGGCGCGGTCATGTTTGCGTCAACGTTCACTGTTACGTTTTTTGTGCCGGAAAGATGGTTAATTCTATCTTTCCAATGCAGATCAGTGTATAGATAAAAAGTTCCACTGTTGGGATCTTCCCCGGTGAAGCGGAGTACATGCATGTGATCTGAAATCCTCTACAGTGTGCGTGATAGTGTGTTGATTGCAATTCAATATACGTCATCGTTGGAATACCGGTCAATATGACGGTTAGGCGTCAGGAACTTTTAATTGCTGTGTCTGAAAAGTGTTCCATGTTGCAGTTTCCGCATATTCCAAGTCCGGCTTGTTGCAGGAGCTACTGAGTTAAGTGCTCTGTGCACACCGTGAGCTGTGTGTATCATCCGTGTTGATCATGTTTCGATATTCCAATGGTTTACGATGAATGCTGATATCGTATGACAGGGAACAGTTGGCTGTGTTCACTTTCTGTGCAGTTTCGCCTTATGTCTTTTGGCGTGTGCTGAGACTGCTATGATGGGGACTACAGCTACCTTTCTTTGTTTTGGAGATGAGTTAGTAATTCGGATGATTCCACTGGCACGGGCGGTTGAGCAATTATGGATTTTAATTCGTTTGCAGTGATACAGGGGCCTTCCATAACCAAATAAATAAATAATTTCAGACCTATTACTGTTTGCTAATCTTTCACGCAATTCCTGATTTGTGATTTGTGGAGTTTCTCCGCACATTTTTGCACGATGTTTGAACGACAAGTAAATTTTGGATGTTTATAAACAGCTTCCGTTTCTATTCATTGGCGTTATATAAATCGTTTAGTGTTCTAGCATTTATTGAAATGAGTGTTATTATTAACATTCGAATTATGTTACGCCTCTGCCGGAATAGGCCAATTGCTTCATTTACGGTAAACTATCCAAAATAAGGACAAATCAAATAATAACATAGAGGTAGAAAACTCCAACATCAATGAGCTACTCTTCGCAGATGACCAATGCCTAATATACGAGGATGACAACCTGCTACAACAGCATTTAACATCTCTAGACAAAAGCTGCACAAACTACAGTATGAAAATTAACACAGCAAAAACAGAGTCTATAAGAATAAGCAAATTAAGACACCCATTAAACATCAAGATCAAAGATAAAGAAATAAAGCAAGTAGAGGAATTCAAGTATTTAGGCACAATGTTCACAGAAGATGGAAAACTAGACAGAGAAATTGACATGAGAATACAAAAAGCAAATGCTGTCGCATACCAGCTTTCACCATTGCTAAGACATCCAAACATTTCTATGCCAGCTAAACAACAAATGATAAATAGCATCTTCATACCACCTTTGTGCTATGAAAGTCAAACATGGACCCTTACTAAATCTCATTTAAGAAAGATCAATACATGTGAGATGCGTTGCTTGAGAAAAGTAACAAACAACACAAGAAGAATACCAAATGAAACCATAAGAAAAATAGTAGGAACAAAACCCTGCCAAGAATATATAGAACAACAACAACTTAAATGGTTTGGCCACCTGGTCAGAATGAATCCTTACCAATCACCATCAAGGGCGTTCTTCTCGAGAATGCATGGAAAAAGACCAAGAGGAAGACCCAGAAGAAGATGGATAGATGCAGTGACAGAGACATGTAACAACAAAGGAAAATCACTAATTCAGACAATTCGAGCAGCACAAGAACGGCAAATGATATAAACCACGACACCTTTTAGGTATCAGTGAAAGAGAAAAGAAGAAAGAAGACGGTAAACTATTTTCTTCAACCACAAAATAACTGCATCTGTCAAAAAGATCAAAGCAATTAGCCGTTGCAGGTGAATGACAATATCTGCAATAGTGCATTTTAGAAAACTTTTGGGACATTGAAAAAATAAGACCAAATGTAAAAAATCATGTCTATGTGTGTTATCTGCCTATGCGGCGAGGGACCCCTGTGTACACGGCTGCCAGGGAAAAATGGGTTAACACGCAAATTTCAGTTCCTAGTCTCTAGGGACTTCGTCAGAGCTGAAAGCTGGCGAACGCAACAACAACAACAACAACATGTCTATGTGTGTAAAGGTTATGGAGATATTTGAAGTCAAGCGTGGACAAACCATTTTGAAACGGACTATAGTGGAAATAACAATTGCGATTCAAAGAGATAAAAAAAAATTTAATTAGTAACATAGCAAAAATGTGTAAACACTCATACGTATATTTATAAAACTGAAATAGAAACAATGATACAAATATTGATGCAAACTAAGAAACACTGATACAAATGCAGATAAACATTGAGAAACTATATGTATACATGAACATATTAATTTGCCTAAAATAAAAATACAAATAATGATACAAATATTAACAAAACTGAGATAGGAGCACTGAATGACGTATCTAATTTTTGATACAAAAATTTCATACAACGAAAACTGAGCCACATTCAATTCTACAAGGTTGATAATAATTAAGTTGCGAACAATGATATAAATACAGATACAAACTATATACTTCTTCCTCTGCTTTTTCAATGTTCAAGTTTTTTGGTTTTGCGAACTTGACTCTTTGTCCTGTATCATAATGGAGGGATGGGAACAATATCAAGACACAAGATGAGCTGGTCACGTGGTCCGTACTCGACATCATCATTGAGTGCCGTCTCCACATCAAAGGTTGACTACCATTGAGTGCCATTCCGTTCTGTCTTGTTGTGATGGTGCAGATTGTCATAGACTGACTTGTCCATCTTTTGATGTTACTCATCCTGGTTAATCTTGATCTGCTCGGCTTCTTTTACCTTGTATTTTCTCTTCCAAGATTACTTTTAGTATGCTCCTGTGTCTTTCAACATGTCAAAAAATAACATGTATCTTGTTTGAATTATTTTTAGTAGCTCTCTTTTCATTTTTAGTTGCTTTAAGACTTCATCGTTTGTTTTCTTTTCTTTCGCCCGAATACTTCCTATTCTTCTATAAATCCACATTTCAAAGGTTTCAATTTTCTGTTCTGTTTTCTTGTCCACCAATGTCCATGTTTTTTTTTCTGCACCATTCGGGAATGTTGAGGAGATGCTATTCTTAGTTTTATTATATCAAACCCATCCTGGTAAGAGAGGCATTCCATCTGGTTTTTAGTTTGTGAGATCACATCTGCAATCCCGTTGCCATGACGAAGTTCGCTCTTCTTTTAAGGCCGTGACGATTGTCCCATAGTTTCTGCCTTAGTCCAGCACCCACTCACTAGACACCTTGGTTCATTGTGGCTTGGACACACAGAGATGGTATAATCTAGGTCCTGATTACGAATTCCACATTGGCATTCATTTGTATAGGGAAATTTGAGATGGTGGAGATGATTTAGAATTCTGCAGTGATGGTTCTCAGACGAAAGATGATGGATGGTCTGATGAAATCTCTGCAATTGGTGTATGGGTTATCCGATGTTTTAATGTTCGACCTTATTTCCCACTCCTATCAGTTAGACAGCTGCCTTAGTGAGAGAGTCCGGAATCCTACTCTGACAGAGTCATGATCGCAGAAGAAGAAGAATTTCCCACTCCGAGTGGTATCTGGTGGGTTTGATGGATTTGGTCTCTCAGTAGGTCACATGGTGGTAGAACTGTTCCCTTTTTCTGCCTGTTTTTGATAGTGCATATGCCCTCTCATTTCTGCCAATTCCACTGTGGGATAGCAGCCACAGGATGATGTGCCCGAAAAATGTTGATTATTTCATTCAGATTCTTTTTAGGAGCTCCCTTTTTGTGTTGGCCTCTTTGAGAACTTCCACTTTGGTCTTTTTAGCTGCCCAAGGAACTTTCAACATTCTTCTGATATATCCCATCTCTGTGGTCTCTAGTGATTTTTTTTTTCATGTGTTTGTCTACTGTCCATGATTCGCGTCCATAGGTCAGAATTGGCTCTCTGTAGAATCGATGAACTCTTTTTCTCACTTCTATTGACATAGATGTGTTGCATAAGATTTTTTTCATTTTCTTAAATGCTATTTTGCCTGACCTATTCTGTTTTTTTTTTTTTCTGTGGTGCATCTCCCATCTGATGTTATTATTGTGCCCAAGTATTTGAAACGTTGCACTTGTTTCAGATTTGTCCTGTTTATTTTTATGCTGCATGATGGTGATGATTGTTTCTTCGATACATTTACTTCTGTTTTCTGACTATTCGGACATATACCTTTCTTGTTGCTTCCTTTCACTGTCTGTACTAGCGGTTTATTATTTGACTTCGTGAATATCTCTGTAGCTTGGAGCATTGTGGTTGACTCTTCTGCTCTGACATTTGACTGGAAGCTATAGGTTGGGAAAGCCTTTTGCATCAGGCTAATGTACATGCCCGCTTCTATCCCATTTTGTAATGCCCATTGAGGTGATCCATGTGTGTAGATATGCACCATTTTTGGAAGTTGTACTTATCATGAATCATTTCCTCAGATGATGTTTTGTTTAGAAATATTGATGTTTCACTGGATACAAATCAATTTTTCTACCAACTCTGTGCTATCAGTGCTAGAATTGGACGTTGGACTCTAGAACAATAAGAATGATAACGACCACCGAAATGAAATGTGTCAGAAGAATGACAGGAAACAGCTTAAGGGACAGAGTAAGAAACACTGACCTGAGGAAGAAACTCGAAATTGAACCAGCCATCGAATACATAAAGAAACAACAAATAAATTGGTTCGGCCACATAACAAGACAAAAAGAACTAACAATGACTCAATGAGCCATAAACAAACGCTACGAAAACGCCAGATTAAGAGGAAGACCAAGAAAGAGATGGATAAAGGGAATACTAGAGTCACTAGGAGGGATAACATCAAAAGAGACCAACAGAAGAGCAAAGAATCGCAGATTGTTTCTCCCCTCGACGCCAACGGCAGCAGAGGAAGGATAGAAGAAGTAGAAGAAGAAGATGTTTTGTTTTGTGAGTTCAGGCCGTTTTTTGTGTTGATGCCTCGTATGTATTTTATTATGTTGCTTCCTTCCGGTTGGTCATCGTCATCTTCTCCACCTTTGTTTTATTTTCCTCCTTCCTCACCTTCGTAATTTTTCATAATAATTTCCATCTAAGAGAAAGCGTTAGGAAGGAGGCTCGTAGTTTGAAATTCATTGTCTTTAGTTTTATGGAGGTTGGTTCTTGAGATTTAGACTGGGCTGGATAATTTAGAATATATAAAAGTTGTCCACCATGTGTCTGAACTTATTCCTCTCTAAATCATCCGCGGATTGTATCTTCGTGTGTTTCTCTAGGAACTAGAATGGGGTGGTCTCATACCTACTGTGATGAGTCTGAGGGCTGAGTTTATAGTTTTCGATAAACCCGTCAGTGTTACTCCTTGAGGCAATGGCCCATGCTGTCTGTGTTACTCTCTGAGGCGGTGGCCCATGCTGTCTGTGTTACTCTCTGAGGCGGTGGCCCATGCTGTCTGTGTTACTCTCTGAGGCAATGGCCCATGCTGTCTGTGTTACTCTCTGAGGCGGTGGCCCATGCTGTCTGTGTTACTCTCTGAGGCGGTGGCCCATGCTGTCTGTGTGACTCTCTGGGGCGGTGGCCCATGTTGTCTATGTTACTCTCTGAGGTGGTGGCCCATGTTGTCTAAGTTACTCTCTGAGGCGGTGGCCCATGCTGTCTGTGTTACTCTCTGAGGCGGTGGCCCATGCTGTCTGTGTTACTCTCTGAGGCAGTGGCCCATGCTGTCTATGTTACTCTCTGAGGCGGTGGCCCATGCTGTCTGTGTTACTCTTTGAGACAGTGGCCCATGCTGTCTATGTTACTCTTTGAGGTGGTGGCCCATGCTGTCTTTTA
This sequence comes from Megaustenia siamemsis, assembly GCA_032433765.1. Lineage (NCBI taxonomy): Eukaryota > Metazoa > Mollusca > Gastropoda > Stylommatophora > Ariophantidae > Megaustenia > Megaustenia siamemsis. The sequence goes on from JAVIAB010000124.1 coordinate 66,278,866, forward strand.
CTCTTTAAGGTAGTGGCCAATACTGTCTATGTTACTCTTTGAGGCAGTGGCCAATACTGTCTATGTTACTCTTTGAGGTGGTGGCCCATGCTGTCTTTTACTCTTTAAGGTAGTGGCCAATACTGTCTATGTTACTCTTTGAGACAGTGGCCCATGCTGTCTATGTTACTCTTTGAGGTGGTGGCCCATGCTGTCTTTTACTCTTTAAGGTAGTGGCCAATACTGTCTATGTTACTCTTTGACGCAGTGGCCAATACTGTCTATGTTACTCTTTGAGGCAGTGGCCCATGTTGTCTATGTTACTCTTTAAGGCAGTGGCCCATGCTGTCTTTTACTCTTTAAGGTAGTGGCCAATACTGTGTTACTCTTTGAGGCTGTGGCCCATGCTGTCTATGTTACCCTTTGAGGCAGTGGCCAATACTGTCTATGTTACTCTTTAAGGCAGTGGCCAATACTGTCTATGTTACTCTTTAAGGCAGTGGCCAATACTGTCTATGTTACTCTTTAAGGCAGTGGCCAATACTGTCTATGTTACTCTTTAAGGCAGTGGCCAATACTGTCTATGTTACTCTTTAAGGCAGTGGCCCATGCTGTCTATGTTACCCTTTGAGGCAGTGGCCAATACTGTCTATGTTACTCTTTAAGGCAGTGGCCAATACTGTCTATGTTACTCTTTAAGGCAGTGGCCAATACTGTCTATGTTACTCTTTAAGGCAGTGGCCAATACTGTCTATGTTACTCTTTGAGGCAGTGGCCCATGCTGTCTGCGTTACTCTTTGTAGCAGTTGTTCATGCTGTCTGTGTTACTCTTTGAATTAGTTGCCTGTGCTGTCTGCGTTATTCTTTGAAGCAGTGGCCCATGAAGTCTGTATTTCCCTTTAAGGCAGTGGCTTATGCTGTCTATGCTGCTATATGAGGCAGTGGTCCATTCTGTCTGCGTTGCTTTTAGAGGCAGTGGGCCCATGCTGTTAAGCTATATATACGAGCAGGCCTGACAGTTCCTTTATATAGATTACTGATAATGCTGCTTTTATGTTCATCAGTTTGTTCCAGCCAGCTTCTTTATGAATGAGAGCTTCTGAATTGCTTTTCTCTCTGCTACCGTTGAGTGTATTTTTCCACGTGAAGCGATTGTGTAGCTTGATGTCTAGATATGCGATATTGTGTACTAAACGATATATATTTTTCCTTGATCCTTGCTGTATGTTAACAATACTAGCAGTTCCTTTTCCCCACAATTTATCAAAAGCCTTCGTCAGATCAACAAAGACAGCACGGACTTTCTTCTTTGCTTTAAATGCATTTTCTAAGCCTTGTTTTAGATATATAAGTTGGTCCTCTGTATAGTAGCTTTTAGAAAATGCTAATTGAGTTGTTTAGCAGTTGCTTGTTCTCAAGATGTTTCAGTAAACTGTCCTTTTATCAACTTTTCCACATATGCAAACATTTAAGAGAAAGTGAAAGAAACCTGTCGTGGATCGAGAGTAACGCACAGAATATAATGTTTTTATGCTTTTATTTTCTAACTAAACCATCGGCATATTTTCTGGTCAACATTAAGTCATTTTACTCTCTCCACTAAATATATAAGTGTGCGTGAGAGAGAGAGAGAGAGAGAGAGAGAGAGAGAGAGAGAGAGAGAGAGGGGTATAAATGTGAGGCGGTGTGAACCAAAATTAAACTCGACCTTTTGTTCTCAACAGACTAGCTCAGTAACCAGTGTTCTACTGTGGCTATCTCTTAAAAAAACAAAAACATAAAGAACCCCCGTCACGCCAAGTGGCGAATATGGTGTTAGTGACCATACATTTTTACATACCTGCAGCACATGATTTTTGGGGTAATGTGGTCGGTATTACGCCCGTGCCGCTTTACTATCCCAGAAAAAATCCGGTAAGCATTAAAGGCTGGGTGAACTCGGAAGCCGTCGGTTGGGATCGAACCCTACCTCTTGTCCTTTGTAGACCAGTTCACTAACCACTGAGCTATCGCTGCGCCCGGATATCTCTATAATGATACAAATAATGTTAGAAACGCATATGTGAACAATGACACCGATTTTTTAAATAGTTGTGGGATTTCCCAAATATTTGGATTTCTGAAAAAAGTGAAATACTGCTGCTAATTATTGAGAAAATTATGATGATTTGATTATTATAAACCGAATCTAATGGAAATTGAATTGTTTTAAATTGAATCCTATTAAATAATAGAAAAAAAAGAATTTGTAAATTATTAAATTCCGTCACAATAAAACAGCATTTGTGTAAATATATTAGTAATAATAAACAGCTTACATACCTGCCCGCATGTAAAGCTAAACTCGACAAAATGCGCAGAATGAGCCATGTGTTTAATCAATGGGCAAAAATTGGTGTCTAGCTGTACCATGCTGCATTGTGAAATGAACACGTAAAATGCCCTGGTCACTGCACCTGAGTCAATTTTCTGACGTCCAGACATGGCTTGCCATTGTATGATAATAGATTCATGCTGGATAGTGCTGTCAATAAATGGTACAACACACTTCATCATAGTCTAGGAAGCCGATGAGCGCCAAATATTAAGACAAGATCCCAGATACCGGCACTTTGGACAGAGCTAATATCCCTAGCATTGATACTATTCTGATGCGCTTGTACGCACTATATAGTCCTCATGCTAAACATTATCTTGATCCTTCCAGTGCCGCTAGACGTCACATAACGCTGGTAGTGATTTTGACCACCCGTCTCTATTCTTGGCAAGATGCTCGATCTGATCCAGTAAGTCCATGCCTGCAAGCTTTACACCTCATATAAATGTTCGTTGCAATGTCTCTCTGTGACTTCCTCATTTCTGTATCCTGAAGTTTCCAATAGATACCAGGCTTTGGTTTGGCATTCTCTTGTTGTCACTTCTCAATACATGTCCAACATATGATCATCTTCTCTTACTAATTGTAGATGAGATCGTTGATTTGCATTTCTCTTCTCTATGCATTAGTTCATGATTTCATTTCATTGTAAACAGCGTATGATTTTTAGGCATATATCTTCAAAAACGTATAGTTTTCTCTCAATCTCTTTTGTTGTTTTCCAGCTTTCGCATGCATAGGTAAGTGTTAATAATACGCCTGAATTGAAAAGGTTTGTTTTCATACCTAGTATTTTTTAATTTCCAAATTTTGTCCAGGTTTTTAACATGTTTGCTGCCTTCGCTTTCCTGCTTCCGATTTCTTTCCGTGGTTTACCGTCTTGATATATATTATTGCCAATATATATATATATATATATATATATATATATATATATAGTATTCTGTTCTACCCAAAGTCTGACGATTGAGATATATATATATATATATTGCGTACTGAAGTATTATTATAACACAATTCTACAACCATGTGGGATTTTCCCGCGTAGGGTTGCCCCTAAGCGAGCACAGGGTTAGGTTGTCAGCCCTGCGCCAACGGTCCACGCAAGAGAGAATGTAATCAAAGCCTCCATCTTGGTACGTACCGGATATCCAAACTACTGACTGCCAAAAACAATATTATATTACACGTAGAAAGATATACGGCCAAAAAGAAAAAGAGGCGAAAAGGTGGGAACTACCTACCCCAAAACATAAAGACGAAACTTTAGTACATTGAAGTTACTAATACTCATTACACAACGGCAATTGCTATTGAACTACCTTTACCTTAGGAACAGGCACAAAATTGCCATAAAGTTGATGAGCAGGAAATGAGTTGTACACAGTTTATTGTGGGATCTTTATATAGGAAACCTCTAAAAAAAAAAAAAAAAAAAAAACCTTGACGTTTCGGCCTATAACGGCCTTCATCAGATGACAAAAATTTTACACGGACACAGGAGAAAAGTCACATTATAGGTAGTAACTAAAACTAGTGATAAAATATAACTTAGAAAAAAATGCAGCTGTATGTAGAATACAAGGTCAATTACCTATTCCCCTTTTAAATGTAACCTTGCCCGTATAGGTTTAACATTCATAATCATCAAAGAGATTAAACTAACAACTAGATGAAATGAGTGGTCCTCACCATATGTATTGGATTAAAATTGCCACAATAAACTATAGCATTTGTGACGATGAAGCAATCGATATTTCTCGATACTATTTTGTTGCATTATTATAGCCTGTCATTATGTCAGCACTTCATACCAGACAATGTTCTTTATAGATCTGATCTGTTTTTCAATAACACAAGAAAACCACAGAGTGCAGTAAACGAACTCCGTTATTTCAACGACGGTCCTCGAGTGTAACTTCAGAATGCTGATTTTGCTTGAATGTTGATATTGTAAAAAATGAAAAGAATTTTGGTAGCCTCGATAGCTCAGTAGTTAGCGAATGGGACTACTAAGGGCAAAAGGTCCGGTTCGATCCTGATAGGCAGATTCTATATCTACCCAGCCTTATATGGGTACCAGGGGAGTCGCGATTGCTCAGTAGCTAGTGAACTAGACTACAAAGGACAAGAGGTAGGTTCGATCCTGACTGACGGCTTCCGTAGAAAGTATTTCAATGTAGGGTTTCTTAAAGAACAAGGAATTAAAGATAAATTTCACCTCACAATATCAAACAAATACCAAGTCCTCCAACAACTAGAAAATACAATAAATATAGAAGATAACTGGAAAAGGTAAAAAAACATATGGAAAGAGACATGCGAAGAAAAACTGGGGAAAAGAGAACGCCAGAATAAGACATGGATGACAACAGAGACCCTGGATAAAATTAAAGAAAGAAAGGACAAGAAAGCAGATATAAATAAAAGCAAAACAAGAAGTAATAAAGCCAAGACTTAGGAAGCTTACACAGAGGTGAACAAAGAAGTGAGAAGATACATTAAAAGGGATAAGAGGAAATATATAGAAGAACTAGCTAAAGAGGCAGAAGAAGCAGCAAATAAAGGGAATATGAAAGAACTGTACAACAGCACAAAGAAATTAGGTGGAAAATACAAACAGATCAACGCTTTTATCAAAGATAAGAAAGGAAATCTGCTTAGTAATATAAGGGAACAAATGGAGAGATGGAAAGAGCACTTTGAAGAACTTTTAACCCGGCTCAAATAATCCTCCAGATATACTACCAGCAGAAGAAGAGTTACACGTTAACTGTGGAAAACCAAGCAAAGAAGAAATAATGAAAGCCATCAAACAATTATAAAATGGTAAAGCCCCAGGACCACATGAAATTCCTTCGGAAGCCATCAAAGCAGATATTAACACCTCTACCAAGATGCTACATAATCTATTACATAAAATTTGGGAGAGGGAAGAAATACCTAAAGACTGGAAAGAAGGTTATATGATCAAACTACCAAAGAAAGGAAGTTTACAGGAGTGCACAAATTATAGGGGAATTATGCTACTATCAGTGCCAGGAAAAATATTAAGCAGAATCATTCTGGAGAGACTAAAGGAGGCTATAGAGAAACATTTGAGAGATGAACAAGCAGGTTTTAGGAAGAACAGATAATGTGCTGATCAAATAACTACTCTACGTATAATAGTTGAACAAAGTTTAGAACTAAAATCCCCACTTTATATTGGATTCATAGATTACGAAAAGGCATTTGATAGTTTAGACAGAAGAATGCTTTGGAAGTTGCTGAGTCACTACGGAATCCCCATAAAGTTTATTAACCTGATAAAAACAATGTATGAAGGAACAAAATGTAGTGTGGTGCATGAAGGACAGCTTACAGAAGCATTTGAAATAAGAACAGGAGCAAGGCAAGGATGCCTTCTGTCCATTTGCTCTTTTCTACTGGCCATAGATTGGATTATGAAAGTCACTCATAACAACAGAAATGGGATCCAGTGGTCACTGACCAAACAAATTGATGATTTATACTTTGCTGATGACATAGCTCTCCTATCACACAGGATAAAATGAGCATACTTGATGAGAGATCACAACAGCTAGGACTAAAGATTAATAGAGATAAGACCAACATTATGAGAATTAATGCAGTTGGCAATAACCAAATAAAACTAGGAGAAATACCTCTACTAGACGTACAATCTTACATATATTTGGGTAGTAATATAGATAAAGAGGGAGGAACAGAAAATGATACCAAAATAAGGATATCAAAAGCAAGAGGAGCTTTCATTGCACTGGGAAACATATGGAAATCCAAAGAAATTAGGTTAAATACAAAAATAAAAATGTTCAACTCAAATGTTAAGTCGGTCCTATTATATGGCTGTGAAACATGGAGAATAACAAAATTGACAATCACGAAGGTAAATACTTTCATTAATGGATGCTTACGCAGAATAAAGGGATGGAAATGACAGGACAAAGTCACTAACGTAGAATTATGGAAATGTACCGGTCAAATTCCAGTGGATAAAGAAATACAGCGAAGACGATGGCGATAGATAGGAGACACACTACGGAAGCCAACTGAAAGTATTACACAACAGGTCCTTTTTTGGAATCCCCAGGGGAAAAGACAAAGAGGAAGACCAAGGAATTCTTGGAGAAGACAGATCGAAGCAGAGATGAAGATGATGGGGAAGACATGGAATGATCTTAAAAGAATTGCAAAAAACAGAACGACTTGGAAAGTATTTGTTGAAGACCTATGCTTCACTAGGAGCTAAAAAGGTAGAAGAGTCTGTTCTTTCCAAAGTCTGACGATTGAGATATATATATATATTGCGTTCTGAAGTATTATTATAACGCGATTCTACAACCATGTGGGATTTTCCCGCGTAGGGTTGCCCCTAAGCGAGCACAGTGTTAGGTTGTCAGCCCTACGCCAACGGTCAACGCTAGAGAGAATGTAATCAAAGCCTCCATCTTGGTACGTACCGGATATCCAAACTACTGACTGCCAAAAACAATATTATATTACACGTAGAAAGATATACGGCCAAAAAGAAAAAAAGGCGAAAAGGTGGGAACTACCTACCCCAAAACATAAAGACGAAACTTTAGTACATTGAAGTTACTAATGCTCATTACACAACGGCAATTGCTATTGAACTACCTTTACCTTAGGAACAGGCACAAAATTGCCATAAAGTTGAAGAGCAGGAATGAGTTGTACACAGTTTATTGTGGGATCTTTATATAGGAAACCTCTAAAAAAAAAAAAAAAAAAAAAAAAAACCTTGACGTTTCGGCCTATAACGGCCTTCATCAGATGACAAAAAATTTACACGGACACAGGAGAAAAGTCACATTATAGGTAGTAACTAAAACTAGTGATAAAATATAACTTAGAAAAAAATGCAGCTGTATGTAGAATCCAAGGTCGATTACCTATTCTCCTTTTAAATGTAACCTTGCCCGTATAGGTTTAACATTCATAATCATCAAAGAGATTAAACTAACAACTAGATGAAATGAGTGGTCCTCACCATCTGTATTGGATTAAAATTGCCACAATAAACTATAGCATTTGTGACGATGAAGCAATCGATATTTCTCGATACTATTTTGTTGCATTATTATAGCCTGTCATTATGTCAGCACTTTATACCAGACAATGTTCTTTATAGATCTGATCTTTTTTTCAATAACACAAGAAAACCACAGAGTGCAGTAAACGAACTCCGTTATTTCAACGACGGTCCTCGAGTGTAACTTCAGAATGCTGATTTTGCTTGAATGTTGATATTGTAAAAAATGAAAAGAATTTTGGTAGCCTCGATAGCTCAGTAGTTAGCGAATGGGACTACTAAGGGCAAAAGGTCCGGTTCGATCCTGATAGGCAGATTCTATATCTACCCAGCCTTATATGGGTACCAGGGGAGTCGCGATTGCTCAGTAGCTAGTGAACTAGACTACAAAGGACAAGAGGTAGGTTCGATCCTGACTGACGGCTTCCGTAGAAAGTATTTCAATGTAGGGTTTCTTAAAGAACAAGGAATTAAAGATAAATTTCACCTCACAATATCAAACAAATACCAAGTCCTCCAACAACTAGAAAATACAATAAATATAGAAGATAACTGGAAAAAGGTAAAAAACATATGGAAAGAGACATGCGAAGAAAAACTGGGGAAAAGAGAACGCCAGAATAAGACATGGATGACAACAGAGACCCTGGATAAAATTAAAGAAAGAAAGGACAAGAAAGCAGATATAAATAAAAGCAAAACAAGAAGTAATAAAGCCAAGACTTAGGAAGCTTACACAGAGGTGAACAAAGAAGTGAGAAGATACATTAAAAGGGATAAGAGGAAATATATAGAAGAACTAGCTAAAGAGGCAGAAGAAGCAGCAAATAAAGGGAATATGAAAGAACTGTACAACAGCACAAAGAAATTAGGTGGAAAATACAAACAGATCAACGCTTTTATCAAAGATAAGAAAGGAAATCTGCTTAGTAATATAAGGGAACAAATGGAGAGATGGAAAGAGCACTTTGAAGAACTTTTAACCCGGCTCAAATAATCCTCCAGATATACTACCAGCAGAAGAAGAGTTACACGTTAACTGTGGAAAACCAAGCAAAGAAGAAATAATGAAAGCCATCAAACAATTATAAAATGGTAAAGCCCCAGGACCACATGAAATTCCTTCGGAAGCCATCAAAGCAGATATTAACACCTCTACCAAGATGCTACATAATCTATTACATAAAATTTGGGAGAGGGAAGAAATACCTAAAGACTGGAAAGAAGGTTATATGATCAAACTACCAAAGAAAGGAAGTTTACAGGAGTGCACAAATTATAGGGGAATTATGCTACTATCAGTGCCAGGAAAAATATTAAGCAGAATCATTCTGGAGAGACTAAAGGAGGCTATAGAGAAACATTTGAGAGATGAACAAGCAGGTTTTAGGAAGAACAGATAATGTGCTGATCAAATAACTACTCTACGTATAATAGTTGAACAAAGTTTAGAACTAAAATCCCCACTTTATATTGGATTCATAGATTACGAAAAGGCATTTGATAGTTTAGACAGAAGAATGCTTTGGAAGTTGCTGAGTCACTACGGAATCCCCATAAAGTTTATTAACCTGATAAAAACAATGTATGAAGGAACAAAATGTAGTGTGGTGCATGAAGGACAGCTTACAGAAGCATTTGAAATAAGAACAGGAGCAAGGCAAGGATGCCTTCTGTCCATTTGCTCTTTTCTACTGGCCATAGATTGGATTATGAAAGTCACTCATAACAACAGAAATGGGATCCAGTGGTCACTGACCAAACAAATTGATGATTTATACTTTGCTGATGACATAGCTCTCCTATCACACAGGATAAAATGAGCATACTTGATGAGAGATCACAACAGCTAGGACTAAAGATTAATAGAGATAAGACCAACATTATGAGAATTAATGCAGTTGGCAATAACCAAATAAAACTAGGAGAAATACCTCTACTAGACGTACAATCTTACATATATTTGGGTAGTAATATAGATAAAGAGGGAGGAACAGAAAATGATACCAAAATAAGGATATCAAAAGCAAGAGGAGCTTTCATTGCACTGGGAAACATATGGAAATCCAAAGAAATTAGGTTAAATACAAAAATAAAAATGTTCAACTCAAATGTTAAGTCGGTCCTATTATATGGCTGTGAAACATGGAGAATAACAAAATTGACAATCACGAAGGTAAATACTTTCATTAATGGATGCTTACGCAGAATAAAGGGATGGAAATGACAGGACAAAGTCACTAACGTAGAATTATGGAAATGTACCGGTCAAATTCCAGTGGATAAAGAAATACAGCGAAGACGATGGCGATAGATAGGAGACACACTACGGAAGCCAACTGAAAGTATTACACAACAGGTCCTTTTTTGGAATCCCCAGGGAAAAAGACAAAGAGGAAGACCAAGGAATTCTTGGAGAAGACAGATCGAAGCAGAGATGAAGATGATGGGGAAGACATGGAATGATCTTAAAAGAATTGCAAAAAACAGAACGACTTGGAAAGTATTTGTTGAAGACCTATGCTTCACTAGGAGCTAAAAAGGTAGAAGAGTCTGTTCTTTCCAAAGTCTGACGATTGAGATATATATATATATTGCGTTCTGAAGTATTATTATAACGCGATTCTACAACCATGTGGGATTTTCCCGCGTAGGGTTGCCCCTAAGCGAGCACAGTGTTAGGTTGTCAGCCCTACGCCAACGGTCAACGCTAGAGAGAATGTAATCAAAGCCTCCATCTTGGTACGTACCGGATATCCAAACTACTGACTGCCAAAAACAATATTATATTACACGTAGAAAGATATACGGCCAAAAAGAAAAAAAGGCGAAAAGGTGGGAACTACCTACCCCAAAACATAAAGACGAAACTTTAGTACATTGAAGTTACTAATGCTCATTACACAACGGCAATTGCTATTGAACTACCTTTACCTTAGGAACAGGCACAAAATTGCCATAAAGTTGAAGAGCAGGAAATGAGTTGTACACAGTTTATTGTGGGATCTTTATATAGGAAACCTCTAAAAAAAAAAAAAAAAAAAAAAAACCTTGACGTTTCGGCCTATAACGGCCTTCATCAGATGACAAAAAATTTACACGGACACAGGAGAAAAGTCACATTATAGGTAGTAACTAAAACTAGTGATAAAATATAACTTAGAAAAAAATGCAGCTGTATGTAGAATCCAAGGTCGATTACCTATTCTCCTTTTAAATGTAACCTTGCCCGTATAGGTTTAACATTCATAATCATCAAAGAGATTAAACTAACAACTAGATGAAATGAGTGGTCCTCACCATCTGTATTGGATTAAAATTGCCACAATAAACTATAGCATTTGTGACGATGAAGCAATCGATATTTCTCGATACTATTTTGTTGCATTATTATAGCCTGTCATTATGTCAGCACTTTATACCAGACAATGTTCTTTATAGATCTGATCTTTTTTTCAATAACACAAGAAAACCACAGAGTGCAGTAAACGAACTCCGTTATTTCAACGACGGTCCTCGAGTGTAACTTCAGAATGCTGATTTTGCTTGAATGTTGATATTGTAAAAAATGAAAAGAATTTTGGTAGCCTCGATAGCTCAGTAGTTAGCGAATGGGACTACTAAGGGCAAAAGGTCCGGTTCGATCCTGATAGGCAGATTCTATATCTACCCAGCCTTATATGGGTACCAGGGGAGTCGCGATTGCTCAGTAGCTAGTGAACTAGACTACAAAGGACAAGAGGTAGGTTCGATCCTGACTGACGGCTTCCGTAGAAAGTATTTCAATGTAGGGTTTCTTAAAGAACAAGGAATTAAAGATAAATTTCACCTCACAATATCAAACAAATACCAAGTCCTCCAACAACTAGAAAATACAATAAATATAGAAGATAACTGGAAAAAGGTAAAAAACATATGGAAAGAGACATGCGAAGAAAAACTGGGGAAAAGAGAACGCCAGAATAAGACATGGATGACAACAGAGACCCTGGATAAAATTAAAGAAAGAAAGGACAAGAAAGCAGATATAAATAAAAGCAAAACAAGAAGTAATAAAGCCAAGACTTAGGAAGCTTACACAGAGGTGAACAAAGAAGTGAGAAGATACATTAAAAGGGATAAGAGGAAATATATAGAAGAACTAGCTAAAGAGGCAGAAGAAGCAGCAAATAAAGGGAATATGAAAGAACTGTACAACAGCACAAAGAAATTAGGTGGAAAATACAAACAGATCAACGCTTTTATCAAAGATAAGAAAGGAAATCTGCTTAGTAATATAAGGGAACAAATGGAGAGATGGAAAGAGCACTTTGAAGAACTTTTAACCCGGCTCAAATAATCCTCCAGATATACTACCAGCAGAAGAAGAGTTACACGTTAACTGTGGAAAACCAAGCAAAGAAGAAATAATGAAAGCCATCAAACAATTATAAAATGGTAAAGCCCCAGGACCACATGAAATTCCTTCGGAAGCCATCAAAGCAGATATTAACACCTCTACCAAGATGCTACATAATCTATTACATAAAATTTGGGAGAGGGAAGAAATACCTAAAGACTGGAAAGAAGGTTATATGATCAAACTACCAAAGAAAGGAAGTTTACAGGAGTGCACAAATTATAGGGGAATTATGCTACTATCAGTGCCAGGAAAAATATTAAGCAGAATCATTCTGGAGAGACTAAAGGAGGCTATAGAGAAACATTTGAGAGATGAACAAGCAGGTTTTAGGAAGAACAGATAATGTGCTGATCAAATAACTACTCTACGTATAATAGTTGAACAAAGTTTAGAACTAAAATCCCCACTTTATATTGGATTCATAGATTACGAAAAGGCATTTGATAGTTTAGACAGAAGAATGCTTTGGAAGTTGCTGAGTCATTACGGAATCCCCATAAAGTTTATTAACCTGATAAAAACAATGTATGAAGGAACAAAATGTAGTGTGGTGCATGAAGGACAGCTTACAGAAGCATTTGAAATAAGAACAGGAGCAAGGCAAGGATGCCTTCTGTCCATTTGCTCTTTTCTACTGGCCATAGATTGGATTATGAAAGTCACTCAAAACAACAGAAATGGGATCCAGTGGTCACTGACCAAACAAATTGATGATTTATACTTTGCTGATGACATAGCTCTCCTATCACACAGGATAAAATGAGCATACTTGATGAGAGATCACAACAGCTAGGACTAAAGATTAATAGAGATAAGACCAACATTATGAGAATTAATGCAGTTGGCAATAACCAAATAAAACTAGGAGAAATACCTCTACTAGACGTACAATCTTACATATATTTGGGTAGTAATATAGATAAAGAGGGAGGAACAGAAAATGATACCAAAATAAGGATATCAAAAGCAAGAGGAGCTTTCATTGCACTGGGAAACATATGGAAATCCAAAGAAATTAGGTTAAATACAAAAATAAAAATGTTCAACTCAAATGTTAAGTCGGTCCTATTATATGGCTGTGAAACATGGAGAATAACAAAATTGACAATCACGAAGGTAAATACTTTCATTAATGGATGCTTACGCAGAATAAAGGGATGGAAATGACAGGACAAAGTCACTAACGTAGAATTATGGAAATGTACCGGTCAAATTCCAGTGGATAAAGAAATACAGCGAAGACGATGGCGATAGATAGGAGACACACTACGGAAGCCAACTGAAAGTATTACACAACAGGTCCTTTTTTGGAATCCCCAGGGAAAAGACAAAGAGGAAGACCAAGGAATTCTTGGAGAAGACAGATCGAAGCAGAGATGAAGATGATGGGGAAGACATGGAATGATCTTAAAAGAATTGCAAAAAACAGAACGACTTGGAAAGTATTTGTTGAAGACCTATGCTTCACTAGGAGCTAAAAAGGTAGAAGAGTCTGTTCTTTCCAAAGTCTGACGATTGAGATATATATATATATTGCGTTCTGAAGTATTATTATAACACGATTCTACAACCATGTGGGATTTTCCCGCGTAGGGTTGCCCCTAAGCGAGCACAGTGTTAGGTTGTCAGCCCTACGCCAACGGTCAACGCTAGAGAGAATGTAATCAAAGCCTCCATCTTGGTACGTACCGGATATCCAAACTACTGACTGCCAAAAACAATATTATATTACACGTAGAAAGATATACGGCCAAAAAGAAAAAAAGGCGAAAAGGTGGGAACTACCTACCCCAAAACATAAAGACGAAACTTTAGTACATTGAAGTTACTAATACTCATTACACAACGGCAATTGCTATTGAACTACCTTTACCTTAGGAACAGGCACAAAATTGCCATAAAGTTGAAGAGCAGGAAATGAGTTGTACACAGTTTATTGTGGGATCTTTATATAGGAAACCTCTAAAAAAAAAAAAAAAAAAAAAAAAACCTTGACGTTTCGGCCTATAACGGCCTTCATCAGATGACAAAAATTTTACACGGACACAGGAGAAAAGTCACATTATAGGTAGTAACTAAAACTAGTGATAAAATATAACTTAGAAAAAAATGCAGCTGTATGTAGAATCCAAGGTCGATTACCTATTCTCCTTTTAAATGTAACCTTGCCCGTATAGGTTTAACATTCATAATCATCAAAGAGATTAAACTAACAACTAGATGAAATGAGTGGTCCTCACCATCTGTATTGGATTAAAATTGCCACAATAAACTATAGCATTTGTGACGATGAAGCAATCGATATTTCTCGATACTATTTTGTTGTATTATTATAGCCTGTCATTATGTCAGCACTTTATACCAGACAATGTTCTTTATAGATCTGATCTTTTTTCAATAACACAAGAAAACCACAGAGTGCTGTAAACGAACTCCGTTATTTCAACGACGGCCCTCGAGTGTAACTTCAGAATGCTGATTTTGCTTGAATGTTGATATTGTAAAAAATGAAAAGAATTTTGGTAGCCTCGATAGCTCAGTAGTTAGCGAATGGGACTACTAATGGCAAAAGGTCCGGTTCGATCCTGATAGGCAGATTGTATATCTACCCAGCCTTATATGGGTAAGGGGTTAAGGCAAAGAAATGCAAGTGAATGCATAAAAATGCGAAGCTGCAGTAAAGCTGAATTCGAGGAAAAATTGAAAAAAAAATAAAAAATGGTATGTTAGAAGCTTTACGTGATTAATAGACGACACAGATTTGAACGACGTTTCGGCCCAATAGGCCTTCAGCAGGAACAAACAAACAACATACACACACAGATATGTGAATAAATAAAACTAATCCTACATAGCTAACTAGTAATGAAACATCAAAAACAAAATAATCGAAATATGTTGACTTCCCTGTGTGTCGTGGACAGTGGTCAGGCTATGAAAGGAATTTCTCACGGGTGTAGCTGTAATTTATACCCTGTGGTCAGAGGTGAAGGGTTCTAAAAATACACGAGTGGGGGGAACGCTATCTAGGTACGTCGACTACAAAGGCACAGGCAATATCTGAAAGTATCTAAGGGCCCATAAATACATGTATACACACACACACAGATGCGTGTATACATATGTACACGTGCAAGAAGAAGTGCACATACTAATACATATCAACATACACATACATATACACACACATACATGTGTATGCATACAAGCAAGAGCACATATACATGCATGTATATGCGTATACATATATATACCAATACCCGTGCCTATGGACACATACATGCATGTGCACGTCCATACGGGGACAATCGTATGTGTGGAAGGGTTCAAACCGGGGTCAGTGTGCAAACTCGAAGGAGAAAGAATAGAACAGTGGAATGACAGGTATTCAAAAGGCGGAAAGAGTGAGATGTATGAGGGTGTGGTGCAATAAAAACATATGAGGGCTAAGTAGCGCAGAAAAAAGGTATATAGGAGAACACCGAAGTGCCTCAACGGGGACTAGTGGAGAAGAACTAAGAATAGCGTGGCATAGTAGATAGACTAAAGAGCCACCACATGGGTGGTAGAGAGGGCTATGCAAGAGGGAAGGAGCAGCCGAAAGGAAACTATGTGTATGAGTGTGATACATTCATGCCTCGTGGGGTCAGCGAACCATACTGGACTATGAGGCGATTTTCCAAAGTATAGCGGCTGCGGTCGCCAGAGTGACAGAGGACAATACCAGTGACACGGATGTCGTCTTTGCCCTTGTGATCTGGGGAGTTGAAATGGGAAGACACTGGAGTGCCAGTATTCTGTTGGACATCACGTAGATGTTCACAAAATCTTTCCGCTAATCTTCTACCAGACTCGCCTATATAGGTCATGTGGCATCGTTGGCTTATAATGGCATAAATGATGTAGCGGGACACACATGTGAAGCCATGCTTGAACTCGAACCGTCCATTGGGGAATAAGACCGAGTCAGTGGGGAGCACATAGGCACAGGTGATACAGTTACGACCACAAGGGGCCGTACCGAAGTCTTGAGGGTAGGAGCGAGGGAGACGGCTCCTAACCAGAATGTCACCCAAATTCCTGTCGCGCTTGAAGGCGATCATCGGGGGATCACTAAAAAGTAGACGGGTAGTGGGATCAGAGAGGAGAATGGAACGGTAGCGGTTGAGTATCCTCACAGCTGCTAAGTTGTGAGGATGATATGTGAGGGTGAGTATAGTTCTCTCAGAAGGGGGGCGGTTGGAAGGGGTGAGTGCCTCGGGACGAGAGATAAGGAGGACCCGCTTGAGGGCAGACTGGAGGATCGAGTCTGGATAAAGCCGGCGGCTGAAGAAATCTAACATGAGGTGAGCCTGTCGGAGGAAATCTTGGTCATCCTGGCAGATGCGACGGAGACGCAATAACTGTGAGAATGGAATAGAGTCGCGACAAGAAGGTGAATGGGATGAAGTATAGAGAAGGTAGCAGTGGGCGTCTGTGGGTTTATAGAAAACCGAGGTGTGGAGGTCAGAAGTACCCAAAGAAACAATAAGATCTAGGAAGGTGACAGAGGAAGTGGATATACAAGATGTGATCTTGATAGCTTTGTGATAGCTACCAATATAGTCGATAAACCTGGAGAGGTCATCCTCAGGTAGATCGGTGAGTCCGAAGCAGTCATCAATGTACCGAAGGTATATGATGGGGAGAGGACCTTGATAAGAATTGAGAATTATGTACTCCAGGTAACCCATGAATAGGCAAGCATAGCTAGGGCCCATCTTGGTGCCCATGGCTACTCCACTGACCTGGTCATAGAAGTTACCATTAAACTCAAAGGTGTTGAGGTTGAGTACAAGCTCAGTGAGGCGGAGAAGAGTTGCAGTATCAACAGAGGGGTGTTGTCTCTGGTCAAGAAAGAAACGTAGAGCCAGGAGACCGTCGGAGTGAGGAATAGAGGTGTAGAGAGAGCAAACATCAAGGGTAAAAAGTCGGTATGAGCGACCTCGGGAGAGAGAGATGGAAGAGAAGATACTCAATGCATGGTTAGTGTCCTTGACATATGAGGGAAGACTAACGACCATAGGCTGGAAGACACTGTCTAGATAGTCAGATATGTGTTCAGTCGGGCAAGCACACGCTGACACGATGGAGCGTCCTGGATTGTCGATTTTGTGAATTTTGGGGAGCATGTAGAAAGATGGTTTCCCAAGACCACTATTATGAATAATGAGGCGGGACGCGCTAGGAGGGAGCCGGTTGGTTCAGATCAGTTCCTTGATGGTAGATTTGACCTGCTTATTGTAGAGGACAGTGGCGTCGTCAGGGCGTGGTTTATTAAAAGTGGTATTGGATAGCTGTTTGTTGCCCTCAGAAATATATAAGTCTTTGCGCAAATATTTCTGAGGGCAACAAACAGCTATCCAATACCACTTTTTATAAACCCCGCCCTGACGACGCCACTGTCCTCTACAATAAGCAGGTCAAATCTACCATCAAGGAACTGATCTGAACCAACCGGCTCCCTCCTAGCGCGTCCCGCCTCATTATTCATAATAGTGGTCTTGGGAAACCATCTTTCTACATGCTCCCCAAAATTCACAAAATCGACAATCCAGGACGCCCCATCGTGTCAGCGTGTGCTTGCCCGACTGAACACATATCTGACTATCTAGACAGTGTCTTCCAGCCTATGGTCGTTAGTCTTCCCTCATATGTCAAGGACACTAACCATGCATTGAGTATCTTCTCTTCCATCTCTCTCTCCCGAGGTCGCTCATACCGACTTTTTACCCTTGATGTTTGCTCTCTCTACACCTCTATTCCTCACTCCGACGGCCTCCTGGCTCTACGTTTCTTTCTTGACCAGAGACAACACCCCTCTGTTGATACTGCAACTCTTCTCCGCCTCACTGAGCTTGTACTCAACCTCAACACCTTTGAGTTTAATGGTAACTTCTATGACCAGGTCAGTGGAGTAGCCATGGGCACCAAGATGGGCCCTAGCTATGCTTGCCTATTCATGGGTTACCTGGAGTACCAAATTCTCAATTCTTATCAAGGTCCTCTCCCCATCATATACCTTCGGTACATTGATGACTGCTTCGGACTCACCGATCTACCTGAGGATGACCTCTCCAGGTTTACCGACTATATTGGTAGCTATCACAAAGCTATCAAGATCACATCTTGTATATCCACTTCCTCTGTCACCTTCCTAGATCTTATTGTTTCTTTGGGTACTTCTGGCCTCCACACCTCGGTTTTCTATAAACCCACAGACGCCCACTGCTACCTTCTCTATACTTCATCCCATTCACCTTCTTGTCGCGACTCTATTCCATTCTCACAGTTATTGCGTCTCCGTCGCATCTGCCAGGATGACCAAGATTTCCTCCGACAGGCTCACCTCATGTTAGGTTTCTTCAGCCGCCGGCTTTATCCAGACTCGATCCTCCAGTCTGCCCTCAAGCGGGTCCTCCTTATCTCTCGTCCCGAGGCACTCACCCCTTCCAACCGCCCCCCTTCTGAGAGAACTATACTCACCCTCACATATCATCCTCACAACTTAGCAGCTGTGAGGATACTCAACCGCTACCGTTCCATTCTCCTCTCTGATCCCACTACCCGTCTACTTTTTAGTGATCCCCCGATGATCGCCTTCAAGCGCGACAGGAATTTGGGTGACATTCTGGTTAGGAGCCGTCTCCCTCGCTCCTACCCTCAAGACTTCAGTACGGCCCCTTGTGGTCGTAACTGTATCACCTGTGCCTATGTGCTCCCTACTGACTCGGTCTTATTCCCCAATGGGCGGTTCGAGATCAAGCATGGCTTCACATGTGTGTCCCGCAACATCATTTATGCCATTATATGGTAACGATGCCACATGACCTATATAGGCGAGTCTGGTAGAAGATTAGCGGAAAGATTTTGTGAACATCTACGTGATGTCCAACAGAATACTGGCACTCCAGTGTCTTCCCATTTCAACTCCCCAGATCACAAGGGCAAAGACGACATCCGTGTCACTGGTATTGTCCTCTGTCACTCTGGCGACCGCAGCCGCTATACTTTGGAAAATCGCCTCATAGTCCAGTATGGTTCGCTGACCCCACGAGGCATGAATGTATCACACTCATACACATAGTTTCCTTTCGGCTGCTCCTTCCCTCTTGCATAGCCCTCTCTACCACCCATGTGGTGGCTCTTTAATCTATCTACTATGCCACGCTATTCTTAGTTCTTCTCCACTAGTCCCCGTTGAGGCACTTCGGTGTTCTCCTATATACCTTTTTTCTGCGCTACTTAGCCCTCATATGTTTTTATTGCACCACACCCTCATACATCTCACTCTTTCCGCCTTTTGAATACCTGTCATTCCACTGTTCTATTCTTTCTCCTTCGAGTTTGCACACTGACCCCGGTTTGAACCCTTCCACACATACGATTGTCCCCGTATGGACGTGCACATGCATGTATGTGTCCATAGGCACGGGTATTGGTATATATGTGTATACGCATATACATGCATGTATATGTGCTCTTGCTTGTATGCATACACATGTATGTGTGTGTATATGTATGTGTATGTTGATATGTATTAGTATGTGCACTTCTTCTTGCACGTGTACATATGTATACACGCATCTGTGTGTGTATACATGTATTTATGGGCCCTTAGATACTTTCAGATATTGCCTGTGCCTTTGTAGTCGACGTACCTAGATAGCGTTCCCCCACTCGTGTATTTTTAGAACCCTTCACCTCTGACCACAGGGTATAAATTACAGCTACACCCATGAGAAATTCCTTTCATAGCCTGACCACTGTCCACGACACACAGGGAAGTCAACATATTTCGATTATTTTGTTTTTGATGTTTCATTACTAGTTAGCTATGTAGGATTAGTTTTATTTATTCACATATCAGTGTGTGTATGTTGTTTGTTTGTTCCTGCTGAAGGCCTATTGGGCCGAAACGTCGTTCGAATCTGTGTCGTCTATTAATCACGTAAAGCTTCTAACATACCATTTTTTTTTTTTTCAATTTTTCCTTATATGGGTACCAGGGGAGTCGCGATTGCTCAGTAGCTAGTGAACTAGACTACAAAGGACTAGAGGTAGGTTCGATCCTGACTGAAGGCTTCCGGGTTCACCCAGTCTTAAATGGGTACCTGATTTTTCTGGGAAAATAAAGCGGGACGGGCCGACACATTTTTATCTCAAAAATCATGTGACGAAGGTCTGTTAAATTATGGTCACTAACACCATATTCCCTATACGCCATATGGCGTGATGGGGCTCTTTACTTTATTTTTATATGAGTACCAGATTTTTTGGGGGGCGGGAAGTAAAACGTCATTGGTGTAATACCGATCATTATCATCTTCTTCTATCTTTCAATACTCTGTAGAGCACAGATCTTGAACAAACACTTTCCAAGCCGTTCCGTTTCTTGCCATTCTTTTAAGATCATTCCATGTCTTTCCCATAATCTTCATCTCTGCTTCCATCTGTCTTCTCAAAGAATATTTTGGTCTTCCTCTGTGTCTTTTTCCTTGGGGATACTAAAATAGTGCCTATTGTTTAATAGTTGGGTTCCGCACTGCATGTCCTATCGTGCGTTATCCTCTTCGCTGTATCTCTTTATTCACTGGTATCTTGCCATTATTCTATGTTAGTGATTTTGTAATCCCATTTCCATCTTTTTATTCTGCGCAAGTATCCATTAATGAAGATATGTATCGTCACCATTGTCTCTTTTGTTGTCCTCCAAGTTTCACAGCCATTAACTTAACATTGGAGTTTAAAATTTTAATTTTCTATTTAACCTAATTTCTTTAATATCGACCCGACCACATTACCCCATAAATCATGTGTCGAATGTTTATACGTAATAATGACACTAAAACCATATTCCCTATAAGCCACACGGCGTAGATCTTTACTTTACTTTTTTTCAAAATGGTAATAATTTTACTTCTCTTTATGAATATGTGGCCTTGGTTGTAGAAAACTGACTACTCTTCGGTTTTCAATAGTCAAGGGTTATTTTACTTCCTCAACGAGCAAGTGGCCTTCTTTGTATGGCCGTCTCAGATAGGACTAGGCAATACTCGATTTCACCTATCTTGATTTTACGAGTCAAAGAACAAACAAAAAAATAACACGATCATTTCAAATGTGGTTTGAAATGTGAATCCTCTTAATGTGAGGCACATTTTCATGTGATTTTTTTTTAAATATCAAATATTTATATTTAAAATGACAAAAATATATTTTCTTGGAGGTATGTTCTATATTGTAATGATCAAGTGCCATGCCTGCTGGCGTAGATGATCATGTATCTCCACAACTTTCGATTTGGACATAATTTCAGTTGTTAATCTTCTGCCAAGATATTCTCTTAAGCTGTCTGGTATCTTTTCCCTTTGCTTCCCTCTATTTCTTCGTCTCTCAATTTTTACAGTTGTAACAATATATTCCATCTGTTCCCTTTTCAGTACATGGCCAAAAAATGATGATTGTGTCTTCCTAATATTGGATATCAACTGTTATTTTTGCCTTGGCCTCTTTCAGAACATTTTCATTACTTTTCTTAAGTGACCATGGTATTCTCAACATTCTTCTATAAAACGACATTTCAACAGCCTCTATTGATTTCTTGTCAGTTGACATTTTTCCAAGATTCACATCCATATGTTAAGACTGTCTCTATATAACATTTAAGAACTCTTTTTCTTGTTTCTATTGTCAAAAATGGATTGCACAGTATCTTTCTCATTTTTTGGAAAGCTGCTTCAGCCTGAGCTATTATGCATCTCACCTCAGTTGTGCATCTACCATCTGATATATATCGATTATTATAAAGAACTATAAACAGAAATGACAATACTTTGAAAATACAGAAAATCTAACTTACACGACGTAACAACAACACTTGGCAAGCGACCCTTATTCCTCAGTTCACAGAAACTCTACTAGAGATACCAGCAACTGAATAGATGTCGAAATGATAATCATAAATGTATTTTCCCTCGCTCAAAAAGTCTAGCAAGAGTTTAATGCTTTGTGATAAAACAAATATAGTTCAAAATAACTCACTATAATTATAACAACATGTATAGTGAAACAAGAAAAACGAAGAAAGAAAAGTTTAGAAAAACACTGAACAAGCAATGTAAAGATAGAGTAGTAGTTAGCGGTAGTTGGTGAGAGTTAGTGGTGTTTAATGGTAGTTAGTGGTAGTTAGTGATATTGGTAGTTAGTGATAGTTAGTGATAGTTAGTGGTAGTTAGTGGTATTTAGTGGTAGTTAGTGATTGTTTGTGATAGTTAGTGGTAGTTAGTGGTAGTTAGTGATAGTTAGTGGTAGTTAGTGGTATTTAGTGGTAGTTAGTGGTAGTTAGTGGTAGTTAGTGATAGTTAGTGATAGTTAGTGGTAGTTAGTGGTATTTAGTGGTAGTTAGTGGTAGTTAGTGATAGGTAGTGGTAGTTAGTGATAGTTAGTGGTAGTTAGTGGTAGTTAGTCGTAGTTAGCGGTAGTTAGTTGTAGTTAGTGGTAGTTAGCGGTAGTTAGCGGTAGTTAGTTGTAGTTAGCGGTAGTTAGTGGTAGTTAGTGGTAGTTAGTGGTAGTTAGTGGTAGTTAGCGGTAGTTAGTGGTAGTTAGCGGTAGTTAGTGGTTGTTAGTGGTAGTTAGTGGTAGTTAGTGGTAGTTTGCGGTAGTTAGTGGTAGTTAGTGATAGTTAGTGATAGTTAGTGGTAGTTAGCGGTAGTTAGTGGTTGTTAGTGGTAGTTAGTGGTAGTTAGTGGTAGTTAGTGGCAGTTAGTGGTAGTTAGTGATAGTTAGTGGTAGTTAGTGGTAGTTAGTGGTAGTTAGCGGTAGTTAGTGGTTGTTAGTGGTAGTTAGTGGTAGTTAGTGGTAGTTAGCGGTAGTTAGTGGTAGTTAGTAGTAGTTAGCGGTAGTTAGTGGTAGTTAGTGGTAGCTAGTGGTAGTTAGTGGCAGTTAGCGGTAGTTAGTGGTAGTTAGCGGTAGTTAGTGGTAGTTAGTGGCAGTTAGTGGTAGTTAGTGGTAGTTAGTGGTAGTTAGTGATAGTTAGTGGTAGTTAGTGGTAGTTAGCGGTATTTAGCGGTATTTAGTGGTAGTTATTGGTAGTTAGTGGTAGTTAGTGGTAGTTAGTGGTAGATACTGATAGTTAGCGGTAGTTAGTGGTAGTTAGTGGTAGTTAGTGATAGTTAGTGGTAGTTAGTGATAGTTAGTAGTAGTTAATGATAGTGGTAGTTAGTGATAGCTAATGAAAACTAGTGATAGTTAGTGATAGCTAGTGAAAACTAGTGATAGTTAGTGATTGTTAGTGGTAGTTAGTGATTGTTAGTGGTAGTTAGTGATTGTTAGTGGTAGTTAGTGATAGTTAGTCGTAGTTAGTGATAGTGGTAGTTAGTGATAGTTAGTGATAGTTAGTGGTAGTTAGTGATAGTGGTAGATAGTGATAGTTGACGGTAGTTAGTGAAAGTTGGCGGTAGTTAGTGATAGTTAGTGGTAGTTAGTGATAGTTGGTGGTAGTTAGTGATAGTTAGTGGTAGTTAGTGATAGTTAGTGGTAGTTAATGATAGTGGTAATTAGTGATAGTTGGTGGTAGTTAGTGATAGTTGGTGGTAGTTAGTGATAGTTAGTGGTAGTTAGTGATAGTGGTAATTAGTGATAGTTGGTGGTAGTTAGTGATAATTGGTGGTAGTTAGTGGTATTTAGTAATAGTTAGTGATAGAATAAGTTAGTGGTAGTTAGTATTAGTTAGTGATATTTTGTGGTAGTTAGTGGTAGTTAGGCAGATAGTTATTGAGATTAGGTCTAACACACAGACTTAATAACCCATGAAGCTATATTATTTGTGCGTGAATGAATTCTTTCTGAAGAAAAAGGAGAGAGAGAAAGAGAGAGAACAAGGAACAGTTTAAAAACATTTATCAAAGTTTAGATGCAATAAAAGATTGGTGTGATGCGAGCTATTCGTAATTTCTTGGATATATCACAAATGATTGTGATTTGTTTTGTTTTTTAATGTTTAAAATACATAAACATTGCCATCTATTTTAGTAAAGAAATCCAGTAAAAGGGATGTACATTACACGACAACAAATATATTTTAATCTCTACATAAAATGTCACTCATTTGTATTAGCACGTAACCAAAGTGAGTGAAGATCGAATTCTCCAAAAATATGCAACTCTTGGAAACAACATAACAGTAAATGAGCAAGACTAAAAATGATAATAATAAGCCCGAGGTTAAAGCAAAGAAATACACATGAATGCATACAAATACGAGGCTACAGTAAAGTTAAATGTGAGGGAGAATTGAAAAAAAAAATAGTAAAAATGGTATAGTAAAAGCTTTACGTGATTGATAGGCGATACAAATTTGAACGACGTTTCTGCTCAATAAGCCTCCAGCAGGAAAAAACAAACAACACACATAGATATGTAAGTAAATAAAACTAATCCTAAATAGCTAACTAGTAATGAATAAGCCCACTGGATTTTTTTTTAATACATAAGATCTACCACTCTAGATTAAGAGAAACTGTTTCTGTCATAGCCGCTGTACTCTGCAGGAACATAACACACACTCTTCTAACCAAACAATATGGGCATAATACCTTACCTGCTCTGCACTGTTCTTTTCTGCGTGCTGTTGTTTCTTGGTAAGGACTTGGTAATTACCTGGTCGTTTCAAACGAGACAATCATTTACAGCATGTCGACATTTGAATCCGCACTTGCTAACGTCCACTACCTATCAGGTAACAGATCTACCTTACTAAATAAACTCACAAAAGTAAATATTTTCAAAGCCGTTAGGTATTGTTGTTTTCCGTGTTCAGTAATACCCGCTCTAAAGAGCTGCTTGCGCAAGTAACAAATGAGGCAGTAACTAAAGATATGCAGGCTGACCCGTGTTTGTCAAAAATACGACCCAGCTGTCGAGTGCCTTGTCATGTCTCCTGATGAGAGTAATTAATTCTATGTACCAAATATTTGTCCATACGGTGTTCCTGTAATTTATTGACGTTTCATAACTGCTTGTTATAGTGTCTGAATTCATGAGTAAGTGTATTAGTTAGCCCTTTGTTAACTTTCAAGCTCTCATTTATCGCTAATTAAACCGTCATGCGCACGAGATACTGTTATCAGGATATTAATATTACAGTAGACAATATATCTGCGTCACTAATACAGGCGGTTTGTTTGTCTTTTATATAAGTAATAGTGGTGATGATAATAATGATGATGCTGATGAATATAATAGAAAAATATATGTTTGAAGTAAAGACTCTGTCATTATGAATCACATCTGCCGTCAGAAAAATAAAACTCAGAATATATTTTAAATTTAAATGCAGTTTTATGTATCCGAATATTACAAGCAAAAAACATGCAGAAATGTGAGTAATACGCATGTACTTTCTTGTGGCTGGAAAAGTGCCAGGACTTTGCAGCCAACAGACGGCAGCTCTTGGTGTTTTCTTGTAAATGAAATTCATCGCTAGGCTCAGTTGCTCAATACGTGACGATCTCTTATGGATGGCCTTGACACATAGAAACAAGTTCGATTCAACCAGAAGATTGTGGCGTGAAAAAGACGCAATGAATTGTGCACATGCTACAGTATCTTGATGCAGTGAACAATCGCTAACGTATCTCACATTGATGAGACAGTCCCTTTTCTGATGAGACAGTTCCTTTTCTGATGAGACAGTTCCTTTTCTGATGAGACAGTCCCTTTTCTGATGAGATAGTCCCTTTTCTGATGAGACGGTCCCTTTTCTGATGAGATAGTCCCTTTTCTGATGAGACAGTTCCTTTTCTGATGAGACAGTCCCTTTTCTGATGAGACAGTCCCTTTTCTGATGAGACGGTCCCTTTTCTGATGAGATAGTCCCTTTTCTGATGAGACGGTCCGTTTTCTGATGAGACAGTCCCTTTTCTGATGAGACAGTCCCTTTTCTGATGAGACGGTCCCTTTTCTGGTGAGACAGTTCCTTTTCTGATGAGACAGTTCCTTTATGATGAGACAGTCCCTTTTCTGATGAGACGGTTCCTTTTCTGATGAGACGGTCCCTTTTAAGAAAATGAGACATTCCCTTTTCTGATGAGATAGTCCCTTTTCTGACTCAACATCCGTATATTTATTATTAACATTAACATGAACAGCACAGTTTGGCAGTATGCTAGATCAATAATCAAGATTATGATGGTGACATCAGTAGCTCGATTGACTTCTAATTTAAGATGTTCTGTTAGTTACGCTGTAAAATTATTAACAAAAAAGAAGCATTGAATAATGAAAAAAAGACATGATTATCCCATGAATTCACACGATGACCATACACGCTCCTGGCTACAGCAGAGAATGTGCTGGAAAGTATTGTGTGAGAGGAAGATTGATAAATATAGAAGGAAGTCGCGGTGGTTAACTGGTTAATACACTATGTGCGTTGACCATATGTCCGGGTTCAATTCTCAGCAGTGGAAACATTTGTTTCCGACCAACAAAACTTCAAAGTTCATTCAGCCTCTAAAAATAGGTACTATAGTTTTTTTTTTTGTTTTTTTTTTTTTAAGCACCCTGTTGGTATACTGGCCATTTACCGATGGTCGTTGAAAAATATTGGCAGTAACATCAAATTCCATAAGAGCACCAAGATATATTGGTGACTCCATTGTATGAAGTAACGAAGAAATAACAAAAAAGGAATGATATAAATGTAAACGTCAAACGATGTTCGCTCGTCGAGAACCAAAAGCCCTTTTCACAAGTTCATAGCAGAGAGTAGCAGCCAGAACCTGAGATTTTAGAAAAGGAAAGAAAGAAACGCTTAAAAATAATATGTTTTGTTATAAAAATGTTTTATCAGTAAAGCAAGTTATAGATTCATTTATACATATGTTGTCGTTAGTACAATACGGAGGGAGGCCACTATACATATGTTGTCGTTAGTACAATACGGAGGGAGGCCACTATACATATGTTGTCGTTAGTACAATACGGAGGGAGGCCACTATACATGTGTTGTCGTTAGTGCAATACGGAGGGAGGTCACTATACATATGTTGTCGTTAGTACAATAAGGAGGGAGGTCACTATACATATGTTGTCGTTAGTACAAAACGGAGGGAGGCCACTATACATATGTTGTCGTTAGTACAATAAGGAGGGAGGCCACTATACATATGTTGTCGTTAGTACAATAAGGAGGGAGGTCACTATACATATGTTGTCGTTAGTACAATAAGGAGGGAGGTCACTATACATATGTTGTCGTTAGTACAATAAGGAGGGAGGCCACTATACATATGTTGTCGTTAGTACAATAAGGAGGGAGGCCACTATACATATGTTGTCGTTAGTACAATAAGGAGGGAGGTCACTATACATATATAACACTATACCTATTTTACGATGCATTTCTTCTTCTGCTTCTTTTTAATTTGTTTATTTGAGGATTATGCTCTTCTTCTTTCCTTCCTCATCTGCCTTTCAGCGTCGAGGGGAGATATAATTTGCGGTTTTTTGCTCTTCTGTTCACCTCTGCTGCTGCTATGTTTTCTAGTGCTTCTAATATTCAATCGATCCATCATTTTCGTGGTCGACCCTTGGGTCTGGTGTTCTCACAATGTTTGTTGAAGGCTCGTTGTGTTGTGTTTTGATCTTTCTGCCTTGTCACGTGGCCAAACCATTTTATCTGTTATTTCCTTATATATTCTATGGAGGGGGCTATTCCTAGCTTTTTTTCTCGGTTCTTCATTTCTGATCTTATCTCTCAGACTGTTTCCTGTCATTCGTCTAACACATTTCATCTCAGTAGAGGTTATTTTTCTTATTGTTCTTGCATCTAGGGTCCAGGTCTGGCATTGGTAGCACAACGTTGGGATGAAGATTGTATTGTATAGTGCTCGTTTTGCCAGCAGAGTTATTTCCTTGTTGGACAATAGCGGTGATAACTGTCCAATGATTTGACACGCTTTGTTACATCTTGATTCTATTTCCGCTGTTTGAGAATTATCGTTTTGGACAGGACTGTACTTGCGATGTATTCATTATGCGATTTGGGACGACAGGTGACGGAAAGCTCTTAAAATTAAATTCGATATTTGGCTTGCGTGAACTTCATTGCAACATATATTTAATATTGAGTACTGTTGTTATCGGGTTTATTGAATATTAATATGTGCTGCAGCGGTGTCAAATATAAACAGTTCATTAATAATTCTTTTTTTCGGAATGTAACTAAGAATTGACGCGTCACCTGTTCTTCTTATGTTAACATCCATATCATGGGGACCGCTGTGTGTTTAAACCAAATCGGAAAGAACAAATACAATCATGGCTCTAATGCTTCCTTGGATTTAAGCCGTGCTGATGAAAGTAGTGTTATCATAAATGAGTGTTAAATAATCATCAGCAAGTACCTGGCCTGCTGTCGTAGGTGATCATGTCTCTCCACATCTTTCGATCTCGACAGTTATTTATCATTTATGATGTTGACCTTCTGCCAAGCCATTCTCTTTGCTTGTATTTTTTCTCTGTGCTTCCTCTTCGTCCCTCAATTTTTCCAGTTGTTACAATATATTCCAGTTGTTCTCTTCTCTGTGCTATGAAAGTCAAACATGGACCCTTTCAAAATCCCATTTAAGAAAGATCAACATGCGAGCCTTCAACATGTGAGATGCGATGCTTGAGAAAAGTAACAAACAACACAAGAAGAGATAGAATACCAAATGAAACCATAAGAAAAATGGTAGGAACTAAACCCTGCCAAGAATATATAGAACAACAACAACTTAAATCACCTGGTCAGAATGAACCCTTACCAATCACCATCAAGGACGTTCTTCTCGAGAATGCATGGAAAAAGACCGAGAGGAAGACCCAGAAGAAGATGGATAGATGCAGTGATAGAGACATGTAACAACAAAGGAAAATCACTAATTCAGACAGTTCGAGTAGCTCAAGAATGACAAATTGATATAAACCACGACACCTTTTAGGTATCAGTGAAAAGAGAAAAGAAGAAAGAAGAAGTTCTCTTCTCATTACATGGCCAAAAAATGATGATTGTTTCTTCCTTATATTGGAAATTAGCTCTCTTTTTGCTTTGACCACTTTCATAACATTTTCATTACGCTTCTTAGCTGTCCATGTTATTCTCAACATTCTTCTGTAGAACCACATTTCTACAGACTCCAGTGATTTTCTTGTCTGTTGTCCTATTGTCCGTGATTCACATCCATATGTGATATTGGCTCTACATAACATTTAAGAACTCTTTTTCTTGTTTCTAGTGTCAAAAATGGATTGCATAGTATCTTCTTGTGTTAAATAGCTGTGGCTTAATGTGAGAGATTCCATCACGAAATTGTGTGCAAACTACAGCTTAAGCTACTGGTAATATAGGCTGCCGGTAATGTATTCTGCTATTGTATTTCAATCAAGAGAAATTTGAAATACTGGTAATATAGACAAGTTGTACTGTATTCTGGTTGCATATGCAATCAGGAGCAGTTTAAACTACAGGTAATATAGGCAAACTGTACTGTATTCTGGTGGTATATTCAATAGGAGCAGTTTAAACTATTTGGTATTACACAGGTAAGCTGTAGTGTATTCTGGTGGCATATTCAATGAAGAGAAGTTTAAACTACAGGTATTACATAGACACGCTGTTGTGTATTATGGTGGTATGTTCAATCAGGAGGTTGCTCGAGGTTCCAGGCTCAAAGTAGCCAGAAGGCAGAATCATGCCAGTTGAACCACACAAGCCTGCGATCAATTGAGCGTTGTGAAAATGATGAACCAAAATACTTACTCGATGTTGGAGCTACCTTTTTCTTATCGGTTTACTTTGTGCAAAGATCTTTATAAAGAGCTTCCTATCACCATTTATTAAACGCTTCATATCATTTTCTTGTATTTTTTTACTTTGCTGTAAACATTCATGTTTAATTTTGGTGCAATGATTTAGGCAGAAAAGTTGTGATTTATGTCACTCCTTTTTTGGCATAATCATCAATTATTTACTTATTTATATACTATGTGTTAATTATCGAATTATTTGAATTACCTTCTTTGCACCTTGTCTATATTTTAGCCTCAGTTTTATGGTCGATATTTTATTCTAAGATATTTTTAATCTTCCACTTATTTGAATTCATTGTCTTCACCAAACATGAATGATTTTGTTTCTAGTCTGCCGATTGTTATTACTTTTGTTATTTATGCATTAAATATATCCTGGTGCCCTCCACACCATAAGGCGTATGCATGTTAATAACTATATTTTTCAATGATCGACGGCATATTTTATAAGTGGTAAGTGTCACGCTAGGTCGCTCTACATTCACCAGAAAACACACATTATCAGAAGCTGCTTAACCTCGAACCCAAGTCAATTCAATAAACAGATTTGCCACTTCTAATATGTAAACTGGGCTTCTTCTGGTCAGTAAGCCAGTGCGCTATCACTCAACCACCCAAAACTTTTTTTTCGTGTATTATTTTTTGCATTTTCTTTTGCATTTTTTTTTTTGCATGCTCCATTCAACAGATTCACATATTGATGTAAGTCTTGTAGTTTCACTAAACCCGGTGACTGTCGAGGTAGAAACTAAAGTCTTGATTTTTTTAAGAATTAATTTGAGATTTATAAAGTCTACACAGATGGGATTGTTTTTCGGCTTCAGCTTAGTTCATAAACCTTCACAACTTAGGCCGGGTAGAGACTTGTACAGGAAGGCAGTAGTGAGTCTGTCTTCACTATGTGTTTCTAGACAATGGTGATCATGGCAGTAACTACATCAACAGCTTGACTGGAGACTCAGATTGTTACTCCATTAAGCTGCCAGTGACTCAACGAGTATGCTCAAGGAAATCAAAATGGGCTAGGCTCCAAGGTTTTGTTTGGAGCCTTCAAAGAGTCCAACGTTGATTAAAATCTGCTTCATTTTTGTTCCTAGATACTCGGGTGTAAGATAGAAATAAAAGAAATGAAATAACCAATAGGCTTGCTATCCTGGCTGTTATGCAGAGTAGACGACAAATGAACCAGACAGTCTCAGTTCTCTCAGAAGACAGAACGAGTAAATGTTTCAAGCTATGAATGTGAATCTACTACCTCAAATAGACTGAAAAGAAAACCTCAAGACAAATGAACCAGACAGACAGTCTCAGTTCTCTCAGAAGGCAGGACGAGTAAATGTTTCAAACTTTGAATGTGAATCTACTACATCAAATAGACTGAAAAGAAAACCTCAAGACAAATGAGGCAATTTTAGACTCAGCGGGGAGCCAATAAAGATATCGAATCAACTAAGAACTGGGGTCGCAAGCCGCTAAACTCTAGGGCATTTTGCTGAGCAGGGAATCTCAGTCCTAATGGAACTCGCAGCGAAGATAATCTTTCTACTAACAAATTAACTAACTAGACTTGCCATCATCACCATCATGCAGCATAAAAATAAACAAGACAAATCTGAAACAAGTGCAACGTTTCAAATACTTGGGCACAATAATAACATCAGATGGAAGATGCACCACAGAAATAAAAAGCAGAATAGCTCAGGCCAAAATAGCATTTCAGAAAATGAAAAATATCTTATGCAACAAATCTATGTCAATAAAAATGAGAAAGAGAGTTCATCGGTGCTATATAGAACCAATTCTCACCTATGGAAGCGAATCATGGACAGTAGACAAACAAATGAAAAGACGATTGGAGGCCACAGAGATGGGATTTCTCAGAAGAATGTTGAAAGTTCCCCGGACAGATAAAAAGACCAATGAGGAAGTTCTCAAGGAGGCCAACACAAAAAGGCAGCTCCTAAAAAACATCAGAAAGAAACAATCAACATTTTTCGGGCACATCATGAGAAGAGGAAAGTTGGAATACTTGGTTACAACTGGCAAAATAAAAGGAAAAAGAGATCGCGGACGACAAAGAGAGAAAATACTGGATAGCTTGGTGTCATGGCATGGAAAACAGTCAACAACAGAACTGATACGATGCACTGTGGATAGAAGATTGTGGAGGGACATGATCACCTACGCCAACCGGTAAGGCACATGATGATGATGACTTGCCAACCAACTAACTGCTCTTATATATATATATATATATATATATATATATATATATATATATATATATATATATATTTATATATATGTATGTATGTATGTATGTATGTATGTGTGTATGCATGTATATAATTGCCACATCAATTTTATTTTGATTGTATTAATTATTTTCCTCTACTTGTTGAGTTAATGTAAATTTGAAATCGTTTTATACCAATTTCTAATTGCACCTCAGCAATAAATCGTTAGTTTTCCCTCTATATTTTCTTCATGGTTTGGCTGTCCTTAATTGCGCCTCCTTCACGCATCACATGTGTTCAAGTAAACGGGGCGGTGTTAAAACAGGTTAATGAATTCAAACATCTAGGAACGATAACTTCAATATGTAGATGCGCAACAGAAGTAAGGTACAGCACACACAAAAACCATAATTCAACCAGTTTTTGACAACTGAAAAAAGAAAATCAGAGCTTTCGTTTTATTTAAACGTATCCTGTAAAGCCTTTAAGTGCGACAGGAACCTTCTGGATATTTTGTTTAGGAGGGTCTCTGTAAACTGTACCACGGCCAGAGGGGTACAGCCCACTGCCACATGTCTGTATTTAATACGAGCCTCATCCTACTACAGACAGAGGGGTACAGCCCACTGCCACATGTCTGTATTTAATACGAGCCTCATCCTACTACAGACAGAGGGGTACAGCCCACTGCCACATGTCTGTATTTAATACGAGCCTCATCCTACTACAGACAGAGGGGTACAGCCCACTGCCACATGTCTGTATTTAATACGAGCCTCATCCTACTACAGACAGAGGGGTACAGCCCACTGCCACATGTCTGTATTTAATACGAGCCTCATCCTACTACAGACAGAGGGGTACAGCCCACTGCCACATGTCTGTATTTAATACGAGCCTCATCCTACTACAGACAGAGGGGTACAGCCCACTGCCACATGTCTGTATTTAATACGAGCCTCATCCTACTACAGACAGAGGGGTACAGCCCACTGCCACATATCTGTATTTAATACGAGCCTCATCCTACTACAGACAGAGGGGTACAGCCCACTGCCACATATCTGTATTTAATACGAGCCTCATCCTACTACAGACAGAGGGGTACAGCCCACTGCCACATATCTGTATTTAATACGAGCCTCATCCTACTACAGACAGAGGGGTACAGCCCACTGCCACATATCTGTATTTAATACGAGCCTCATCCTACTACAGACAGAGGGGTACAGCCCACTGCCACATATCTGTATTTAATACGAGCCTCATCCTACTACAGACAGAGGGGTACAGCCCACTGCCACATGTCTGTATTTAATACGAGCCTCATCCTACTACAGACAGAGGGGTACAGCCCACTGCCACATATCTGTATTTAATACGAGCCTCATCCTACTACAGACAGAGGGGTACAGCCCACTGCCACATATCTGTATTTAATACGAGCCTCATCCTACTACAGACAGAGGGGTACAGCCCACTGCCACATGTCTGTATTTAATACGAGCCTCATCCTACTACAGACAGAGGGGTACAGCCCACTGCCACATATCTGTATTTAATACGAGCCTCATCCTACTACAGACAGAGGGGTACAGCCCACTGCCACATATCTGTATTTAATACGAGCCTCATCCTACTACAGACAGAGGGGTACAGCCCACTGCCACATGTCTGTATTTAATACGAGCCTCATCCTACTACAGACAGAGGGGTACAGCCCACTGCCACATGTCTGTATTTAATACGAGCCTCATCCTACTACAGACAGAGGGGTACAGCCCACTGCCACATATCTGTATTTAATACGAGCCTCATCCTACTACAGACAGAGGGGTACAGCCCACTGCCACATATCTGTATTTAATACGAGCCTCATCCTACTACAGACAGAGGGGTACAGCCCACTGCCACATGTCTGTATTTAATACGAGCCTCATCCTACTACAGACAGAGGGGTACAGCCCACTGCCACATGTCTGTATTTAATACGAGCCTCATCCTACTACAGACTTTTCAAGTTCTCTTCACCAAGAGCCCATTCAATTCAGAAAGGCGTCACTAGTGTGTCCTCTAACATTATAAACACCATTACTTGTAAATTTCTTCTACTTTTCTCTTTCACTGATACCTAAAAGGTGTCGTGGTTTATATCATTTGTCGTTCTTGTGCTGCTCGAATTGTCTGAATTAGTGATTTCCCTTTGTTGTTACATGTCTCTGTCACTGATACCTAAAAGGTGTCGTGGTTTATATCATTTGTCGTTCTTGTGCTGCTCGAATTGTCTGAATTAGTGATTTCCCTTTGTTGTTACATGTCTCTGTCACTGCATCTATCCATCTTCTTCTGGGTCTTCCTCTTGGTCTTTTTCCATGCATTCTCGAGAAGAACGTCCTTGATGGTGATTGGTGAGGATTCACTCTGACCAGGTGACCAAACCATTTAAGTTGTTGTTCTATATATTCTTGGCAGGGTTGTGTTCCTACTATTTTTCTTATGGTTTCATTTGGTATTCTATCTCTTCTTGTGTTGTTTGTTACTTTCTCAAGCAACGCATCTCACATGTATTGATCTTTCTTAAATGTGATTTAGAAAGGGTCCATGTTTGACTTTCATAGCACAAAGGTGGAATGAAGATGCTATTTATCATTTGTTGTTTAGCTGGCATAGAAATGTTTGGATGTCTTAGCAATGGTGAAAGCTGGTATGCGACAGCATTTGCTTTTTGTATTCTCATGTCTATTTCTTTGTCTAGTTTTCCATCTTCTGTGAACATGCCAGTGTCTGGGATTTTCTTTCTTCCCAAGCCATATTGAATATGATAGTAAGCCAATCTATAGCTGTTTCCTTACAGACTAGTAGCATTTCTGTTGTTATTCCATCTATATCAGCTGCTTTGTTCTTTTTATTCTGTTTCAATGCCCATTCTACTTCTGCTTTAAGTATATTCGGTTCCTGTTCAACATACTGCCTATGTTTAAACTCTGTATTTCCGTTTGTATTTCCCTGATTTAATAGTTCCTTAAAGTATTCTCTCCATCAGATTATTATGTTTTTCCTGCTGCTGATTGGTCTACCGTTCTTGTCGTTTATTATAGTGGTTGGGTTATAATCATTATTTCTTACTCTCATTGCTTTTGCACTTTTGAAAAATTCTCTTGGTTCTTCTCTACATGTTTTTGCTAATTCTTCACCAGATGCTTTCCAAGAGTCTGCTTTTGTTTGTTCTAGGATCTTTTTGCTATCATTTCTGGCTTGTCTATAGTGATTGTAGTCTTCTGTTGTTTTTGTTTTTCTGCCACGTTTTATACTTTTCTTTCTTGTGTTTCACTGCTGATTTTACTACTTCATTCCACCATCTTGTTAGTTTCTTTCTGCTCTTTCCTATATTTTTCAGACCGCATTTCTCTTGTGTTGACTCTATTAGACCTTCTTTAAACTGTTTCCATGCTTCCTCTATGTTTGTAGGTTGTATTCGGGTTAGGTATTTGTTGGTTACGGATTCTTCTATTTCTTTTTGTATGTTTACATTCTTTATTGCTTTTAGATCGATTCTTTGTGCTTGAGGTCTTGTCATCTGTAGTTTCCTAACCCATTTTTTCTGCCATAGTAAAACAGGCTTATGGTCTGTATTTAATATTGTATTTGGTATAGATCTTGAGTCTGTTATGTCCCTCCTTTGATGTCTTCTAGTCAAAATAAAGTCGATTTGGAAGGCCTTGTCCGTGTCATTCCATTTATACCAAGTAAGTATTTGGTTACGATTGTGCTGATTAAACGTGTTTGTTATATAAAGATCATGTTCTGCACAAATATTTAGTAGGTGTTCTCCATTACTGTTACACTCTGTTCTAATGTCACTAAATGGTCCTAGGTATAATTCCCATGGTGTTCTCCTTTGTCCTACTCTACCGTTGAAATCTCCTAGTACAAACAATTTCTCTGCGTCTTTGACTTTATTTATTGTGGCTGATAGTTCATCAAAATATTCTTGTTTGCTGTCCTCACTATATGTGTCGTTGCATGGAGCATATGTTTGAATATAAGTGGTGTTTCCTCCTTTTTCTGCTAATTTGATACTTATTATTCTTTCCGAGATGTAATCTATTTCTAGTATGTTTTTGGCAGTGTTACTTTCAATAATGAAACCGACCCCGTGTTTGTTTACTTCGGCCATGTTGTTAATTCCGCTCGTGACGAGTATGTAGCTTAGGGTGACCATTCGTCCCGGAAATGTCCCCGGAATGTAGAAGTTGTCCCCGAAAGAAATTTGTCCCCGATTTTGTCCCCGATTTCAGTGAATAAATAAATGTTCATACACGGAATCGGCCCTCTTTTAAAGTAATCACTAGGACTCAGGACGTTACTGAGTTGTGTTTCTTTATCACAGACTGAGCGGCATTAGCAGGAAGATAAAAGAGAAGACTTGGACGCGTTGTGTCGGAGATAGCTCTTTGAACTCTTGAAGCGCGGTGCTACGTTACTTCTATTCCCACCACTCACTTCTATTGGGATGGGTTTATTTTTTTAAAAAAGCAGACACTCTCTCTCCCCCCACCCCTGCCTTTCCAGACATCTCCCGCCAAAGTATCTCGCCAAAGTCGCCAACAGTAAAAACTAACATTAATTTATCGTGTGAAAGCTTCAGTGAAAAACTTGCTTCAAATCATGAGATCTTGAGAAAGATACACTCAAAATACAAGTACCACGCCGAGGCAACAACCTCTTCAGTAGAAATAAGGTACTGTAAACATTACTTTAATACTGCAATTGATATCTATATGTTGTTTAAATTTTTTTTATTTTAAATATTTTTTTTTATTGAGAAACACAATTAGCTATTGTAATGTCATTAAGTGCGTGTATCGCATAAGTACCGTGAATATTAACAAAAATAAAATCAAACAGCAAATGAACAGTTATTATGAAATTTAAACACAGTCACACACTCACCCACACATATTATAAATATATATATAAATAAATATATATATGTATACACACACACACACACACACATATATATATATATATATATATATATATATATATATATATATATATATATATATATATATATATATCGTTCGTCCCCGATTTTGTGGGACAGTCTCAGAAATAAGCAAAAAAATCCTCTGAAATGTAAAAAATATGACAAATGTCCCCGAAACCATGGGAAAAAAATGGTCACCCTAGTGTAGCTTTGGTGTATTTCTTTAATGATTTTACCTCTCTTTCTTGTGTCCGCTAATCCTAAGATTTGTATAATCCTTTTCTTCATAAATTCAACTATTTCTGTACTTTTATCCCCTAAACCGCAGATGTTCCAAGTGCCTATTAAACGTTCTGATTGTTTTCTTTGTGTTGTAGATTTCCCGCTTTTTGACATTTTCGTTCGTGATCGTAATATCGTAATAGCACAATGATGTATGGTAATTCTACTTATTCGTGTTAACTAAACTATAAGAATAGATCACACAATAATCCATTTGAAATAGCACAAGAACGCTTGAATTTCTTTTTCTACGGGCAATGCACATATAACTCAAATTTGACTCCTATCGAAAATTGTGTCGTGTTGCCAGCACAGTCACACACCGGAAGTCCTCGCACACCGGAAGTCTTGGAAACACTGGCATAAAACGTATATAAGCCAAACAGGAGGATGCTTAGATGTCGAATTCGAGAGCACATGTTCAACATCTCTCGTGACTCTTGAGTTCTCGGTTTTTCTCCCACTTGAGATCTTTAGTCCGTCTAGGTTCTGAGAATCCCCACTATCGATTCCTGGTCCTCCGATACCCACAGCCTACTCGCATTGAAGATCCGACTTATATCTCGCTTCGGCACTTTCCATCTGAGAGGGTTGAATTCTTTCACGATCTCCTATAATCACTGGCCTCTTTTTTACTATCTCACCTCTTTTACTTTCATTCCTTGGAATATCACTGGCACTATCACTATTATTTTCTTCTCTGTTCTTGCCTCCTCCTCCCCCCCTCCCCCCGCTATCCCTACATTTCCCATATCCCTTTGGGACCCCTTCTTCCATTTAGGGAACTCCTATCCCGCTATTGTATTTTGTGGATCTTGTGGATCTTGATGTCTTACTGGACCCAACGATTTAATCATGTCCTGGGCATGTCCGCTTTAGGCCCTCACTCTTGACACTCCAAACTTTTGGTTTGGACCCCAAACTTTCATGCACAAACATCGCCATGCTATGACTTAGCTCAGTATCCTATTGTGTGTGCATTCGTTATTAGTTGTCTAGCATCTATCGAAAAGCTTGGCCTTACCGTCATAGTTTGTCTTGTTTCTCTACAGAATTAGCTGCTTGAAACCACTCTGTATGTTCATTTCTCGTGCTTTTATTCAAATTTACTGACGCGGCGAAGCACAATATTGTATATTGTTGCTTATCTCCTCGTTTTATTCGAAGACATCGTGACATATGCAATGTGCCAGTAAATCATGGACAATCTATAATAAAATAAATAAAAACGATATAGGCTATTAACATATTATTTCTCTCTTGCAATAGAATACATTCTGAAATAAGAGATAAAATGTTTTGGCCCTGTGATAAGACACAAAACACAACTGGTGTAACTAACAAACGTTATGAGAACATCATACACTATGAGGGACTGGTAGCTTTCAGTGTTGTGTACCTTTGTTAACATGTTTTCCAGATTATTACTCACTTATTGACTTTTATTTCACATTTTGTATTTGCATTCACCTGTACTGAACTGTACTGTACCCCGCATATTATGCTTCATCGCTGTGCTCACAACTTAACATAGACAAACTGTTCTAATGAAAAGACGTTAAAGTAATAGGATATTGAGATTGACTAAAACTGATGAAAAATATTTTTTTAAATGTGCTGAGGGTATTATTCATGCTGATAGACACATC
Organism: Megaustenia siamemsis; assembly: GCA_032433765.1. Lineage (NCBI taxonomy): Eukaryota > Metazoa > Mollusca > Gastropoda > Stylommatophora > Ariophantidae > Megaustenia > Megaustenia siamemsis. Next base: position 66,317,757 of record JAVIAB010000124.1, read on the forward strand.
ACTACTCAACGATTGGTCTTAAAGTTGTCAATCAGCATTGATAGTGCAAATGCAGTTATAATTTTTAAAAAAACTCGAATTCTCTAAGGTTTGTATGAGATAGGGTCCTTGAAACCTCACAAATGAGCACCGACTGCAAAGAAAATCATTTTTTTTCTGAACTGTTGGGGCGTTTCAATGTTGATGAAGAGAACTTTTTTGGCTAAGATTGTTACAGGTGACGAAACCTGGACACATCATTTTGAACCTTAGACAAAAAAGACAAGTCAATGAAGTGACATCATCCGCACTCACCACGAAGAAAAAGATTCAAGACATCTCCTTCAGCTGGAAAGGTTATGGTCACTGTCATTTTGGGACATTGTAGGTGTGATTCTTGTGGATGTTATGCCAAGATGAGAGACAATCAATTCACAAGCTTACATTAAGACATTGAAGGTGTGATTCTTGTGGATGTTATGCCAAGATTAGAGACAATCAATTCACAAGCTTACATTAAGACATTGAAGGTGTGATTCTTGTGGATGTTATGCCAAGATTAGAGACAATCAATTCACAAGCTTACATTAAGACATTGAAGGTGTGATTCTTGTGGATGTTATGCCAAGATTAGAGACAATCAATTCACAAGCTTACATTAAGACATTGAAGGTGTGATTCTTGTGGATGTTATGCCAAGAGGAAAGACAATCAATTCACAAACTTACATTAAGTCATTGAAGGTGTGATTCTTGTGGATGTTATGCCAAAAGGAGAGACAATCAATTCGCAGACTTACATTAAGACATTGAAGGTGTGATTCTTGTGGATGTTATGCCAAAAGGAGAGACAATCAATTCGCAGACTTACATTAAGACATTGAAGGTGTGATTCTTGTGGATGTTATGCCAAAAGGAGAGACAATCAATTCACAAGCTTACATTAAGACATTGAATGTGTGATTCTTGTGGATGTTATGCCAAGATGAGAGACAATCAATTCGCAGACTTACATTAAGACATTGAAGGTGTGATTCTTGTGGATGTTATGCCAAGATGAGAGACAATCAATTCACAAGCTTACATTAAAACTTCTCAGATTTCTCAGAGTTCCCTCACACAAGTCTGGCAACACGGGAAGCAATCACCAGATTGGGCTGGACTGTACTCTCCCATCCACCATACAGCCCTGATGTGGCACCCTCTGATTCCCATCTCTTTGGTCCACTTATAGATGCCCTCAGTGGAACAAGGTTTGAAGATGATGACGGAGTGATTCATGCAGTGAAAAGGACTATACGATCAAGACAGAGACTGGTACAGGCTAGGACTACATGCACTTGTTGGGCGCGGGTGGATAGCTGAACAAGTGGATGGGGATTATGTTGAATGATACCGATGTGTACATTAACTATCCATATCATCATCATCATCTTCATCATCATCCAGTGCCACCTCCGCAACGAAGGTTGGCTACCATGGAGCACCATAACTGCTCTGTCTCTTGCTTTGATGGTGCAGGTTGTCATAGGCTGATTTGTTAAGGTGACCATATTTTTGAAATCCCATTCCGGGACGGAATAATTTTACTTCAATTTGCCACCAATAAAATTACATTTCTTCTTGCTGTCATTTTCAAGTGAATAATACATACATTTTAAAACATCTAATAATATAGACCTACAATACGCTATCAGGATAATCAGGAGATAAAAAAAATAGTGATACTCACTTAAATTGAAGGTGAAACAGAGATGCTGTACTTTTCAGATGAGTGAATTTTCTGTAAAATGTCCTTCTTTGTATGCAGCATCTTATAAAATTCGACACATGTTCCCTCATAGTTCACTTTGGTGATCAACATGGCTTTTAAAGTTTCAACACCTAGTTGTGTTTTATCATTTGTCCACAAACTGTTCATCAGAGAAAACACTCGTTCTGTTGCAGCATTTGTTCCAGGTAGACACAAAAAGAACTCTGCCAACTTCAGAATATGTGAAACGGGCACATGATTGTTTATGAAGTGGGAAGCTAGTTCAACCCAACGCTGCCCTGGTAATGTTTTATTAAGACTCCACTCACTAATTTTTTGTGAAGTAACGAACTGTTTCATGTAGACATATTCGTCATACATTTCATTTTCTGGAAAGTCGACTGAAGGCACTGTTTGACTCACTAATGATGAAGACTTCTCAATATCTTCCCAATTTGGTGTTCTGTTCAGCATTACCCAGCTGTAAAACTCTAGGTTTTGAAAATTATTTGCAGCCCATTTCTTCAAATAACTTATAGCTGTTTCATAAAATGAAGAAACACTGGCGTTAAACTTTTTCACATCATCACGTGGAAATCCTTCCATTTCCAGCTTTTTAAGGATTATCTGAACTCTTGATGGCAAGAAGCCGTCTTCCAGCTTGGACTCCAAGATAGCTTTCAACCTATTGATGTTGTCAATGACTTCAAATACAGTGACCATCTGTCCCTCTACTTTCTGCACTGCTTCGTGGAAAGAGGATGCCTGACTGTGAACCAAAATAAGCCATGCCTCAGACAGTGGGTTTTCAAAGAATTCCTGTATAAAAACTGGGCATCTGTCTTGAGATTGAAAATATGATTTTAGACGCAGGAACATGTAAAGAACCCTTTCAACAGCAGGCAAGAGCGCAAGCCACCAAGATTGTGCATAACCTAAAATCATCTGGAAGTCTGTGTCGACAAACTGACAAAACTCCTTGAGACTTTCAACTCTAACTGTGTATGATTTGAAGTACAGATAAATTTTTGCAATAGTCATTTCAACATCAACAGGCAATACGTCTGCAGCTGCTCGAACAGTGTTGTGGAAAATATGGCAAGCACACCCAACACCTATCAAACTATGTCCAAGGTTTTCTTTCAGTTTTGTGAAAACATTGTTCTGTCCTTTTCTTTCAGCGCCCCCAAAATTAGAATTTGTGTTGTCTGCACATAATCCAACTACTTTCAGTTCTAAACCATTTTCAGTTAGACAGTCAATAAGAAAACTACTTACTATATCAGATGTTTCACCCGGCAATGACTTCAACTCTATATTTTAACTTTCAGTCCCTTATTGCGATCAAAGTATCTGACAAGCAAAGGAAAAATCTTGATTTCTTTGTGGTTAGAGGCATCTGTCAGTATGGAGATAAATGTTACGTTTTCTAGGTCACATCTCAACTCGTTTAGAGCATGGGGTGTGAACACATTCCGAATAATAGCTTCTGTTTTCGTACGTGCACAAGCAAATTTTGGTTCTAAAGTTACCTGAAGCAATTTTGATGTGCAGTCCATAGATCTAAACGTGTGATTGTGCATCACTGTATGATATGCAAATGCACCTTCTGTAGCAGCTAACTGTTCTTCTTTGTCACCAACCTGTTCAGCTCGAAAAAAAATTTGTCAACAGCTTGATGCAGCAGTAGCGACGGCTCTCTTATGTTTATCACTATTTATGTGGCTCTTAATATCACCACGTCCACTATGGTTAATAGTAAACCCGGATGAACATATATTACATCTTACAGTGAAGTCTGATGACGATGTAGACTTTTTTATAAAAGGGTACTCCTTTTGTAAATCTTGATTAAAACTACAATTACGCTTCGGTGCCAATTTTTGCGAAAGTGAAAGTGAAAGTTAGTAATACAACGAATATATACGAGATTTAAAACTAGGGGCGCATTCTACTGTTTTGATATTAAACAAAATTGTCTACACAGCAACGGAATAATATTTTTTTTAATTGAAGAAATGTACGCCGTATACCAAAATGGCAAAATTGGTAAACGTTTGTGTCCCAAATTATTTTTTATCAAATCCGGGACAAAAGCTAAAAAATATGCCAAAATCGGGACAAAACCGGTACGGCAGCTAATCCGGGACAAAGGTTAAAAAAATGTCAAATTCCGGGACTGTCCCGGACAATCCGGGACGAATGGTCACCTTAGATTTGTCCATCTTTTGATGTTACTCGTCCATGTTAGTCTTGGTCTGCCTCTGCCTTTTTTACCTTGTACTTTCCCCTCCAGGATTACTTTTATTAGGCTGTTGTGTCTTTTAACATGGCACAAAAATCGCATTTGGCTTGATTTAATTGTGTTTAGTGGTTCTCTTTTCATTTTTAGTTGTTTTAAGACTTCATCGTTTGTTTTCTTTTCCTTCCATCCAATTCTACTATTCTTCTATATATCCACATTTCAAAGGCTTCAATTCTCTGTCCATATATACTGTGTAAAAATGTACTTTTTGAATTAGTGGTTCCCAAGAAAACCGATGTGGTACATTACTTTCTGAATGCACTAAATAGGTTTCTTCAGTAAATTCCTGGTACACAATTTGGTATTTTTGCTGAAATGTGTTTTCACCGGAGTGAGCTATGAGGTCACTGGTATATGATAAATCTTGAATTATAATTTCTCTAATTTTGAGGAAAGAAAAGAATTCGGAAACAACATTAAAAAAAAGTAATTATAAATAATATTTCCTCATTACTTGACTTCACAACATTATTTAAGAGTTTATATCTTGTTTCTGTCACGAAGCAGTGAGTAACAGCCTACTAGTTAGCATATAATTATGTATGTAATTAACATTTTCCTTCTGCTGTTATGAAAGTGTTTTATCGCTAACGTTCATTCATGTTACAATTCTTCTTCCAGCTCGTTGCGTCTGTCTTTAATGATTCATAATGGAAAAAATGTTCAAAGGCGGAATTAAGTTACATTAGTCTTTGAGTTTTTCTATTTATTTGTGAGATAACTTTATATAAATGGTCACCACTTTATTTCTTCGTGTCACATCTCTTTGTTTTTTGTTTTTGTTTTTTTTTTGTCACCTAGCCTTTGTTACTGTCACTTCCTGTGTATTCCTAGGCTTGAAAAGAATGACGAGACGATAAAGAAGTGGATTCTGATTGTGAATCTGCAGCCCTGGCGCGACTTCCGGATCGTCATGTTAGCCAAACTGGAAATTGGCTAAATTTAGGAGAGCTAATAGGAGGACAAGAGGCCAACACAAAAAGGGAGCTCTTAAAAAAGATAAGAAAGAAGCAATCAACATTTTTCGGGAACATCATAAGAAGAGGAAAGTTGGAATACTTGGTTACAACTGGCAAGATAAAAGGAAAGAGAGATCGCGGACGACAAAGAGAGAAAATACTGGATAGCTTGATGTCATGGCATGGAAAACAGTCAACAACAGAACTGATACGATGCACTGGAGATAGAAGATTGTGGAGGGACATGATCACCTACGCCATCCGGCAGGGTACATGATGATGATGAATAGGAGGACAGGGGAGGATTTGTGAGCCAGTTTATATTTCACACTGCGGGATTTGCTGGGACGGAGATCTTATGCCTTAAGGACTGTTCTTGGATTAACGATGACTATAATCCGACGACTAACGACTAATAAACGTATCGTCTAATAATGTCGCATTCTCATCCTATTGCTACTAGCTCCCTATCATCTAAGTCACTTCTCCTTACTTTTAGTTGTCAGCCTTCTATTTTTGTCACATTTACCATCTGTTTTATTACGTCTCTGATATTTTTTTATCGCCTCTCCCATCGTTGTTAAATTTTCCTCCACATTTTCGTCACTTTTTTCATTTTTGTTTACCTGTCAACACTATTTTGTCATATTTAATGTATCTTTTGTCACATCTCATATTTTGTGGTTACATCTCTTATGTTTACTTTGTTTATGTTTGTATCCGATTTCATATTTGCATCATTTCACTAATTGTTTAGTCATCTCTTCGATAATTTTGTATCGTTTCTATTTCTTTTATTATTTCTCTCATTTTTGTGAAACATCACTATTATTTTTGTAATATCCATTATTTTTTTGTAACACATCAATTTTTTTTTTCACATTTCCCATATTAGTCAAATCTTCCCCGTTTTGTTACTTTTACGATTTTTCTCTCCTCTTTAATCGTTTATTAACATTCCCATTATTTGTGTTGTCATCTTGCCTTTTTTTGTCAGATCCATCATCTGTTTTTGTCTCTTCTCTCTACTTGCTTTTCTTCAATCATTTGATAAAATTCTCCTTCAGTTAGCAATCTCATCTGTCGTATTGTTACATCTTCCTTCTATTTGTCACATCGTCCTTCTATATGTCACATTTTCTCACTTTGTTTTTGTCCCTTACTTTAAGTATATTGTCCTAAGTCATTACACCTTGTTCTTTCCCACGTTATAGCATCCATCATTATCACCATCATCAGGTAGCATGTTCTTTGCAGTACGTTGCATTCACCACAGCCCTACTTGTTATCCCTCTATTTGTTATTCCTCTACTTGTTATCCCTCTATTTGTTATCCTTCTATTTGTTATCCCTCTATTAGTTTCTGTCTTCTTCTTCTTCTTCCTTCAATATTCAGAAACTGTTGCTACTACTGTCCATTACCATAAAGAGACATTACTAACGCTCAAATCTTGGTCTTGGTTTATAGAAAGATGTAGCACCTATGTTGTCGGTCCAACACATCCGATGTTAGCGTGGTACTTTCTGGTGCTTGCTTGTCTTCCCTCTCGATTCTTACTCAGTTAGTCAGACTGTCAGTCTTTTACCAAAGCCATCATGGAGAGGTTAATTAGAATCTTGGTCACCTGATGCTGGCGATTCTGTCGTAAGCAGTCAGCTATGAGTTGCTCATCACTTTCATTTCACTTCTGTCCTAACCCTATTTTTTTAAAATCCCAATTTGTCAAGCTCTTTCTCATTTGAATCATTTCTCATCCTAATTTGTGTATAGCCCTTCTCTCCGTGTATTATAATTATATTTTATTTTGAGTTCCCTCATTCCTTTCCTTCCCTACCCATTAACCATTCATCTGGATTATGAAACTTTTCCTTTTTATTGTTACAGTTCTGTGTTTTGTCATCTTTTTTTCCACTGCCATTTTATCCCTTTTCATGTATACTTCGTCGCCCCTGCGCTAATTTGTCACAGTTGTCTTCATTTTGTTATTCGTATCTTTAGTTTGTTCGTCAACTTTTATTTTCTCACACCTGTCACGATTTTCTGTCCCCAGTTAAACTTTTCATTTCTATTTTAAATTGTATCAACCCATTAAAAAATGAAGAATAATAACTGGTTTTTTCTAGCCTTCCGCCGGTTTTATTTACAATTGACTCTGCCTGTGACTACAAAGTCACGTGAGCGTGACGGATTCTACCAGCTAAGTCGATATTTGTTATGTATAAATTTTTTTACTTATACTTACACATCTCTACATTTGACCTATCCTCCAACATGTAACACATTTCTACATTTGACCTATCCTCCAACATGTAACACATTTCTACATTTGACCTATCCTCCAACATGTAACACATCTCTACATTTGACCTATCCTCCAACATGTAACACATCTCTCAGTCGTTCCACCATCTTATCTCTTATCCCTCTGTTCACTTCTCCTTCACTTACCAGTCCTTATCATCCTAGATGAAGTAGTATTTATCTGTGCCTCGTCATTTGTTAACGTTGTCCTTGTTCTCTGAATAAGGCCGCGTGTAGGCCGAAATGTCAGTATTTTGTTGTGTTCCCTTTCTTGTAAACCTATCACCATACCTTGTTGGAGTGCATGTTACACCTCACTACTGGTTCCTTGCTTTCAGCTTTACCGCAGTACTGCATTCATTTACCCGTTCTCTACTCACCCAAATGGCATTAGGTTGTTTTATTGTAGGATGCTCTTCCTTAGCTTTTCTATCTCACGAGTTTGTCTGCAAAACAACAGGACAGCCACAATAAGGTTTAACGTTTAGCAAAAAGACGAGGTGACGCTTGTAGGAGAGTAAAAACCATATTCATAAGCACAATTAAAGTAAATGGGATAATATTTAAATGACCAATGCATTGTAATGTCTAAGAAAGATAACTTCAGATAGTATATATGTGCAACTGAGGTGAAGTATAGGATAGCTCAGGCGAAGACAGCATTACAAAGAATATGAAAAGTACTATGAGATCCATTCTTGTCAATGGAAATAAGAAAAGGAGTTCTTTGATGTCAGGTGAAGCCAGTCTTGGCATATAGACGCGAATCCTAGACAATCCTAAAACAGACAAAATCGTTGGAAGCTGCAGAAATGTGGATTTACAGAAGAATGTTAAGAATACCATGAACAGCTAAAATAATAACGGACGTTCTTAAAGAGGACAAAGGATCATCAATCATGTGCCATACCGGTTGGCGTAGGTGATCATGTCCCTCCACAATCTTCTATCCACAGTGCATCGTATCAGTTCTGTTGTTGACTGTTTTCCATGCCATGGCACCAAGCTATCCAGTATTTTCTCTTTTTGTCGTCCGCGATCTCTCTTTCCTTTTATTTTTCCAGTTGTAACCAAGTATTCCAACTTTCCTCTTCTCATGATGTGCCCGAAAAATGTTGATTGCTTCTTTCTGATGTTTTTTAAGAGTTCCCTTTTTGTGTTGGCCTATTTGAGAACTTCCTCATTGGTCTTTTTAGCTGTCCAGTGAACTTTCAACATTCTTCTGAGAAATCCCATCTGTACAATCCCATCTGGACAAAGGATAAGGAAAGATTTTTCCAACATCAGGAGGAAGCAATCAACACATTTTAGCCATATTATGAGAAGGGGGCAAGTGAAATATATTGTAATAGCAAAAAAATCAAGGGAAGAAAAGAGAGGAAAACAGAGAGAAAAGATACAAGACATTATGATAGAGTTGTTTATAGGAAGTGAGCAAAATATCTGTTAAAGGGCCGTGTAAATAGAAAGTTGTGGAGAGTCATGACCATCTATGCCAGCAGACACCATACTTAATGATGATGATTTAACGTTTATCAACCCTGCCTTAATTTTGTTACCTGTACCTTCATTTGGTTATTTCAATCTTCATATGGTTACCTGTACCTTCATTTAGTTATTTCTATCTCCATTTTGTTACCTGTACCTTCATTTAGTTATTTCTATCTCCATTTTGTTACCTGTACCTTCATTTAGTTATTTCTATCTCCATTTTGTTACCTGTACCTTCATTTAGTTATTTCTATCTCCATTTTGTTACCTGTACCTTCATTTAGTTATTTCTATCTCCATTTTGTTACCTGTACCTTCATTTAGTTATTTCTATCTCCATTTTGTTACCTGTACCTTCATTTAGTTATTTCTATCTCCATTTTGTTACCTGTACCTTCATTTAGTTATTTCTATCTCCATTTTGTTACCTGTACCTTCATTTAGTTATTTATATCTTCATTTTGTTACCTGTACATTCATTTCTATCTTCATTTTATCAAACTATCTCATTTTATAACCTATATATTTTAGGACAGTTGACAAATAGTTAGTTCGCTCCTTTACAGGCCAGGTAGGTCAGGATTCAATTCTCAAAAATGAAGATATATTTTTGGACCGCTACAACTTCTGAGTTTAACCTACACGTGAAAATGTGTACCAGATTCTCACCCTGACAATAGAAGGTCTGAAATAATACTGGCCACACTTTCTATAAGTGAGCCTTAGATAATGTGAAAAGTGGGCTCTAAAACAATATTTACTCTATAGACTTTATAAGACATGACCAGTACCAATTATTTACTCTATAGACTTTATAAGACATGACTAGTACCAATGTGAGAAACAACAGGTAAGAGGAAAAGAGGAAGACCCAGAGAAACACTGAGAAGAACATTGATGACAGAGGCAAGAGCAGCAGGAATCGGCTCCCTCAATGAAATAGATTTTATTGCACGGAACAGAGATAAATGGCGAGATTTGATAAAACATCTTTACAAGGATTGAAAATTGTTAGAATAAAAATTTAGATAAGAGAAGGAGTATCTGGGTCTACGCCCTATGGGCCGGCTACGGCTCGAAAGGTCAATAGATAGATAGTACCAATTGTTTACTCTATAGACTTTATAAGACATGACTAGTACCAATTGTTTACTCTATAGACTTTTTAAGACATGACTAGTACCAATTGTTTACTCTATAGACTTTTTTAAGACATGACTAGTACCAATTGTTTACTCTATAGACTTTATAAGACATGACGAGTACCAATTATTTACTCTATAGACTTTTTAAGACATGACTAGTACCAATTATTTACTCTATAGACTTTATAAGACATGACTAGTACCAATTATTTACTCTATAGACTTTTTAAGACATGACTAGTACCAATTATTTACTCTATAGACTTTATAAGACATGACTAGTACCAATTATTTACTCTATAGACTTTATAAGACATGACTAGTACCAATTGTTTACTCTATAGACTTTATAAGACATGACTAGTACCAATTATTTACTCTATAGACTTTATAAGACATGACTAGTACCAATTGTTTACTCTATAGACTTTATAAGACATGACTAGTACCAATTATTTACTCTATAGACTTTATAAGACATGATTAGTACCAATTATTTAACATTTTTTTATCACCTCGACGTTCATTTTAACATCTCCTCTAATGTATCTTGGCAAACCACACTTTTTATTTGTCGTCACAACATTCCTAAGTGTCTCTGGATATTATCGGAAGTGTTTCGTAATTATCTCCCCCCCCCCCCAACCACCCACCCCCCATCGCCATAATTACAACCATGAATGTACTTCCTGATGCAAACTTTCAGCAAGCAGCAACAAACGTCAGTCAAGGTGTAATTTACACCAGGGACCGACAACCTCACTTAAGGACATATATGTGAACCGCTCAGGTAAAGGTTGTCTGTTATAAGCTTCTTTTTTTCTTAAAGTAAAAACAATAAAAATTAACACTAAAAATATTCATTATCACGACAGATAGTCTGCACTTAAGCTTAATTAATGTTAATGTGTGGAGTTTCGTGTCATGTCAGTATACAATTTTTGATAATCAGATTACCTCATGTTGCAAAGCTCTGTTTAAAGAGTTTCAGCAAGCAGTTTTTCTTTACCCCATACCACACTCTAGACGCTAAATTCTAGAATGATTAACAATGTAAACATTAACAATTGAAATACGTTAAACATAGATTGGGAGTTAGCCTGAAAGACTAAATTAGAACTAAAGAACTAAGAGGACAGTTAGAGATCCACGTAGCAGGAAAATATACAAAGAGACTACACATAATGGAAATCTTCGAAAAAAGATTATAGAATTTAATACTTAAAGCACTCAGAAAAGTGACAGCAGGAGAAACTAGCAAAGGAGAAATATATCACAAACAATTTCAATCTTTGACACTGAATGGCAAATTAGAAAAGAAAGAAGAAAATAATCCACTTCTTATACAACAAATCTTATATTTCAGTGATTGTCACATCAATCAAACAATCTTCGGGACCCCCTAAACAAACGTCACCAACAAAACATTTCGACATTGTTCAGTTGGTTCGATGTAAATATGTCTGATCCATGTCAAACCAATTTCTCTAAGTCTGTGTTTAACATATGCTTTTTTTTCTCGTTTCCTAATGGAAAGAAGGTCCCTCTTTTGCATTTGATATTCTTATTTTGGTATCACTCTCTGTTCCTCCTTGTTCATATCATGTTTGATAAAAACAAAAAGCAAAACAGTGAAAAGATTTTGGCCGGTATCATATAGAATTTAGTAAAAACTGAGAGTTAGACCAATGGATATAAACATAATTCAAGCTTATGCACCAACAAGCAATAGCGAAGAAGAAGACATTGACACTTTTTACAACGAGCTAGATATGACCATGAAACATTGGAAATCCCAAGAAATAACTATTATATTAGGGGATTTCAATGCAAAGGTAGGAACAGCTAAAGTGCAAAATGTGACTTGGGGACATGGCCTTGGAGAGATGAATGACAGAGGGGATAGACTGATAGATTGGGCAAAGACACGTGAAATGATTATAGGTAACAAGGAGCCAATGGTGGGGTGTGCTAAACACTCCAAGGTATGGTGACAACTTTACAAATAAAGAACACAACACAATACTGACGTTTCGGCCTGTGGCCTTCTTCAGAATACAGGGACAACGACAACAAGCGGTGAAGCACAATTACTACATGTTAGATGATCAAGTGGAGGGCGAGGAAAGTAGGATGCAAAAATAAGAAAAGAGAGAAATGAATTTTACATGATGAGAGGTATGATGGGCGTCAAAATATATAAAATAGAAAAAGAGAGAGAAAAATGTATAATAAATTGTACTTAGCTGAGCTCAGAGCAGGGAGCAGGAAAACTGTAATCCGTGCTGAAACCAGTCGGAATGACTAAATGACTAAAAGCGCAGAGAACGTGTATAGAAAGCAACACGTGACAAAGACAGGTCAGTAAAGAGGGCAAAAAGGATCAAATATCGGGAAAACCAAAAAGGGGGGGGGGGAAAGGGGGCATAGACGAGGATACTCCTGGGACACAACAAGCAATACATATAAATCACTCAACAATGGAAGTGAGAGATCACGCGAGAGGTTAAGAGAAAGAAATAGAATGACACGACAAAGTAGTAAACTAGGCAGTGGGTGAGAGAGATGGACTCTACAGAATGGATGGCCTCGAACTGAACGAGTTGAGAGGTAGGTCAACGAAAGGAAGGATTGGATACTGGAGGAAGAGATACGGTGAGGAAGAATAATAAAGCCGGTATAATGAGAAGGGCGATAGAGGGGTGGTCCGGAGGAAGTTAGTCTATCGGGAGGTAGGGAAGTATTGGAGGAGGAGGTATGGAGAGGAGGGATAAGAAGCAGGTATGTGAAAACTGGATAGGGGGAGAGGCGGTAGGTCAGAAGTGAATGGAAAAAGAGAAAGTCTGGAAGAAGTGGAGCAATAGGGGATGGTGTGCAAGAGGTATGAACCATAGGAGGTAAAGAAGTAGGGAAATGATAGAACAAAGGGGGGAATGAAAGTGGGCATCAGGATAAGGGGGATACTGGAATAGTAGGTATAGATGAGTAGTGACTACAAGTTAATAGAGAGGAGAGGGGTGAGCTAGGAGTAGATCAGCAGAGGGGTGGTAGGAAGGACGAGGGACAATAGAGGTGGGCAGAGAGATCGTACGTACCGTCCAGGTGGAGAGGTGATATAGTGATAAAGAGGTAAAGGACATGAAGATAGTCAGAAGAGAAAAAGGTGTAGGGAGAGGGGGGTTTAGGAGGAAGAAGGCAAGATGGGGGTTACTCAAAGAGGATATGAAAAGCAGGGATGGACGAGTAGAGGACCCAAGATAAGAAATAGGAAGAGAGGTCCATAGGTGGGAGGGTGGAGTCGGAGGCCGGAGGGTCCTCAGAGGGACAGGGATACATTGATGCCACGAGGGGTGAGGCAGCCCCAACGAGCGATCAGACGGTGCTCCAGAGTGAGCCGACTGTGGTGATCAGAGGAGCATGATATTAGGCCAGTTACCAAGACATCAGTCTTACCTCGATGGCCCCTCGAGTTAAAGTGGGCTGCTACAGGAGTGTCCGCTTCTTGGGTGATGTCATTCAAGTGTTCACGGCACCTATCGCCGATTCTGCGACCAGACTGACCGATGTAGGTCAACTTGCATCGCTTACAGATGATGGCATAAATGATGTTCCGCGATGTGCAAGTGAATCCCTCTCTGATCTCGAAAGGACCATTAGGGAAGAGGACAGTGTCGGTCTGGAGAACGTGGTCACAAGTTTTACATACTCTCCGGTGCCTCGATGGCTGAAGTGGTCAGCAGGAAGACGGCCCCTGACAAGAAAGTCTCGGAGGTTCCGGTCACGTCTAAAGGCCACTAGTGGTGGGTCAGGGAAGAGCAGACGAGTAGTAGGGTCAGATCGAAGAATAGGGAGGTAGCGGTGGATGGTCCTAATAGCGGCGTAGTGGTGAGGGTGATGGGTGAGAGCGAGCACTACTCTATCAGAGGGGGGATGAGTAGAGGGGGTAAGATTATAGGTAACACCTGGTTCAAACAACACCCTAGGCGACTATGGACATGGCAAAGCCCAGACAGAAAAGGACACAATCAAATTGATTTTATACTGGTACAGAGAAGATTCCGGAATGGGCTAACATCTGTTAAAACAAGGCCAGGAGCAGATTGCAATAGTGACCATGTACCAGTAGTTAGAAAGATAAGAATAAAACTGCGGAAGACACAGAAATCACCAAGAAATATAAAATTAGAACTATATATGCCTAGAGTAGATAGACAGATGAGTGATAAGTACAGTGCGATAGTACAAGATAGATATAATGCTATTGAGAAAATACAGGACATCCAGGAGCAGTGGGAAATGCTCAAACAATCGATTCAACAAACATCAAAAGAAGTAATACCAGTAAATTAAAGAATCAACAAAATGAAATGGATGACAGAAGAAATATTAGAACTAATGGACAAAAGACGAAAACATAAGAAAGAAGAACTGACATTCAAAATATTGCACAAAGAGATCCAGAACAAATGCAGAGAAGCAAGGGAAGGATAGTTAAGGCATAAATGTGAAGAAATGGAAAAACAACAAAAGAAAGTCTCAAAATGTATGCACAATCAATTACATTCTTTAAATTAAATTATTCAAAGTTTCAGGATGTGTGAAATCAAAGGAAGGAAATATAATAATGGGACAGGAGAAGACAATGGAAAGATGGACAGAATATATCAGTCAACTCTATGATGATGAAAGACCAGAGATAAACAATTCAAACAAAGATACAGGACCACCAACAATGCAGTGTGAAGTGGAGGACGCAATTCAACACATGAAAAGAGACAAAGCTGCTAGTCCCGACAATATAACAATCGAAGAGATAAATGCATTAGGAGAGCTGGGAGTACAAGTCATAACAAAACTACTCAATGACATATATAACACTGGACACATACCCGAAGATCTACTAAAATCTATCTTTGTAGTCATACCGAATAAGTCAGGAGCCACTGATTGTGAAGACCATCGCACTATTAGTCTCATGAGCCATATGACTAAAATATTACAAAGAATCATCATTAGACGTGTAAGGAACAAAATAAAACCAGAAATAAGTGAAGAACGATGTGGATTTGTGGATGGAAAGGGCACCAATAATGCAATATACATCTTAAGAACATTGATAGAAAGATCTATAGGGGTAAAGAAAGATACATGTATGTGCTTTATAGACTACACAAAATAATTTAACAGAGTAAAGTATGTGGAAATAATCAATATGCTGGAGAAGTTAAACACTGATGGCAAGGATCTGCGAATCATAAAAAACATGCACTGATAACAAATAGCAGATATACGAATTAGCAACCAAACAGGACAAATTCAACTAATAAAACAAGGAATCAAACAAGGGTGTGTTTTGTCGCCGAATTTGTTTTCACTTTACAGCGAATATATTATGAGATCAATAGTAGACAAAAAAGGAATTGAAGTCAACGGTCACAATATAAATAATTTGCGATATGCGGATGACAGTCTAAATAGCAGACAGAGAATGAACTACAAGAAATGATAGACATAATAGTAAAAGAAAGCAACAAAAAAGATCTCAGTCTGAATAGTAAGAAAACATAAGTAATGGTCATATCAAAGAAACAATCATCACCATCATGCAGCATAAAAATAAACAGGACAAATCTGAAACAAGTGCAACGCATCAAATACTTGGGCACAATAATAACATCAGATGGAAGATGCACCATATAGATGAAAAGCAGAATAACTCAGGCCAAAATAGCATTTCAGAAAATGAAAAATATCTTATGCAACAAATCTATGTCAATAGAAGTGAGAAAGAGTTCATCGGTGCTATATAGAACCAATTCTGACCTATGGAAGCGAATCATGGACATGATTACAAACAAATGAAAAGACGATTAGAGGCCAAAGAGATGGGATTTCTCAGAAGAATGTTGAACGTTCCCTGGACAGCTAAAAATACCGACGAAGAAATTCTCAGAGGCCAACACAAAAAGGGAACAATAGCATTACTAAAACGTTCAGCTGATGACCAGTCACGAAATATTTCTTTAATTAATTCACAGGACGATTCTTCACAGATGTTTAATACTGATATTTTAGTTGTCTCGATAGTTTGATAATTCAGAAACATAACAAGTGTTTCACTTTTATGTGAGATATTCATGATCGTTAGAAAAATTTACATTAAACTGTATTAGCAGTTAAAAGTGGGTGATCTACACTGGACTAGAAAGTGGAAAATTAACTCAATTTTTCAGATATTTATTCTTTTTACTATTCTTTCATCCGTTCCTCATTTGTCTTTCACACTTGAGGAGAGATATAGTTTGCGGTCTTTTACTCTTCTGTTGGCCTCTCCTGCTTTTATGTTTCCTAGTATTTGTAATATTCCACCAATTCCTCCTTTTCGTGGTCGGCGCTTTGATCGTGTTCTGGCAGCATAGATTGAAGGCTTGCTGTGGTGTGTTTTTATCTTTTTTCTCTTTATCATTTCAATATTAAAATATCACAAGCACAACTATTATTTAACCTAGAAAATCACTTCACCTTCACTTTGGTTGTTGTATGCACATACAAATACGTAAGAGAATACAGAGAGCTGATGCAGAAGGTGCCTATTATATTATCTAGAAAGTAAGTAAAGCCCCGCCACGCCATGTGGCGTATGGGTTTTATGGTGTTAGTGACCATACTTTTTAAAGACCTTCGGCACAAGATTGTTGGGGTAATGTGGTCGGTATTACGCCCGTGCCGCTTTATTTTCCCTGAAAAAAAATGTCGCTACCCATTTATGGTTAGGTGCACCCGGAAGCCGTCGATCAGGATCAAACTCGACCTCTCGTCTTTTGTAGTCCAGTTCACTAACCACTGAGCTATCCCGGCTCCCTATGTAGAATGTGATAGGGTCATATTATGAAGAGGTTCAAAATAGGAGACGAAAATAAATTACCCAGCATCACTCTGAAAAGATAGGGAGCCGCGATAGTTCATTTGTTAGTGAACTGGACTACAAAGGACAAGAGGTAGGGTTCGATTCCAACCGACGGCTTTCGGGTTCACCCAGCCTTAAATGGGTACCGGATTTTTTTCTGGGAAAGTAAAGCAGCACGGGCGTAATACCGACCACATTACCCCAAAAATCATGTGCTTAAGGTCTGTAAAATATAGGGTCTCTAACACCATTGGTTGGTTATTGGTTATGGAAGGCCTCGGTATCACAGCAAACGAATTAAAATCTATAATTGCTCAACCGCCCGTGCCAGTGGAATCATCCGAATTACTAACTCATCTCCCAAACAAAGAAAGGTAACTGTAGTCCCCATCGTAGCAGTCTCAGCACACGCCAAAAGACATAAGGCGAAACCGCGCAGAAAGTGAACACAGCCAACTGTTCCCCGTCATACGATATCATCATTCATCGCAAACAAGCGGGATATCGAAGCAGGATCAAAACGGATGAGACACACAGCTCACGGTGTTCACAGAGCGCTTAACTCAGTAGCTCCTGCAACCCCTATATGCCACTTGGCGTGACGGGGGTACTTTACTTTTTTACTCTGAAAAGATCAAAGCTAGAAAAGTACTGCCATGAAACGGGTTTCAAGTCTGGCTGAAAAATATACTAAGTAATGCTTAACAAAATAAAAAAAATAGTGATATCCGTCCCGCATAATTTATTTGATCTTGTTAATTGCTGGTTGGTTGTTTTTTTGTTTTTTGTGTGTGTGTGTGATTTTTTTTTTTTTGGCAGTAAAATTGTTAAAAGTTCACATAATGAGGAACTCAACAAAGTATCTCAAACTTCAACAACAGAGACAAATTTCAGAGTCACGATGCAACGTGAGTAATTTATATTTACAAACGCCAGTGAACAGATAGATAAGAGAAAGACGATGATCCTGGACACAACATAAACTAGGGAAGACAACTGAGAGTATTACACAATAAGCCTTTTTTTTTTTAAATCCCCACGGAGGGAGACAAAGGGGAAGGCCGACTTATACTTGAAGAAGTCAGGTGGAAGCAGAGACGAAGAGGAGTGTAAACATGGTGCAATATTAAGAGAATGGCACAAAACTGAAAGGCTTGGAAAGTGTTTGTTGAAGACCTTTACTATAGAGAAAGCTGAAAGGCAGAAGAGAACAATGTATAATTATAATATCATGAAGTGTTTAGTAATTTCTTTTAAACACCTCAAGGGTAAAAATAAATACAAGTAAACCTTTCACATTTAATTATTTTCGATCAGAATCTGACGAAGGTAATATATTTATGACTACGCTAGGGTAAACAATCCTAAAACCATTATTTTTTTCACTATTCCTCTTTCTCACGTAAAACATGTTTCTCACATTTTCCCCAGTAATTTAAGTTTACCTTTGAGAGTGCCAGATTTGTGCCTCAACATCTTTTAATTTGAAGGTATTATTTTCAGCTGCTACTTGTCCCTTCGTTTTTACCTAGACTAGTTCTATTGGCAGTAGACAAACAAATGAAAAGACGATTAGAGGCCACAGAGATGGGATTTCTCAGAAGAATGTTGAAAGTTCCCTGGACAGTTAAAAAGACCAATGAGGAAGTTCTCAAAGAGGTCAACACAAAAAGGCAGCTCCTAAAAAAACATCAGAAAGAAATAATCAACAGTTTTTGGGCACATCATGAGAAGAGGAAAATTGGAATACTTGGTTACAACTGGCAAGATAAAAGGAAAGAGAGATCGCGGACGACAAAGAGAGAAAATACTGGACAGCTTGGTGTCATGGCATGGAAAACAATCAACAATAGAACTGATAGGATGCACTGTAGATAGAAGATTGTGGAAGGACATTATCGCCTACGCAAGCCGGTATGACACATGATGATGATGAGTTCTATTGGATTTAAATGTGAACGGTAAGGTGTCAGTCTCAAACATCTATGACAATGCTATCGAATTAACTATTGTTAGTCTTGATTAGGAATTAAAGAGTTAATCAACTTTCTTTAATGATCCCATCATCTTCGCCAGTAATACAAAGCATCGCTTTTTATTCCTTGTGTGGTCAAGAAAGAAATTAGAATTATATAGAACACTACTTGGCCGATATCGTTGACGATGCTTCATGTATAAA
Source organism: Megaustenia siamemsis (assembly GCA_032433765.1). Taxonomy (NCBI): domain Eukaryota; kingdom Metazoa; phylum Mollusca; class Gastropoda; order Stylommatophora; family Ariophantidae; genus Megaustenia; species Megaustenia siamemsis. The sequence goes on from JAVIAB010000124.1 coordinate 66,336,776, forward strand.
AATACGTACTCGACATTAAGTTGTTGCGGGAACTTTCTAGAAAACATAATCTACCTTTCTACTGCAAATATATTTATTATTCAACATCATTATTTCTTATATAAATCTATTACTACAGCTTGAAGATCAACTAAAATATATCTTTGTAGCCATACCGAAGAAGTCAGGTGCCACTGATTGTGAGGATCATCGCACTATTAGTCTCATGAGCCATATGACTAAAATATTACTACGAATCATCATGAGACGTGTAAGGAACAAAATAAAACCAGAAATAAATGAGGAACAATATGGATTTGTGGAAGGAAAGGGCACCAATAATGCAATATACATCTTAAGAACATTGATAGAAAGATCTATAGAGATAAAGAAAGATATATATATATATATGTGTGTGTGTGTGTGTGTGTGTGCTTTATAGACTACACAAAAATAATTTGACAGAGTAAAGCATGTGGAAATAATCAATATGCTGGAGAAGTTAAACATTAATGGCAAGGTTCTGCGAATCATACAAAACATTTTTTGGCAACAAACAGCAGCTATACGAATTGGCAACCAAAAAAGACAATTCCAATATATAAAACAATCAGACAAGGCTGTGTTTTGTCGCCGGATTTCTTTTCACTTTACAGCGAGTGAGATCAATAGTAAACAAAAAAGGAATTGAAGTCACCGGTAACAACATAAATAATTTACGATATGCGGATGACACAGTCTTAATAGCAGAGACAGAGAATGAACTACAAGAAATGATAGACATAATTGTAAAGGAAAGCAACAAATAAAGGTCTCAGTCTGAATAGTAAACAAACAGAAGTAATGGTCATATCAAAGAAACAATCACCACCATTATGCAGCATAAAAATAAATGAGACAAATCTGAAACAAGTACAACACATCAAATACTTGGGCACAATAATTACATCAGATGGAAAATGCACCACAAAAATAAAAAGCAGAACAGCTCAGGCCAAAATAGCATTTCAGAAAATGAAAAATATTTTATGCAACAAATCTATGTCAATAAAAGTGAGAAAGAGGGTTCATCGGTGCTATATAGAACCAATTCTGACCTATGGAAGCGAATCATGGACAGTAGACAAACAAATGAAAAGACGATTAGAGGCCACAGAGATGGGATTTCTCAGAAGAATGTTGAACGTTCCCTGGACAGCAAAAAAGACTAATGAAGAAATTCTCAAAGAGGTCAACACAAAAAGGGAGCTCTTAAAAACATAAGAAAGAAGCAATCAACACATTTTGGGCACATCATGAAAAGAGGAAAGTTGGAAAACTTGGTTACAACAGAGAAAATAAAAGGAAAGAGAGATCGCGGACGACAAAGAGAGAAAATACTGGATAGCTTGGTGTCATGGCATGGAAAACAGTCAACAACAGAACTGATACGATGCACTGTAGATAGAAGATTGTGGAAAGACATGATCGCCTACGCTAACCAGTAAGGCACATGATAATGATGATGACTACTGCTTAGAAATGTTGAAGGATAGGCTAGAGTCTGTTGTACCAGATCAAAAAACACAATTAACTGCAATTTTAATGAGAATATTGAGTCAAGTATATTTTATGAAATTATTTTCAAAGAAACTCTTGCATGGAACTAATTACCTTCTTCAGCAGACATGACACTCGACAGTAGGTTCGCATTAGCAAATATATTATTCGTAAATGTATTTAATTAATGTGTGACCTGCGTAAATTACAGCTTTGTATATGTTAATACCAACACGAGAAGAAGGTCAGTTCATGGCAGCCTTGAAAATTTATAAATTAGCTAGGGTAGTTTATAGTATACAGGAAGTTTGTTGCCTCTTGTCTACTTATTCTTTGGAATTAGCTATTAGAAAAGTTGACATTACATTCTTTTATTTTCACTTAAAATATTCAGGTAAAGAGCTTTTTGATAAGGAATATCAATCATAAAGTAAAATCGGTAAAGTGTTAACCTAGATATTGCTACCTAGTCGAATCCTGTTGTAGTCCGTGTTGAGGTGTAGTCTAATTGTGAGCAGTGGTGAGGTGTAGTCTAATTGTTGTGATCATTGTTGAAATGTAGTCTAATTGTTGTGGTCATTGTTGAGGTGTAGTCTAATTGTTGTGATCATTGTTGAAGTGTGGTCTAATTGTTGTGGTCATTGTTGAGGTGTAGTCTAATTGTTGTGGTCATTGTTGAGGTGTAGTCTAATTGTTGTGATAATTGTTGAAGTGTAGTCTAATTGTTGTGATCATTGTTGAGGTGTAGTCTAATTGTTGTGATCATTGTTGAAGTGTAGTCTAATTGTTGTGATCATTGTTGAAGTAGTCTAATTGTTGTGATCATTGTTGAATCTAATTGTTGTGATCATTGTTGAGGTGTAGTCTAATTGTTGTGATCATTGTTGAGGTGTAGTCTAATTTGTTGTGATCATTGTTGAGGTGTAGTCTAATTGTTGTGATCATTGTTGAGGTGTAGTCTAATTGTTGTGATCATTGTTGAGGTGTAGTCTAATTGTTGTGATCATTGTTGAGGTGTAGTCTAATTGTTGTGATCATTGTTGAGGTGTCTAATTGTCTAATTGTTGTGATCATTGTTGAGTTGTGTAGTCTAATTGTTGTGATCATTGTTGAGGTGTAGTCTATTGTTGATTGTTGAGTGTAGTCTAATTGTTGTGGTCATTGTTGAGGTGTAGTCTAATTGTTGTGATCATTGTTGAAATGTAGTCTAATTGTTGTGGTCATTGTTGAGGTGTAGTCTAATTGTTGTGGTCATTGTTGAAGTGTAGTCTAATTGTTGTGATCATTGTTGAGGTGTAGTCTAATTGTTGTGATCATTGTTGAGGTGTAGTCTAATTGTTGTGATCATTGTTGAAGTGTAGTCTAATTGTTGTGGTCATTGTTGAGGTGTAGTCTAATTGTTGTGATCATTGTTGAGGTGTAGTCTAATTGTTGTGATCATTGTTGAGGTGTAGTCTAATTGTTGTGATCATTGTTGAGGTGTAGTCTAATTGTTGTGATCATTGTTGAGGTGTAGTCTAATTGTTGTGATCATTGTTGAGGTGTAGTCTAATTGTTGTGAGGTGTAGTCTAATTGTTGTGTAGTCTAATTGTTGTGATCATTGTTGAAGTGTAGTCTAATTGTTGTGATCATTGTTGAGGTGTAGTCTAATTGTTGATTGGTGTCTAGTCATTGTTGAAGTGTGTCTGTGATCATTGTTGAGGTGTAGTCTAATTGTTGTGATTGTTGAAATTGTTGAGTCTAATTGTTGTGATCAGTGTTGAAGGTTGTAGTCTAATTGTTGTGATCATTGTTGAAGTGTAGTCTAATTGTTGTGATCATTGTTGAAGTGTAGTCTAATTGTTGTGATCATTGTTGAGGTGTAGTCTAATTGTTGTGATCATTGTTGAGGTGTAGTCTAATTGTTGTGATCATTGTTGAGGTGTAGTCTAATTGTTGTGATCATTGTTGAAGTGTAGTCTAACTGTTGTGATCATTGTTGAAGTGTAGTCTAATTGTTGTGATCATTGTTGAAGTGTAGTCTAATTGTTGTGATCATTGTTGAAGTGTAGTCTAATTGTTGTGATCATTGTTGAAGTGTAGTCTAATGCTACTTTGGTCAGTGTAGAGGGCTACTCTAAATCTTTTGTGCTCATTGTTGAGGCGAGGTCGTGAACAAATTATAAAATTATGTGGGGAGTACTTTGTCTAGGTTATCGACTACTAAGACACCTGCAATGTCTACACGTATCAACGCACCTACACACACACCACATATAGACATTGCAGATGTCTTGGTAGTCGAGGTAACCTAGATAATGTCCTCTCCACATAATTTTAGAATTTGTTCACGACAACACATCAACGCTGACCACAACAGAATTAAACTACACCTCAACATTGACCACAACAGAATTAGACTACACATCAACATTGACCACAACAGAATTAGACTACACCTCAACATTGACCACAACAGAATTAGACTACACCTCAACATTGACCACAACAGAATTAGACTACACCTCAACATTGACCACAAAAGAATTAGACAACACTTCAACATTGACCACAACAAAATTAGACTACACCTCAACATTGACCACAACAGAATTAGACAACACCTCAACATTGACCACAACAGAATTAGACAACACCTCAACACAGACCACAACAAAATTAGACTACACCTCAACATTGACCACAACAGAATTAGACAACACCTCAACATTGACCACAACAGAATTAGACAACACCTCAACACAGACCACAACAGAATTAGACAACACCTCAACATTGACCACAACAGAATTAGACAACACCTCAACATTGACCACAACAGAATTAGACTACACCTCACCACAGACCACAACAGAATTAGACAACACCTCAACATTGACCACAACAGAATTAGACTACACCTCACCACAGACCACAACAGAATTAGACAACACCTCAACATTGACCGCAACAAAATTAGACTACACCTCAACATTGACCACAACAGAATTAGACAACACCTCAACATTGACCACAACAGAATTAGACAACACCTCAACACAGACCACAACAGAATTAGACAACACCTCAACACAGACCACAACAAAATTAGACTACACCTCAACATTGACCACAACAGAATTAGACAACACCTCAACATTGACCACAACAGAATTAGACAACACCTCAACACAGACCACAACAGAATTAGACAACACCTCAACACAGACCACAACAAAATTAGACTACACCTCAACATTGACCACAACAGAATTAGACAACACCTCAACATTGACCACAACAGAATTAGACAACACCTCAACATTGACCACAACAGAATTAGACAACACCTCAACACAGACCACAACAGAATTAGACAACACCTCAACATTGACCACAACAGAATTAGACAACACCTCAACACAGACCACAACAGAATTAGACAACACCTCAACATTGACCACAACAGAATTAGACAACACCTCAACACAGACCACAACAGAATTAGACAACACCTCAACATTGACCACAACAGAATTAGACTACACCTCAACACAGACCACAACAGAATTAGACAACACCTCAACATTGACCACAACAGAATTAGACTACACCTCACCACAGACCACAACAAAATTAGACAACACCTCAACACAGACCACAACAGAATTAGACTACACCTCAACACAGACCACAACAGAATTAGACTACACCTCAACATTGACCACAACAGAATTAGACAACACCTCAACATTGACCACAACAGAATTAGACAACACCTCAACATTGACCACAACAGAATTAGACAACACCTCAACATTGACCACAACAGAATTAGACAACACCTCAACACAGACCACAACAGAATTAGACAACACCTCAACATTGACCACAACAGAATTAGACAACACCTCAACACAGACCACAACAGAATTAGACAACACCTCAACATTGACCACAACAGAATTAGACTACACCTCAACACAGACCACAACAGAATTAGACAACACCTCAACATTGACCACAACAGAATTAGACTACACCTCACCACAGACCACAACAAAATTAGACAACACCTCAACACAGACCACAACAGAATTAGACTACACCTCAACACAGACCACAACAGAATTAGACTACACCTCAACATTGACCACAACAGAATTAGACAACACCTCAACATTGACCACAACAGAATTAGACTACACCTCACCACAGACCACAACAAAATTAGACAACACCTCACCACAGACCACAACAGAATTAGACTACACCTCAACACAGACCACAACAGAATTAGACTACACCTCAACATTGACCACAACAGAATTAGACAACATCTCAACATTGACCACAAAAGAATTAGACAACATCTCAACATTGACCACAACAGAATTAGACAACACCTCAACATTGACCAGAACAGAATTAGACAACACCTCAACACAGACCACAACAGAATTAGACAACATCTCAACATTGACCACAACAGAATTAGACAACACCCTAACATTGACCACAACAAAATTAGATAACACCTCAACTAAGACCACAACAGAATTAGACTACACCTCAACATTGACCAGAACAGAATTAGATAACACCTCAACACAGACCACAACAGAATTAGACAACACCTCAACACTGACCACAACAGAATTAGACAACACCTCAACACAGACCACAACAGAATTAAACACCTCAACATTGACCACAACAGAATTAGATAAAACCTCAACACAGACCACAACAGAATTAGACAACACCTCAACACAGACCACAACAAAATTAAACACCTCAACATTGACCACAACAGAATTAGATAACACCTCAACACAGACCACAACAGAATTAAACACCTCAACATTGACCACAACAGAATTAGATAACACCTCAACACAGACCACAACAGAATTAAACACCTCAACATTGACCACAACAGAATTAGATAACACCTCAACACAGACCACAACAAAATTAAACACCTCAACATTGACCACAACAGAATTAGACAACACCTCAACACAGACCACAACAGAATTAAACACCTCAACATTGACCACAACAGAATTAGACAACACCTCAACACAGACCACAACAGAATTAAACACCTCAACATTGACCACAACAGAATTAGACAACACCTCAACACAGACCACAACAGAATTAAACACCTCAACACAGACCACAACAGATTTAGACAACACCTCAACACAGACCACAACAGAATTAAACAACACCTCAACACAGACCACAACAGAATTAAACACCTCAACACAGACCACAACAGAATTAGACAACACCTCAACACTGACCACAACAGAATTAGACAACACCTCAACATTGACCACAACAGAATTAAACAACACCTCAACATTGACCAGAACAAAATTAGACTACACCTCAACATTGACCACAACAGATATACAGACACATATACGCATACAGAGAGTCGCGATAGCTCAGTGGTCAGTGAACTGGCCTACTAAGGACAAAATGTCGGGTTTGATCCCGATCGACGGGGTCCAGGTTCACCTAGCCTTATATATGTACCGTTTTTTTTCTGGGAGATTAAAGTAGCACGGGTGTAATGCCGACCACATTACCCCAAAAATTATGGTTGCTAACACCATATTCCCTATACGTCACTTGGCGTGACGGAGGCACTTTACTTTTTTTATACGCAAACACACAAGCACATACATATATATACAGCAACACCCATATGTGTGCGTCCACACCCATGTGGAAATGTGCGTATACAGCCTACATCCCCAGAAGTGTCCACGCCGAGGTACGCCTGCATACACAAAGGAGATAGAATAGACCAGACGAATAACGGGTACTCGATTGGAGGAAAGAGTGAAATGACTCAGAGTGGGGTTCACTAAGAACATGTAATAGGTAAGGTACCGTTTACTGCAGTTGGAAAAGGTAACGCCTTGCACAGAAGTAAGCAGCCTAGATAAAAGTGATATAGGAGACCACCGAAGTACTGCAGTGTCGTCTAGTAGAGAACAGCTGTGAATAGCATAGCATGTGCATATACTAATGTGCTCATATAGGGCAGAAAAGTAGAATATGCAGGCAAGGAGCACCCACAGGGAAACTATGTGTACGAATGGGATACATTCATGCCTCGTGGGTTCAGCGAACCCAAATGGACTGTAAGATGATTCTCCAAGGCGAACTGGTTACGGTCGCAGGAGTGGCAAAGGATGATACCAGTGATACGGATGTCGTTTCTGCCCCTGTGGCCTGAGGAATTGAAATGAGACGCCACTGGAGTGCCAGTATTCTGTTGAACATCCCGAAGATGTTCACAAAATCTTTCCGCTGAACGTCTTCCACTCGCCAATACATATGGAGATATATATGGCAATATGGGTATCTCCAGATGATAAAACTAGAAACCAAATCGACCTATATATCAGATGGTGATTCTCTCTCTTTCTCTCTCTCTGCGATCAGGACTCAATCAGAGTAGGATTCCAGACTCTCACATGAAGTCAGCTGTCAGGTTAAGTGTGTTATTAGAGTCTGCCAGATCCACTCTGATTGAACACCCGTTAAAACGTTGCACTGTGTTCTGCGCCAGTGGCCCAGTGCATCCGATTTCAGTCAACATTTTATTCAGGCTTGCTTTCCTTAGCCTTTGATTGTCCCCAATCTTCCTGCAAGGCAGCAGATGATCTTTTCTGTAGGGGGATTCTGCCTTTAGATGGTCGGCCCTCCCAGGTTTACGAGCACCATCTGCCCGAGTCACTAGAGGTGACTAACACAGACATGCACACAGCGATACGAGGCATGACTAACACTGACATACATCAATATATATGACACATGACTAACACAAACATGCACATAAATATATGAGATATGACTGACATAGACATGCACACACAAAGATATGACACATGCCTAACATAGACATGCACACAAAGATATTAGATATGACCAACATAGAAATGCACACACAAATATATGAGATGTGACTAACATAGCCATGCACACACAAGGATATGAGATGTGACATAAACAGACATGCGCACACAAAGATATGAGATATGACCAACACAAACATGCACACAAAGATATGAGATATCACTAACCCAGACATGCACACACAAAGACACGACACATGACTAACACAGTAACACACTAAGATATGAGATATGACTAAATACAGACACACATAAAGATATGAGACATGATTAACACGGACACACCAAGATATGCGATATGACCAACATGACACACACCAAGATATGAGCCATGGCCAGCAAACACACACACACAAGCTAAGATATGAGCCATGGCTAGCACAGAAACACATCAAGATATGAGCCATGGCTTCACGGAAAAACACCTAGAAATGAACCATGTCTAGCACAGAAACACATTAAGATATCCATATGCTTGGGTTTGTTGTAGTCGGCAGACTCTTCTTAACGTGGGAATCATCGACATACGAGACGCAGGCCCCGATTAACTGTTCACACACAGGATTCGTTCAAACAGTTGTCCGGAGATTTGAGAGTGCATTCTGACCAGTAGAATGTTCCCTTGCATGTACAGTTCCAGGTTGACTGTTCACAGGTGTCGTTGAAACAGTTGTCCGGACATTTGAGAGTGCAGTCTGACCCGTAGTACGTTTCCTTGCACGTACAGTCTGCACTTTCCGGGTCACATATGTCACAGCCATCAGAACACGTCTGTTTGCACTGTAGCCCAAAATTACCATCGAGATAAGTGTCATTACAGGTGTAGCCAGGATGTTTACATTGTAGGAATTTTCCGGATTTTCCCTCACATAAAGGACAGACACTGAGACAAGACCCGGAGCAGTCGTGTCCATAGATCCCATGTGAACAGTTGCCTTGACACGTACCGATGATGACGTTGCAGCCTTTGCAACACCCACTACACACTGCACAAAACGACCAAGAATGCCCGTCCAGACAATAGGTGTCTGTAAATGTTTGCACCTTACACACCATCAGTGCACTGTCGGCCTGCGAAATGGTCGGTGAGAACTCAATCTTAATGTGTGCCATTGTCGCTTGTGTGGTGACTACAATAGTGTTCACAGAAATATTTGGGTATAATATATCATTATCCTGGAACACTACGCTGCCACTGCCAGAGAAAGCCTTTAGAATAGCATTCTTTACCCGAATCATAGTGCTAGGTCGATGATAGATTCGAATGGTGTGAATCTTCTGGGGCGTGGCAAAGTTCAGATACCAGTAAACAGAATTGGTTCCACTTCTCAATTGTGTGTGTGTGTGTGCAGTCATTGTCATAGAGATTGGTCTTTGTTTTGCCATTAACTGTGGCCTCTGGTCCACATCCGTCCCCTGTATAACAAGCATTAAATGTGTCGGTCTTGTTTGTGTTCTGTTTTGAGAGCCACATTCCGACCCCCCGCCAATGTAGATGGAGCAGATATTTGCAACTATCGCCCCTTCAGTCCGTAACATGTTGATCAGACCAGCCCCAGAGCAAAAGACATCAATCTCGTGCGAACTAACTACAAACCTTCATTCATTGTTACATGAGGCAGAACCATTTAGTTTTACCGTGAAACTGTCCGGATAAGTTAAGTCATTCGCATAAATCCTAAACCAGGAGAACGGCAAAGATTGAGAGTTGCCTCAAAATTTTTGGGTGTATTTGTAAACAAGATCCAAGTACTGACACTGGGGTCCGAAATATTCGTGCTGACAACTATCATTGTTTGGGCATGTCCCTGTAGTTTTGTCACAAACTGAGTCATTATAGCAGTGACATTGTAACGTACAATTCGCCCCAACCAACCGTCTGCACAAATTAGGTAATTAACTTCCAAGGTCGCGAACGAAGCCCGCAGAATAAAGACTTGATCTACAGCGGAGGTTAACGAACGGTGTACAAACATTTATTATTAAACCCGTGGTTACATTTCTAAAAATCTGCCAACTCGCTGTGATAACAGATAGCGTGATATTCATTCAAAGTCAACATTGTTTAAACCATGGCTCGAACGCGCACAGCTAACGTCAATAATGATAATATATGTGTTTGGAAGATTAAACTTAAACTGAAAAGTCACCACAAGAAGAACATCTTAAAGAACATAAATAGTAAATTAATAGACAAAGATATCAAAGGACAAATTAATCTAGAACTCAACAATCGTCTCGAAACTTTGGGTTCAAAGAATTAAATGAATATTGATGAACTGTGGGACAACACAGCAATATTGACATCAGCTGAATTAAGTGCTGGATTTAAAGAAACTGAAAGAAAAGCATGGGTATCAGACATCACATCGTCATCATCATCATGTGCCGTACCGGTTGGCGTTGGCGATCATGTCCTTCCACAATCTTCTATCCACAGTGCATCGCATATGAGTTCTGTTGTTGACTGTTTTCCATGCCATGACACCAAGCTATCCAGTATTTTCTCTCTTTGTCGTCCGCAATCTCTCTTTCCTTTTATTTTGCCAGTTGTAACCAAGTATTCCAACTTTCATCTTCTCGTGATGTGCCCAAAAAATGTTGATTGTTTCTTTCTGATGTTTTTTAAGAGCTCTTTTTGTGTTGGCCTCTTTGAGAACTTTCTCATTGGTCTTTTTAGCTGTCCAGGGAACGTTCAACATTCTTCTGAGAAATCCCATCTCTGTGGCCTCTAATCGTCTTTTCATTTGTTTGTCTATTGTCCATGATTCGCTTCCATAGGTTAGAATTGGTTCTATATAGCATCGATGAACTCTCTTTCTCATTTCTATTGACTTAGATTTGTTACATAAGATATTTTTAATTTTCTGAAATGCTACTTGGGCCTGAGCTATTCTGTTTTTTATTTCTGTGTTGCATCTTCCATCTAATGTTATCACTGTGCCCAAGTATTTCAAACAAAAGAATAGGTATGGCAAAAAGTAATTAATGCCAAGAAAAATATACTAGCATCAAAACAAATAACACCAGGGCTAAAACTAAGAATAGCAAAATGTTACATCTTCTCAATACTCCTGTATGGTGCAGAAACATGGACATTTTACAAGAAAACAGAACAGAAAATTGAAGCCTTTGAAATGTGGATTTATAGAAGAATATAAGAATTGGATGGAAAGAAAAGAAAACAAAGTTTTAAAACAACTAAAAATGAAAAGAGAACTACTGAACACAATTAAAACAAGACAAATGAAATTTTTGGGGCATGTTAAAAGACACAACAGCCTAATAAAAGTAATATTGGAAGGGAAAATACAAGGTAAAAGATACGGAGGCAAACCAAGACTAACAAAGACGAGTAATATCAAAAGATGGACAAGTCAGCCTATGACAATCTGCACCATCAAAACAAGAGAAAGAGTAGAATGGCGCTCCATGGTAGCCAACCTTCAATGTGGAGACGGCACCCAATGATGATGAGTGTGAAATGTTTGAAACCAGCAATGTATATTTTCAAAATTTTTTATCTATTTATCTCTTAGCTGAGGTTTTTGGGTTTTCTTTTTAATTTTTGAGCGTGCTTGACAATGTCTTTGGTGATGCCCTACTCACCAGAAGCGGGATTGTATCTTTTAAATATAATTTTGTTGACCTCTAAGATTTTCATAAATTAAACACTGATAACAAAGGTATTTGTTGAGAATAATTTAACTCTTTTCGTACATTTCTATCCACCATGCATCATGCCGATTTCAGTCCCGTACATTTAGCTGCAGGTGTTGCACTTTCAATCTGATTAGTGTAAACTGTCAACAAACCATATTCTCTTTACATGTCTTGTATCAACTTTGTTGTTGGTAAAACCTAACTCCTTGTTCAATTATCTAAAAATTTATATATAATATGTTATGTGGTAGTAAAGTAAAAAGTAAAGTACCCCCGCCACGCCAAGTGGCCTATAGGGAATATGGTGTTAGTGACCATGATATTTGGAGTAATGTGGTCGGTATTACGCCCGTGCCGCTTTACTTTCCCAGAAAAAAATCCAGTACCCATTAAAGGCTGGGTGAACCGGAAACCATCGGGTGGGATCGAATCCTACCTCTTGTCCTTTGCAGACCAGTTCACTAACCATTGAGCTATTGCTGCTCCCTTGTTATGTGGTTGATAAATATAAACATGTAAACTGATTTTTACAAACCATAACAAATGCTTTCTCTCAAATCTCTTCCATTGCATTGATAAAAAGCTTCCGTATTGAAAGAGTTAAGTAAACGCAATTACAAAACAAAAAGTCATTGTTCATGCTTTATTGTTATACAATGACATTGTACATACATTAAAAAAAACAACAACAAAATACAAGTTTATAGTAATCATAAATTACTGGCAAATAAGAGTAAATAATAGTAGTATTACAAACTAAATGTATATAAACAGGAACTTATAACAAGGTCAATATAAAAATGGTGTAAACTAGATGTGTAGTATCAAACTGTACACTACTACCTTCTAGTCTATATTTCTTTGTTGATCACAACCCTTAAGTGCTCCCATCATTTGTGTTTTATTTTGTTACTACTATATCATTTCTATTCCAATTATACATTCTATATGAAGTATACATTGCTATTAAATTATATATATATATATATCTTGGTAGAAATATAGATCAAGAAGTTGAATACAAAGAAAGAAATCTGAAGCAGGATAGCAAAAGCATGGGAAAGCTGGAAAACATAAAAACAGATTGAGAAAAACTAAATGCTTTTGAAGAAAATACCGAAGAAAATACCTAAGAAAAATACACTGTGTACAATGGAATGAATTCAAGACAAATATTGAAATGAGAGAAATGGCCATGTAACCAAAGATCTCATCTACAATTAAGGAAAGATGATGAATATATGTCGTACATGTGATGAGAAGAGACAACTAAAGAATTCCAAAACAGGCTCCTCAGTGGAAAATATCAGGATACAAAAAAAAAGAGGAAGACCTGTAGAGACACTAAAAAGAACACTTATAAGAGAAGTAAAGTTGGCAGGCATAGACTCATTAGATAAAATCGAACATCTCGCCCAGATTGGAGATGGGTGGTGAAAGCTCTATGTGACATCTAACTGCACGGGAAGTATCAAGAATAAATTACATTGAGGGTTAAGAAAATAACATGTTTTAATTTTTAAGTTATATTTGTTAACTAATAATGTGAGAGTTTCATTGTTGACACCTCAACATAAATAACAAAGAAGCAAATGAAAAGTAGAAATATGGGCTTTTCCAGGGAACAAATTTTGTGTGAATGTCAGTTTTGTTCTCAATACACACTAACATTCACAGCACTCAATGAGTATCCTCAGTGTGTATAGGTATCCTTCACCATACACACATATATCCTCCGATTTTTAAAAGTACATATCATATAACTTAACCGTAGACAGTCTCATGTTAACAGATAAATTCAAAAAAGCACTTACAATTTTAAAAAAGAAAGAGAAAAGGTATAATTAAAAACGAACATATAGGCTACATAATTTAAAGAAAAATATTTAAAATGCTCAGCTAAGCGGTAAATAGATAATTAGCTATGTAATAAAGAAAGCTTAAATAAACAAGAGAAGACAATGGCAGTTGAATCAATAAGATGTTTTTTTCTAAAATACCAATTTTAGAATTTAAAACTGTTTACTGTATCTTTGAAAAGATTAACAGTGCCTTTATATTCAGCAGCCTGTTTGTTATTTACTCATCTGATTGTTTCATCACATTTTTTCACTTTGGGAAGATTTTAGGAGCAATTACTTATTAATTTCCAATTAAAGAAGTATCACAAAATGTATTATTGAAAAGTCTTGACTTGAGAAAACATACAAAATATATAAATAGAGATCAAAGTAGATGGAGTGAACCTATAAAGAGTTCAAGTATAACGCTTTCTTGCACATATCATAACAAATGATGGAAAATGTAAGATAGAAATAAACAAAAGTATAGGAATGGAGAAAAAAAAAAGCATTTTAACAAAATGAAAAATATAACCATATCAGAGCAGATAACATCAGAACTAAAAACATGGATTGTAAAATTGTATATCTACTCAACATTACTGTAAGGTGCAGAGACATGGATGTTAAATAAAAAAAACAGCAGAAAATTTAAGCCAATGAAATGTGGATCTATAGAAAAACGGGGAGAATTGGGAAGAAGGAAAAGAAGACAAACAGTGAAGTTTTGAATTGCTTCTATCTATCTATTGACCTTTCGAGCCGTAACCGGCCCATAGGGCGTAGACCAAGATACACCTTCTCCTATATGAATTTTTGTTCTAGCAGTTTTCTTTTAAAGATATTTTATCAAATCTCGCCATCTGTCTCTGTTCTGTGCAAGCAGTTCTATCTCATTGAGGGAGCCGATTCCTGCTGCTCTTGCCTCTCTCATCAATGTTCTTCTCAGTGTCTCCCTGGGTCTTCCTCTTTTTCTTTTACCTGTTGTTTCCCATATGAGGGCTTGCTTTGCTATTCGATTATTATCTCTTCTCATCACATGTCCAACGTATGACCATCGTCTTTTCTTTATTACTGAAGATATTAGTGGTTGATTGGCGATTTCTCTAATTTCCTCGTTTGTTTTGAATTCGTTCCATTCTATACCAAGTATTTTCCTTAGACATTTATTTTCGAATGCGTTCAACTTTGTTTCTATATCTCTTGTTGTTTTCCAGCTTTCACACGCATACGTAAGGGTTGATAGTACATTTGATTTGAATAGCCTAAGTTTTGTGTTTGTGCTAATGAGTTTTGATTTCCACAACTTTTCAAGGCTTCTGAAAGACATTGCTGCTTTAGCCAGTCTGATTCTAATTTCTTTGCTCGTATCCCCTTCTCGATCAATGTGACTTCCAAGATAGATGAAGTGATCGATCTCTTCTACTGGTTTGTTTTCCATGTATATTTTGTCACTTGTTGGAATTAAACTTTTCATGACTTTAGTCTTTTCATGATTGACCTCAAGCCCAATTTTGCTGGCTATTGATGATAGTTCATTTGTGTTTTCCTGCATCGTTTTTATCTGATTGCTGATGAGAACTATGTCATCAGCAAAGTCCAGGTCCTCCAAATGGTCTCCTTGTATCCATTCGATGCCTTTATTACCAGTGCAGCATTTCTTCATTATGAAGTCCATAACAATTCCAAATAACAAGGGCGATAAAATACATCCTTGTTTAACCCCAGTTTCTATTGGGAAACATTCGCTCAGTCCTTCCTCTGTTCGAACTGCACATGTGTAACCATCATACATGTCTTTGATAATATTTATGATTTTTGATGGTAAGCCATATTGCTTCAGAATTTTCCACAAAGAATCTCTATGAATACTATCAAATGCTTTTTTGAAGTCGATGAAGTTAAGTACAAAAGGTTTTTGCTTTTCAATGTGTTCCTCCAATATAAGTCGTAGAGTGAAAATGTGGTCAAGACAGCTTCTCCCTTTTCTAAACCCAGCCTGTTCTTCACGCATTACTGTATCTATTGAATCCTTTATTCTATTTAGGATGATTTTACAGAATAATTTTGAGGCAACTGACAAAAGTGTCACGCCTCTCCAATTGTTACAATCTCTAAGATTGCCCTTTTTGGGATCTTAACAATGATTCCTTTTTTCCATTTATGAGGCGTCTTCTCTGTTTTCCAAATGATGTTGAACATTTTTTGGAGATGTATTAAATTATGGCTATCAATTGCCTTGAGGATCTCAGCTGTTAACTTATCCTCTCCAGCAGCCTTGTTATTGGTCATTAGCTTTAAGGTGGTTTCTATTTCACTCAAGGTGAAGTCATCTAAATTTACATCTAATTCTGCTGCTGGTGTTTCAGCTTCAAAATCTATTAAACTGTGAGGTAGTGGACGGTTAAGAATTTCTTTGAAGTGTTCCGCCCAACGGGCTTTTATGTCTGCGCTTGTTGTTAGCATTAATCCAGATTTGTCTAGAATTGGTGTTCCACTGGATGTATAGGTGTTTGTCAGCATCTTTTGTACAGTATAAAGAGTTCTGCTGTCTCCTGTAATTGCAGCTGTCTCTGCTTTCTCTGCCAAGTTGTCTATATAAGCTCTTGTATCTCTTCTTGCCGAACTTTTCACTTTGTTGTCTAATTCTTTGTATGTTGCTTTTGCCAGAACCTTTCCAAGATCTGTCTTTACATTAGTCATGGCTCTCTTCGCTTCTCTTCTTTCTTTGATGTATTTCCATGTGGTGTCTGAGATCCAAGCTCGTTTTTCCATTTTTGGAAAATTGCTTAACAGAGTTAAAAAAAAAACAACTGAAATTTTAGGAACACTTGAAGAGACACAATGCCCAACTAAAAGTCAGTTTGGAAGGTAGAGTACAAGGTAGATGAGGCAGAGGCAGACCAAGTCTAAAGTGGACTCAAAAGGTGGACATGTGAACCTATGATAACAAGCACCATCAATACCAGAGACATTAAAATGGTATTCCATGGTGTCAAGCCTTCAATGTGGAGACAGCACCCATAAAATGAATGAATTGACTTGAAAGACTTAACAATAGATTAAAAATGCCAGATATACCTATCCTGTAATTTTTAAGGACTAAAGTATAAAAACATGGTTAGTGTGATCTACTCTTAAAGTGTTAATTTTGTGTGTATCATCTACTAAAGTAAAAAACATGGTTAGTGTGATCTACTCTTAAAGTGTTAATTTTGTGTGTATCATCTACTAAAGTAAAAAACATGGTTAGTGTGATCTACTCTTAAAGTGTTAATTTTGTGTGTATCATCTACTAATGTAAAAAAACATGGTTAGTGTGATCTACTCTTAAAGTGTTAATTTTGTGTGTATCATCTACTAAAGTAAAAAAACATGGTTAGTGTGATCTACTCTTAAAGTGTTAATTTTGTGTGTATCATCTACTAACGTAAAAAAACATGGTTAGTGTGATCTACTCTTAAAGTGTTAATTTTGTGTGTATCATCTACTAAAGTAAAAAAACATGGTTAGTGTGATCTACTCTTAAAGTGTTAATTTTGTGTGTATCATCTACTAACGTAAAAAAACATGGTTAGTGTGATCTACTCTTAAAGTGTTAATTTTGTGTGCATCATCTACTAAAGTAAAAAAAACATGGTTAGTGTGATCTACTCTTAAAGTGTTAATTTTGTGTGTATCATCTACTAAAGTAAAAAAACATGGTTAGTGTGATCTACTCTTAAAGTGTTAATTTTGTGTGTATCATCTACTAAAGTAAAAAAACATGGTTAGTGTGATCTACTCTTAAAGTGTTAATTTTGTGTGTATCATCTACTAAAGTAAAAAACATGGTTAGTGTGATCTACTCTTAAAGTGTTAATTGTGTGTGTATCATCTACTACTGTTATCCATAAAGTGTCAAAATATTCAACAAACTGTCAAACCAGATATCTCAGAGTAAACTTGTATTAAATATGTGTCTTAGCATTTGGTGCCAGTACACCAAGTATTTTTAGTATGTTTAACTTCTTTCGCCTGTGAATAATGAAGATAGTGGTGTATGATTCCATACATGTGGTTTCTCATTTCTGTGAACCTGTGAAGAGAATGACAAAATATGAATGGAAATTTGCTCTCTTCTGGTTATGCATGAGTTTGGTCTTGTGTTGTTTCCTGTTATCCAACTGAAAAAAAAAGGAATGAATGATAGACAATCAAACAGACATTGGAGAAACTTTTTTCACCATAACGCTGCTCCTCTTTATCATTCATCCTTTAAAAAAAAAAAAAAGAAAAAGTAAAGAATCCCCCGTCATGCCAAGCGGCATATAGGGAATATAGTGTTAGTGACCATAAATTTTACAGACCTTCGGCACATGATTTTTGGGGTAATCTGGTCAGTAATACACCCATGCCGCTCTACTTTCCCAGAAAAAAATTTGGTACCCATTAATGGCTGGGTAAACCCAGAAGCCGTTGGTTGGGATCAAACCCTATCTCTTGTCCTTTTGTAGTCCAGTTCACTAAACACTGAGCTATCGCGGCTCCCTATTCATCCTTTAAAAAAGTTAAATGGGAGTAGATGTGTTGTATTTTATAGCAAGCTGTGATAACTACAACTTTGGTCCAACACATTTGACCGCACGCATCATGACATTTCTGTGTATCGGTTTACCTTCCCTCTTAACCCATACTCATTTATCCAGACTGGTTAATCTGTTACAAGAGCCACTACAGGGAGATAATGTAAGATCTTGATCAGCTGCTACTGCTGACTCTGGTGCAAGTGGTCAGCAATGAGATGCTGACCACTTTCTGTCCTGATATGTCAGTTACTGTATCTTCTATTTTTTTATTGAGGCAAACATGTACACCAGATCAAAAAAGTCTTTCATATGGGAGATAAATCTTACATATCAGTCCTATGTCTTTTTTTTTTTTTTTTTTTTTTTTTTTTTGGCAAGTCATGAGCCGTTCAACCTCACAATGTCTTCTAGGCTCTATTAGACTTCACTTTCCATTAAAAAATGTGTAGTAAAATCTACATTTTTAATGGTTATGTGTATTAATGTAATGTGGTTGGTTTATCTCAGTATTTATAGTCCACTTAAAATGTAGGTTAGGTACAATTTGATCAGCTGGCGCACATATTAGCTGAGCTATGTTTTCCAGTTCTCCATACATTTTATTTCAGAAAATGTTAAATGTAGATTTATTTTAATTTTTAAAAATATGCAGAGAATTGCACTAAAGTTTTCTTTTTGTTTTGTTAGACTGATGGCTAATTTTTTAAGAAAACCCATACAAATTAAGGGAATCCCTTACATTATGGAAGGTATGAGTTATGAAGAATGTAAAATAATAAACGCAAATTGCAAGGAATTGTATCATTACAACATAAAGTAGTTAATTTCATTCCTCAGCCCTAAAAAATGTAGAAGAAGAAGACATCCTAAACTATAAAATGTTATGCCTACATGTACTTCTCATATCAAGCTTGAAAATTGGAAACAAAAATGAGCTTAAGTACCAACCAAATCCCCTATGATAATGACATAATTGAGCTAAAGCTGTCTTGTCATCCATCTCTAAGTGTGACCATTCCATCTAGCTATTCTATCGCAAGGTACATCTCTTTCTCATGTTACTACTACTCTGTCCCTTAATCTTTATTGTAAAGCCAACCCATGCTCTTAACTCAATAGTTAGTTAATAATCTCAAACAACAGATCTCTGTCTGCATTATTTCCATGCTTTGAATACTTTTATTGCTTTCTTAGCTATCTTGGCTGTCCATCCTGATAGTGGACAAATGTAAAAATTTTTTTAATCCTTTATTTTCTTCATTCATATCATGATAAATTATGTCACAATAGATCTTTAGGCCTTTTTTCAGAAGTATTTAATAATTGCTGATTATTTCTGTATTTTCTGCTGTTTAGTGAATATTTATTTTGAGTGCAATACCAAATGTATGAGTGAGCCAAAGTAGCTCAGTGGCAAATGGGATAGCTAAAAAAAATACTAGGTTCAATACCAAATGATAGTCCCTAAGTTCACCCTTCTGGGAACAGAAAGCAGGACATCCAGCGTGATGTCAACCATATCACCCATAAAATGTGTGGTTGGTCATTAAAAAATATCGCTACTATGCCATATACCCCGGCGCCCCATACACCTTTAAAGTAAAGAAGGAGTCCTTTACTTTTCATTTTTGACTAAATGTATAATTGTATCATCATATTTCTGTAACAAGCCTAGCACTGCTTTGTTTCAGTGCTTACATATTTTGACTCTTCACTGCCTTACCTCAAGAGAGTAGAGAAACAAAGATTAGACTTTCCTGGTAAAAAGCCCTTTCCTGTTGAAACATGTTGTTCTGTGGCATCCTATCATTGTTGATACACTATATGGAAGCAGAAATAAGGATCAGAAGGATTCATATGTTTCACTATCTGAGACAAAGGACACAAAAATGTAAAACTCTGAGAGTCTTAAGGACCTCTAAGAGTAAACAAACAGTCATACTACATGTAGCATCCTGCTTATTACCTGTCAGATGTAAATGAAACAATAAAAGCTGATATTTAAAATTATGTTATTAGTTACCCAACAGCACTATAATGTTGTAAGTTATCAATTCACTTCTTATACAGTGGAAGTTGTATGGATAAGAAAGGGTGACAAATAGAAGAAGCCAAAAAATAACACACACACACATACACAAATAAAAAAAAAAAAAAACAAACAACAAAGACACCATTGATTTTTTCACAAACCTTGAGACAACATGGAAATAAAAATCCTAAACAGAACAAAGTTTAGGATACTCATCTCATACGTACTATCTATCCCTATGTGTACATATAAATACTAGAAATCAATAACAATCAATAGCATTTGGAAACAATGTTTAAGGAATATACTTTGCAAAATAAAAATAAATAAATAAAAAGTAAAGTACCCCCGTCACGCCAAGTGGCGTATAGGGAATATGGTGTTAGTGACCATAAATTTTACAGACTTTCGGCACATGATTTTTGGGGTAATGTGGTCGGTATTATGCCCGTGCCTCTTTACTTTCCCAGAAAAAAATCAGGTACCCATTAAAGGCTGGGTGAACCGGAAGCTAAGAAGCTATAAGTAAAAAGACAATACATAAGATTTGGTGTCTGTGCATGTGTGCGCTGCAGAATATAGAAAATTGAAACTCTTGGTCTAAAGCTGCAGAATATAGAAAATTGAAACTCTTGGTCTAAAGCTGCAGAATATAGAAAATTGAAACTCTTGGTCTAAAAACTAAGTCCTAGCTAGTGACATGTACCAATACTATACATTTCTGTCTGATTTCTTTAATGCACTCTGCATGTCCTCATCTTTAGTGTCATTTTGTTGTGAAGAGGATTTTCATTCATTCTCAATCAGGGTATGGTGTTTTCATAGTATAAAGGATTTTCATTCATTGTCAATCAGGGTATGGTGTTTTCATAGTATAAAGGATTTTCATTCATTGTCAATCAGGGTATGGTGTTTTCATAGTATAAAGGATTTTCATTCATTGTCAATCAGGGTATGGTGTTCTCATAGTATAAAGGATTTTCATTCATTGTCAATCAGGGTATGGTGTTCTCATAGTATAAAGGATTTTCATTCATTGTCAATCAGGGTATGGTGTTCTCATAGTATAAAGGATTTTCATTCATTGTCAATCAGGGTATGGTGTTTTCATAGTATAAAGGATTTTCATTCATTGTTAATCAGGGTATGGTGTTCTCATAGTATAAAGGATTTTCATTCATTGTCAATCATGGTATGGTGTTTTCATAGTATAAAGGATTTTCATTCATTGTCAATCAGGGTATGGTGTTCTCATAGTATAAAGGATTTTCATTCATTGTCAATCAGGGTATGGTGTTTTCATAGTATAAAGGATTTTCATTCATTGTTAATCAGGGTATGGTGTTCTCATAGTATAAAGGATTTTCATTCATTGTCAATCAGGGTATGGTGTTCTCATAGTATAAAGGATTTTCATTCATTGTCAATCAGGGTATGGTGTTTTCATAGTATAAAGGATTTTCATTCATTGTTAATCAGGGTATGGTGTTCTCATAGTATAAAGGATTTTCATTCATTGTCAATCATGGTATGGTGTTTTCATCTATCTATTGACCTTTCGAGCCGTAACCGGCCCATAGGGCGTAGACCAAGATACACCTTCTCCTATATGAATTTTTGTTCTAGCAGTTTTCTTTTAAAGATATTTTATCAAATCTCGCCATCTGTCTCTGTTCTGTGCAAGCAGTTCTATCTCATTGAGGGAGCCGATTCCTGCTGCTCTTGCCTCTCTCATCAATGTTCTTCTCAGTGTCTCCCTGGGTCTTCCTCTTTTTCTTTTACCTGTTGTTTCCCATATGAGGGCTTGCTTTGCTATTCGATTATTATCTCTTCTCATCACATGTCCAACGTATGACCATCGTCTTTTCTTTATTACTGAAGATATTAGTGGTTGATTGGCGATTTCTCTAATTTCCTCGTTTGTTTTGAATTCGTTCCATTCTATACCAAGTATTTTCCTTAGACATTTATTTTCGAATGCGTTCAACTTTGTTTCTATATCTCTTGTTGTTTTCCAGCTTTCACACGCATACGTAAGGGTTGATAGTACATTTGATTTGAATAGCCTAAGTTTTGTGTTTGTGCTAATGAGTTTTGATTTCCACAACTTTTCAAGGCTTCTGAAAGACATTGCTGCTTTAGCCAGTCTGATTCTAATTTCTTTGCTCGTATCCCCTTCTCGATCAATGTGACTTCCAAGATAGATGAAGTGATCGATCTCTTCTACTGGTTTGTTTTCCATGTATATTTTGTCACTTGTTGGAATTAAACTTTTCATGACTTTAGTCTTTTCATGATTGACCTCAAGCCCAATTTTGCTGGCTATTGATGATAGTTCATTTGTGTTTTCCTGCATCGTTTTTATCTGATTGCTGATAAGAACTATGTCATCAGCAAAGTCCAGGTCCTCCAAATGGTCTCCTTGTATCCATTCGATGCCTTTATTACCAGTGCAGCATTTCTTCATTATGAAGTCCATAACAATTCCAAATAACAAGGGCGATAAAATACATCCTTGTTTAACCCCAGTTTCTATTGGGAAACATTCGCTCAGTCCTTCCTCTGTTCGAACTGCACATGTGTAACCATCATACATGTCTTTGATAATATTTATGATTTTTGATGGTAAGCCATATTGCTTCAGAATTTTCCACAAAGAATCTCTATGAATACTATCAAATGCTTTTTTGAAGTCGATGAAGTTAAGTACAAAAGGTTTTTGCTTTTCAATGTGTTCCTCCAATATAAGTCGTAGAGTGAAAATGTGGTCAAGACAGCTTCTCCCTTTTCTAAACCCAGCCTGTTCTTCACGCATTACTGTATCTATTGAATCCTTTATTCTATTTAGGATGATTTTACAGAATAATTTTGAGGCAACTGACAAAAGAGTCACGCCTCTCCAATTGTTACAATCTCTAAGATTGCCCTTTTTTGGGATCTTAACAATGATTCCTTTTTTCCATTTATGAGGCGTCTTCTCTGTTTTCCAAATGATGTTGAACATTTTTTGGAGATGTATTAAATTATGGCTATCAATTGCCTTGAGGATCTCAGCTGTTAACTTATCCTCTCCAGCAGCCTTGTTATTGGTCATTAGCTTTAAGGTGGTTTCTATTTCACTCAAGGTGAAGTAATCTAAATTTACATCTAATTCTGCTGCTGGTGTTTCAGCTTCAAAATCTATTAAACTGTGAGGTAGTGGACGGTTAAGAATTTCTTTGAAGTGTTCCGCCCAACGGGCTTTTATGTCTGCGCTTGTTGTTAGCATTAATCCAGATTTGTCTAGAATTGGTGTTCCACTGGATGTATAGGTGTTTGTCAGCATCTTTTGTACAGTATAAAGAGTTCTGCTGTCTCCTGTAATTGCAGCTGTCTCAGCTTTCTCTGCCAAGTTGTCTATATAAGCTCTTGTATCTCTTCTTGCCGAACTTTTCACTTTGTTGTCTAATTCTTTGTATGTTGCTTTTGCCAGAACCTTTCCAAGATCTGTCTTTACATTAGTCATGGCTCTCTTCGCTTCTCTTCTTTCTTTGATGTATTTCCATGTGGTGTCTGAGATCCAAGCTCGTTTTTCCATTTTCTTCAGTCCAGCACTTGCTTCTGCTGCTGTCATTAGTATTTTGCTCTGTGAGTCCCACATTTCATTGATATCTAAGTCTATTTCACCAAGTGCTGAATAACAATTACTTAGCTCTATGTTAAACTTTTCCTTTATTGCTTCATCTTTCAGTTTATGACTATCAATTTTTTGTGTAATTGACCTCTTCTGTTGGTTTCTAAATTTTAATCTTATTTTCCCAATGCACAGGTTGTGGTCACTATTAACATCAGCACCTCTGTATGCTCTTACATCTATTAATGATGATCTGAATTGTTGTTTAATACATAGGTGGTCAATTTGATTGGAGGTTCTATCATCAGGAGATATCCATGTTGTTTTGTGGATATTTTTATGTGGAAATAATGTCCCACCTATAACTAAATTTTCTATTAAACATAATTCTATTAATCTTTCTCCATTCTGACTTGTTGTATTACAGCCTTCTCTCCCCATCACATGTTCCACTCCTGCGTTATCTTGTCCTACTTTGGCGTTGAAGTCTCCCATTACAATTAAAAGATCGTGTTTTGGTATTTTGTTTATAAGTTGTTGCAGTTGGTTATAAAAATCATCCTTAACTTCATCATCAGCTTCGTTAGTAGGCGCATAACATTGAATAATTGAAAGTCTTCCATGTTTTGTTTTGTATCGTGTTCGTATCAGACGGCTGTTTACCGGTTCCCATTCTAATAAACTTCTTGCAGCTTTGTCTGTCATCATTATGCCTACTCCTTCACGGTGTTTTCCATCTTCCCTTCCAGAAAAAACTACTATTTTATTATCAATAGATCTCCTACCTGTTCCAGGCCAGCGCATTTCGCTTAATCCTAAAATATCTAGATCGTATCTGTCCATCTCGCTCGCGACCTGTGCATGTTTCGTCGGAGCGGCCATTGTTCGCACATTCCAGAATCCTATTTTTGTTGTTGTTTTAGGGCCGAAAAAACTATCACTACTATCTACTGCTAATTTACACATTCTGTATCAGGTCTACGTTTCATTAACAACATCGTTTTTACGATAGCGGCTTGTTAAACCTCTGATCAACGGTTCTATACCAAGCCGGAGAAAAATAATTCCTCCATTTTGGAAACAACCGGAAACGGGATGTTTTCATAGTATAAAACATTTATTGAAGATCTGCTACATTTCATACATCATTTAGTTTTAACAATTTAAGGACAAATCTTTTAATAAAGATATTCTGAAGGACAAGATTTCATTTTGTGTAAACAAATGGGGATTCACAGTGACAGAACTTCATCTATTAACAACCAATCCTTGAGGGTAGAACTTGATTATCTTCATTGCACAACTCTACAGTGCCCAGATCTTCTCCTTCAGTCGACAGATCATCTTCATTGCACAATGGACAACTCCACAGTGCGAAGATCCCTTCCTCAGCACACTCACAGTATGAAGCATGACCATCATACACCAGCGAAATCAGTGACGATGATTTCAGGTCAGATGCATGAACTCCAAAACACTGACAAAGACCTTGTCCCCAAACCTCCTAAGTTGCTTCTTATGAGATGCATGTAAATGAATGAAAATAGCTATATTCTTTTCTCCCCTCACCATGGTAGGGCCCTGGTAGCCACAAGGGTGATTTTTCACAACATAAGAGGTTCAAAAAATGGAGACACAAGGTCTCTGATGAGTCCATGACAGTTTGACCGAACAAAATAATATATCTTCAAACTTAGGCAACCTGGTCTGAGGATAGTTGAATGCATTTAATGATATGCAAGCAAAAACACAGAGTCAAAAGTTTGAAGACCTCATTGCGTTTCTCTGAAAGTTATATATAGTGATCTATTGAAAATTGTCATTAACATAGCATTCTCTTGAGTGTAGAGCATACTTTTTTAAGATATGCTTCGTCTCATTATACTACTACTAAGAAGGGCTATTTTTACTCTTCTCTATCAATCTATTGACCTTTCTAGTCATGGCTGGCCTATAGGGCATAGACCTAAAAAGTCTTTCTTTCTTTCTAAATTGTCTCTCTAGCAGTCTTAATCCTTGCAAAGATCTTTTATCAAATCTCGCCATTTGTCTCTGTTCTGTGTAAGCATCTCGATCTCATAGAGATCTCTGATCAACGTTCTTCTCAGTGTCTCTCTGGATCTGTCTCTTTTCCTCCTACCAGTTGTTTGCCACTTGAGGGCTTGCTTTGCTATTCAGTTATTATCTCTTCTCGTCACATATCCAAAATATGTCTATCATCTTTTCTTTATTGCTGAAGACAGTATTATTTGATAGGCGATTTCTCTAATTTCCTCATTAGTTTTGAATTCGTTCCACGCTATACCAAGTACTTTCCTTACACATTTATTTCAAATGTGTTGAACTTGTACTCTTCTCTACATCCAAATATTCATTGTCAGAGTTCTAATTTTGATTATCCAAAATTGAGGTGTCAATTTTGTATTGTAATTAAGCCAAGAGAACGTATTGTAATTAAGAAAAGAGAACTGCTAAACACAATTAGAACAAGACATGAAATTTTTGGGGCATGTTAAAAGACACAACAGCCTAATAAAAGTAATATTGGAAGGGAAAATACACGATAAAAGTGGCAGAGGCAGACCAAGACTAACATGGATGAGTAACATCAAAAGATGGACAAGTCAATCTATGACAATCATCACAATCAAGGCAAGAGACAGAGTGGAATGGCGCTCCATGGTAGTCAACCTTTGATGCGGAGACGACACTCAATGATGATGATGAATTAAGCCAAGTTTTCATTTGTTTTAAATCTCTGGCATACTCCAGTTCTTTTTCTTCACTATTCAATGCAATGTCACAAGCTGAAGTACAATTTATTTCCTCCAAACTACATTTCCTGTTTGTTTATAGCATAATCAATATTTCTTTTATAGGCCAACTTTATTTTACAATCTTGCAACTGTAACATGAAGTTTCTTAGCTAATACACACTCTCCAGTGTTATTTTCTGTACAGACACATAATGTAATAACATACTTCTTCATCTTACTTGAGTCTTCTTGACACAAAATTAGTACAGATGTTCTTTAAACTACTAATTTAGCTCTTTGCTGCATTTCATTTTAAAAAATGTTAATAAATTACTTACCATTTTGTGGAACCTTTTTCTTATCATTTTGTGAGTCATTTTTGTTATCATTTTGTGAGCCCTGTTTGTTATCATTTTGTGAGCCCTTTTTTTTACCAGATTTCTTTTTTTTATTCCGTTTCTGGTTTTCCAGATAGTCCATCACATCTTGGGTAAGCTTAATTTGTTGTCTCAATCGTTCATTCTAATAATAAAAATGATAAGCGCAAAAATAAAATAATAAGCTGTGATACGACAAGGAAACAACAATAAGTGGCGGCAGCATTAATGGTGATAACCACAAATATAAATACAATTTTATGTTTATTTTACACGAAATTAAAAGGTAAGTAAAGGAAATTCAATAGATCAAATATACCGGCAGTGAAGTGTTTTAATTTCATCACAAGCCACAACATTTGGAGAATGCAAGGGGGTCTTGTCTTTCTAAATTTTTGTTCTAGCAGTGTTTAATCCTTCTAAAGATATTTGACCAAATCTCGCCATTTGTCTCTGTTCTGTGCAAGCAACTCTATCTCATTGAGGGAGCCGATTCCTGCTGCTCTTGCCTCTCTGATCAATGTTCTTCTCAGTGTCTCTCTGGGTCGGTTTCTTTTCCTTTTACCTCTTGTTTCCCACATGAGGGCTTGCTTTGTTATTATCTCTCCTCATCACATGTCCAACATATGACCATGGCCTTTTCTTGATTATATTGAAGATATTAGTGGTTGATTGGCGATAATTAGTAGGACAACAACAAAAATTCACTATGGGTTGCAGTGATCTGGATTTCAATGAAGACTGTTCAGGGTACAGTGGAATGGCGATGATGATTAATGAAAACATGTTCACAAAAGTGAATGCACAAATCATAGTTGTTTTGTTTGTGATGTTTTAGTTGCCTCGCTCATTTCATAATTACAATATGCAATTCCATGCTTTAGTTTGTTGATATGAAGAAGTTATGTCTTAAATTTGTTATAAAATTTGTGGAGTATCATAAAATATTTCACACCAAAAATTGTCACATTAGTCCCTTTGTAAAATGTTCCTTCAAAAAAGCCACTAATGTATTAAAATATCACTAACATTTAAAGAATTATCTGGAGAGTTAACATTTTTGTGTCAGAAACTGGAACCACTCAGACAAAATCAATGTTAATCTTCTT
This sequence comes from Megaustenia siamemsis, assembly GCA_032433765.1. NCBI lineage: Eukaryota > Metazoa > Mollusca > Gastropoda > Stylommatophora > Ariophantidae > Megaustenia > Megaustenia siamemsis. The sequence goes on from JAVIAB010000124.1 coordinate 66,365,177, forward strand.
CTTCTTTTCTCTTTTCTATCTATCTATCTATTGTCCTTTCGAGCCGAAGATGGCACATAGGGCAGAATTACAATCTCAAAATCAGAAACCTTGTGTGCCAAAATGGCACATATTGTAGAGATCACTGTTTCTAAAATCTATGGTTCTGTTTCCATAACAATACTTTTTATAATGACAGCTTTGTCAAGCCATCGATCAACCTCCTTAGTCACCTTTTATGACATGCCTGGAAGGTTACAGTGTCACTATTCTTTACTTCCCACATAATGAGGCTCCGGTAACACACGGGAGATTTATCTTTTCACTGATACCTAAAAGGTGTCGTGGTTATATCATTTGTCGTTCTTGAGCTGCTCGAACTGTCTGAATTAGTGATTTTCCTTTGTTGTTACATGTCTCAGTCACTGCATCTATCCATCTTCTTCAGGGTCTTTCTCTTGGTCTTTTTCCATGCATTCTTGAGAAGAACGCCCTTGATGGTGATGATTCATTCTGACCAGGTGGCCAAACCATTTAAGTTGTTGTTGTTCTATATATTCTTGGCAGGGTTTTGTTCCTACCATTTTTCTTATGGCTTTGTTTGGCATTCTAGTCACTTCTATCAATGTTAGTAACAAAGAGAATGTAATACACTAATGGTATCTTCATCCATATATGCTGCAACCTTGTAGGATTAGAATGAAATTGGCACTCAGATTAAAACAAACCATGAAATAAACTTCTCACAAATATTTCAAAGAGGCATTCATTCATTTTTAGGCTTGTTATGCTGAGGGGAGATATTAAAATAATTGTGACAACATGCAGAATTCCTGCAAAAAGGATACCCAGGATGACAAAGAGTGAACATTTTGGACAATCTGACATCACTCATGGAGGAAATGACAAAACAGCTGATGGACAATACAATGTACAGAAAACTATAAAGATCATACTAACTGGTGCGGCTCGGGTTCAGCATGGGAAGCTTGCCCTTTTGACCATTTTGTATTGCCTATGTCCATATTAATGGACATAACATATAATAATTATATGTTAACCTCAGACAGAAGATGTACAACAGAAGTCAGATGCAGAATGGCTCAGGCAAAAGCAGCTTTAAAAAAAATGAGGAAGATACTATGCAATCCATTTTTAACAATAGAAACAAGAAAAAGAGTTCTTAAATGTTATGTAGAGCCAGTCTTAACATATGGATGTGAATCATGGATGATAGGACAACAGACAAGAGAATCACTGGAGTCTGGAGAAATGTGGTTTTACAGAAAAATGTTGAGAATACCATGAACAGCTAAGAAGAGTAATGAAAATGTTCTGAAAGAGGCTAAAGCAAAAAGAGAGCTAATTTCCAATATTATGAAGAAACTATCATCACTTTTTGGCCATGTAATGAGAAGAGAACAGCTGGAATTTATTGTAACAAATGGGAAAATTGAGGGACGAAGAGATAGAGGGAAGCAAAGAGAAAAGATACCAGACAGCTTAAGAGAATGGCTTGGCAGAAGGTCAACAACAGAAATGATAAATAACTGTCGTGATCGAAAGTTGTGGAGACATGATCACCTAGGCCAGCAGGCTTGGTACTTGATGATGATGATGTCCATATATCTCAGTATAGTATTTACGATAACTTTAAAAAAAGAAACAAATTTGTTTACCTCTCTCTGTTGTTCGCCAATAAATTTGAGTTTAGAATATAAAGCAGCAACATTATTCAAGTTTTCGCTCTGAAAGTACAAGACATATCTCATTTAGCTTTCTTGTCACAGAAAATGTATATAAGTTAGTGTTTCAGTTTAGCAATCTATATATATGAAAATTAAAGGTTGCTGTATTTTAGCTTACACTTAATATAAACTTCTGTCAAGGGATAAGTATTTGTTGTTCATCAATTAAATGAGTCTCATCTAATGTATCCAAGCTTTGTTGGTGGACATAAACTAGCATCTCGCTTGAGAGAGAAAAGAATAGAGCAATTGTTACCTGCAACACATTGTAAGGAATAATTAAGGAGGTTTGAAATCATTGCCTGCGCATTCAAGTAGGATGTGGGCGTGACTTTGTCAACAGGATTTACCAATGCATTTTGAGTAATACTGCGATGTGGTGCAACAGATAAGGGTAATTCCTGACTGCAATGAAACTGGTTCCATGAATAGAATAAAATAAAATAGAATAGCATCTCTCTATGACACAATGCAGGATGTAGCAAAGTTTGTTAACTCAGGCAGATTTGGGATGATCAGAACACTAAATAAGTCAAAATGACTGTTGATATGTCCACAATGTCCAGATTATTCCAGTCCGGGCTTAAGAATTATATTTGCACACATAGGATGCAATAAGAACTGGATGAAATGAGCAGTCTGCATCAGCCATAATGAACACCCAACACTCCCTCCCCAACAAACAAAAAAAACAAAAAAACCACCTTTATGGAATATATGAATTAATTACAAACCTTTAAATCAATCAGCTTTGATTGTTCTACTAGCTGTTTATTTAGAGCATTGTGGGTATTATCCAGCCTTTCATTTTGCTGATTGAATAAATGAATGACAGTGGATTAATTTTTTTTTACATATTTACTAATAATAATATATTAATTATTATAAATTATTAGAATAATAATAGGTAATTATTAAACTTAAACAAAATATAATGTAACAAGATATTTTATTGTTTTCATTTACTGCTAATGCAACCAAGTCAATGTTTCTCATAATGTTGACTGTCTATCTTAGCATGTCTTGTCATACAGATTGATACTCAGGAAGGTCACAGATTGTGTCATTAATCTACTTCTGTTGTGAATCTTGGAGAGACATGCTGTACATTTTGTTTGCCCTCTTTATCCTGTGCATTGTTTATGGACTCATGCTGACTCAATTCACCTCAACACAGCTTTTCTTATAAGTGCTGACAAGAAAACCCATCACTCTGTAGCTTCAGTGATTAGATCCTCTGAATTTTGTTCAAATTCAGCAATTTGTATATGTAACTCAGTCATTTGAAACACCAAAATACCTGTGAGTGATCCTATTTTAATTAGTCTTAAACTCTTTAAATAGCATGCTGTCCATTTTAATGCAAAAACATGATGCCAGAAAACTAAAAATAACATTTGTCTGTATGTATTTACTTATCCTAAGTGGGAAGCTGTAGATTTCTCTTTATCTGACCTTATGTTTTCCTCAAGCTTTGAAGTTATAATATTGGTTTTTATAGGTGGGAGATGGAACTTAGTTAGGCTCCATTCTCATCAGATTACCACACAACTTTATTTTCTGTCTTTGATGCTGAAACTAGTTTCAACAATTTAACTGACATTAATGTTTCTAATGATGCATCCACAAAGTCGTCGTTGGAATTGTTTGACACCAATGAAACATGCAAATTCGTATGCGCTCCATATTTTTCATCTGGAGAGAGGGACCTTAAGGCAGTAGATGGCGTTAACCGTCTTTCTGGCATCTTCTTTCAATTCCGAACATATGAACTTTGTCCCTCCTTCAGAAATCCTTGATACGAAGTCGAGAGGGGGATAGTGCGACTGGGTAAAGCACTATCTCCATATTCCGTGCCCAGTCAGAACAGGCAAGTGAAATGAGGAAGAAAGCACCAATGTTTAAACTTGGCACATGGAACATAAGGACCATGTGCCCTGGACTTGCTAAAGCAAACAAACTGAAAGAAGGACAAATTAGAACAACAGCCCTCATAGATAAAGAACTAAATAGGCTACATGTTGATATTGCTGCCCTACAAGAAACAAGACTCTCAGACTGTGGCTCTGTAAAGGAAGAAAACTATACTTTTTTCTGGCGGGGTCTAAGAGTTGAAAAGCCACATCTACATGGAGTAGGCTTTGCTGTACATAACAAACAAATAAACTCCATAACCACATCAAAATGAGTGTTCAAACGCTAAATAATACTTCAGCTGCATACAAAGAGTGGATAAATAAACATCATTAGTGCCTATGCACCAACGTTGGCTGTATCAGACGAAGAGAAAGACAACTTCTACCAACAACTTCAAATGATCATTGACTTCCAAAAGAAGAGCTATTATATATACTCGGTGATTTCAACGCACGCACAGGATCTGACAAACAATCTTGGCCAACATGCCTAGGTCATAGCGGCATCGGAAAAATCAACGAAAATGGCCAGAGACTCCTAGAATTCTGTTCAGATAATCATCAATGCGTAACAAATACCTACTTTAATGTGAAACACAAACATAAAGTAACATGGCGTCATGCAAGAAGTGGTCACTGGCACCAACTAGACCTAGTTCTCACACGTAGGCAGTCTTTAAATAACATCAGAATAATACGAACATATCACAGCGCAGACTGCAATACAGACCACGCTCTCGTCATCAGTAAGATCAAAGCTAGAAGTAGTCGTATTTACAAATCAATAGAGCCTTCAGTAGCCAAGATTAACATCACAGTGACTAAAATCTCATCAAACAAAGACATTTTTAGAACTAAGTTTGAAGAACTTGTTGAAGAAGCAGAAGATTCATCAAGTGTTTATGACAACTGGTACTCTCTGAAAACACACATCTATAATTGTGCTCTATCTACCTACGGCCAAAAAAGGTTCTCAAAGAACGACTGGGTCGAAAAAAATGTAGCAAGACTAGACCCACTAATAGCTAATAAGAAAAAGGCACTACTGAACTTCAAAAATAAACGCAATCAAATCACCAAGGATCAGCTTAAACATGCACAAGCCACTCTACAATGCGAAGCAAGGACATGCGCAAATGATTGTGTGATTAGCACACTATTATATGGATCTGAAACCTGGACAACATACTCAAACCAGGAAAAAAGACTAAATGTCTTCCACATGCGATAGCTCCGCAGAATAATGCCCGTCAAATGGCAGGACAAAATAACCAACTTAACTGTCCTGTAACGTGCTAAGACCCATCAATTATGTCAATGCTCAGATGTCGAAGACTAAAATGGCTGGGGCACATCCAGTGAATGGAAGAAAAACGCATTCCCAAGCAAATACTATGTGGTGAACTAATACACGGAAAAAGACAAATCGGCAGACCTAATCTACGATATAGAGATATCTGTAAATCATCTCTGAATGACTTTTCCATATGTGAATATGACTGGGAACATCTGGCAAGTGATCGCACATCATGGAGAGCATGTATAAGGAATGGTATAACATCATTTGAGACTGTGCTAAAGCAAAACTTAGAAGAGAAAAGACTCATGAAAAAAAGATGGAAAACCCTGTGGACCAGTGGGCCTGACTTGTTCATTCTGTGACCACGTGTGTTTGTCAAATATTGGTAGAATTAGCCATGAGAGAAGCTGTTCGACAAAAACAAAACCTAAAAAAATACACAATAGTCTCCACTAGACTGTCTGACAAGACGAAAAGGGTCATATGTTTCTAATTCCCTCTTTTCTAATGTGATTATTTATATTTTTACCTCCCTTTGCTCCATCTGTTTCAGTTTTAGTAGTCTGATTGTACGATTCAGGTCTTCAACATACTTTGTGTTTTTATTCTGAAAATACAGAACAGATTTCATTTGGTGATTTTTGTTTAAAAATAATCACAATTTAGTGTTTCGGTCATTAACTGATAATTTTAACGTATGATATAGTCTCCGAACACTTCTGGATAGGCAGCCGAGCACATATGAGTGAAAACTTGTGCGCTAAGATGCCGATTCAAGTTTTTACCTTTACCATAAACATATGATAGAAGTAGATACCTGTTTCTTGGCTTAAACTTCATCTGAACCTTGATAAATGCAAAAGTTGTTTGAGTTTATCAGTCAAACTAGTCTAATGTTTCCATACTCTGATATTGTAAGACCTGTCCCTTTAATCTCAAGATTTTTAATATTTGTGCTCCATTTGACCAGATTGTCATGACTTATTGTGTTGAACAAATAGCATACTGTGTTTATGTGTTGTTCTGTTTTAGATGAAAGTCTGTGGTCAATATGTTATATTTTCTTTTGTTTCCCTATTAGTTTAACTGCAAAATACAATTTTATGTTTATTTTTTCAAATTTTTCCAGCTTTACCCACAATGCTGCATGATATTTATATTTGTCTATCTCCATTAATCCAAAGAACCATGCAAACTATAAAGGTATCAGTCTTCACACAAAGTTAAGTGAAACAGTTGGGACCAAGATAAATATAAAGAAAACCTACTGCACTGTAGAAAAAATTGAAGATGGTAAAACTCTGCTGAAGACAAATATAACCAAAATGACTTTAGTTAATTACACTGAGCCACAAGCCTTAAAAAGCACATTTAGAAATACACTTTTTTGAATGCCTACATAAGAAAAGGTATGTTCAAAAGTGATTCTGTGAAATGTGACAATACAACTGATGTTATCAGGTTGTGTTGCTCTGCAATAATTTAAAATAAAAATGTGAATAATATTATTTTATGATACATTATTCTTGAAAGTAAAGGAATTGTATTGGGTCTTACTGGACATCTGGAGGATACTAACTCTGCAGAGGATATTGGACTGCTTGCCTACTGCCACCAAGATATAGTAAAGAAAACAGACAGAGTGAGTAGATCAGTTTGCTAACTCAGTAGGACTAAAAATAAATGCAAAGAAAACTAAGATTATAAGTGTAAATAGCAAAAGTACAAATAAAGTTACATTCAGAGGTGTTAGCTGAGTGGCAGTGTTCCCTAGCATTTGGCTTTTCGTGGCAAGGCGCTGTGCCACTGAGTACGGGTTCGATCCTGCTTTGGTCCATATTTTTTTCTGTTGATAATTTGTCAATTTTTCCGAGTGCTGTAAACATACCTCTTCCTCTGAATTGATTCGCTGATTATCGCCTCGGAAGTTTCCCTCTATAATAATATTCATTTATTATTATTTGTCTACATTCAGAGGTGTAGGATTAAAAGAAGTGGACCAGTTTAAGTACCTAGGAAGCTAGATTTCATCAAATAGTGACAATGAGAAAGAGATCTCTGCTAGAATAGGCATGTCAGCCCAGGAATTCAATAGGGTTAGAAACATTTGACATTCAACTAGTCTCCATATAAGCATCAAGCTTAGAATTGATAAGTCAAATGTGTTGTACAAAGGACAAGAGGTAGGGTTTGATCCCAACCGACGGCTTCCAGTGCACCCAGCCTTTAATGGGTACTGGATTTTTTTGGGGAAAGTAAAGTGGCACGGGCATAATACCGACCACATTACCCCAAAAATCATGTGCCGAAGGTCTGTAGAATTTATGGTCACTAACACCATATTCCCTATACGCCACTTGGTGTGAAGGGGGTACTTTACTTTTACTTTTATAAGAGCATTATACTCATAGATTGTATACATTAAACAAAATCATTCATATATTTAACAACATCAAACCAAAGCATAATTAAAATATGGCAAATATCATGGAGTAATTATTGTTTATACTAATACAAGAAGAAAAACTGCAACAATTAGATAAAGTGTGGTACTTTAATTGAAGTCCAGAAATGGCACAATACGTGTCTCAAAGACTACATGAGCATCTGCCATTATTTAGAACTTTTTTCCATTTCATGTTAGGTTCATGCTTGAATGCAGGAGACATCCAATCAACTCAGCTATAATTAGGTGTATAGCTTGTTATAGTACATGATTGTAAGCATTTTCACAAATATTTTAACAGAAATGGATTCATTAACTGTGGAGGATCCTTCAGTAAAAAGTAGATTCTCCTTGAAACCAGCATTCTCAGTCACCCATATCTCCAATTGCTTTTCATGAATATATTAATAAATTGCAAACCTTTTTGGCCTTCGAGCCGGGGGTTGTTCTAGACGCTGCAGTACAGCATTATGGACTTTATCAAGCATCCGATTCTATGAAAGCCAAATATTGTATGAATGAATAACAGTGAATTTAAAAACAAATACATTTGACAACAGTACAACACAATATTTTGTTATTTTAATTTGTTATCATTATAATGAAATTGTTATTATTATCATTTGTTATCATTTTAATGGGAAATTGTTATCTTCTCTCAATATGACACTCAAAGAAGTCACAGATCTTTTGTCACACAATGTGACACTCAAATAAGTCAAAGATCTCTCGCCACGCAGTATGACACTCAAATAAATCACAGAAAACTCACCAGTCACAGATCTCTCGTCACAGTTTGACACTCAAATTAGTCACAGAGCATGTCTTTATTCTAATGTTTCTGCAAAGCTGACAGTCCTGGCAGATATGGCCTAATATTTATCCTATCCACATGAATACATGTCTATCAAATATATTATATCAAGTATTTTATTGTACATGTGGTCATTGTGTCTACAGCAACTAGTTCTCAGTCTAAACACCATTACTTGTTTTTTTTTTTACTGATAGGAAGTAGGATGCGTCAATCTACCCAGGGCAGTCCTTTAGTCAATTATTTTTTTTAAAAGGCTTATAGTCAAAGGAAGTCACAGTAAAGCAGTGACTGGTGAAAGTGCCTACTAAGGACAAGAGAAAGGGTTCAATTCTGACTGATGGCTTCTAGCTTCATTCAGCCTCAAATAAGTACTGGATTTTTTTTATAGGAACATTACCATATTAGATGCCATAAACATTAAGTGTTTTTAAGGCTTATACATTTTTTGGCACTCAACAACTATAAGACTTACTGCCTATAGTAATAGAACAAAAATGGCAATGTTAGGAACATATAACAAGATCTACAGGCCTTGCTAAGACCATTTTTCAGGGCACAGTACCAAAAAGAAGACATGACAGACAAAGAAAGAGGTGGCAAAACAACTTCAGAGAATGGAGATGACTGACTGTCATCACATATCAAAAAAGAGTTCCGTATTGTGAAGGGTGGATGAAAACTGCAAAGACCTCATCAAAAGTGTTCCAACAATCACCAAAATTATAAAATGCATGATGATAGTTACCATATCCCCATTAAAATACAGATGCTAAACAATTATGGGCACTAACACAATATTCCCTACATGCTTAGGAGTTATTTCTTTATATCAAAATTGAAAACAGCAGAGCACATTCTCTGCAGCCCTTGAAATAAATAATTCAAAATTTAGTTCTAATTCAGTTAAGTCAAGAAATTCATATTCAGCTTCATAAACTGCTTTAACAAAACACCCTGTGTAAACTCTTCTTATCTGGTTTCAGAAGGTATGTTACACAGTACACTTCTTATATTAAGGTGGACTTGTTAGTCTCGAGGCAAGATGCCCGCCTCGAGACAGAGAGTTTCTAGGTTCAAAGTTCAAATCTCGGCTACACCGGTTGGGATTTTTATTTATGATTTCTCTCTGCGGCAACCACCCCTGGTCTCAGCAACGAGACCCGGCTTGAAATGTCAGTTACTCATCAATGGAAAAAACATGAGTACCTCCGAAGTCAGAGTTATCTGCCTGTGCGGCGAGGGACCCCTGTGCACACGGCTGCCAGGGAAAAATGGATTAACACGCAAAATTCAGTTCCTAGTCTCTAGGGCCTACGTCAGTGATGAAAGCTGGCGAACGCAACAACAACAACAACATATTAAGATAAAATTATCATTCATGAAAATGAGAAGCAAACAACATAACAAATCCTTTGTCAATGAAAGTGAGGAGAGGTATTCTTCAACCGAAAGTGAACAATTTTTAGGGTTTTGTGGAATTCATAGGCTGTGAACAAAATAGCATTTGCTTGCTTGCGTTCGCCCGATGACTAAAGTATTCTAAATATGTATTTTTAGGAGAATATTGGAAATCCTTTGGATAGCTATTATGACTAGTGAAAACATACACTGAGCACAAATACAACTTATGAACATTAGAAAAAGGTCATCATTCTTTCTTGAGCACAGGAGAGATAGAGATATCATTGTCACAACAGGAAAAAATCCCTAGAGAAAAGATGACAAAGAAAATTTTGGATAATCATTACTTGTCATGACATAATGACTTGTAGAAAATTGAACAGAGTATTGGTGGACAACACAAGAAGTAAGAGACTGTGAAGATATGTGATTACCACATTAGTCAACTTGATACAACAAATATGCATGGAATTTCTTAGCTTCAATATCTTGATGCATCCACAAATCATAACATAAGTACTGTCCACACACAAAAAATGGTTTTACCTCTTTATCTTGTTCTTTAAACGAGTTAATTTTACTATATAAGTCAGCAACAGTATTCAAATGATGATTCTGAAAATACAAAATGCTTTTATGGTTTTTTATTCTTATTTTTGTTAGTGCTTCAGTCATTAGATTGATATCATAATGCAAATATGTGTTTAGAAATTGCTGCACCTTACTCATAGAGATCAACTGAATCTCAGGGAATTTGTGTATGTTGTTAATGTTTAATAACCAGGAGTTATGCAGACTGAAGTAAAGTTAGCAGTCTTTAAAATTTAATGTAAAAAGTTATGTAGGCTGTGGTAAAGTTAGCAGTCTTTAAAATTGGATACCAATAGTTATGCAGGTTGTAGCAAAGTTAGTCTTTAAAATTGAATGTCAAATGTTATGCAGACTGAAGCAAAGTTAGCAGTCTTTAAAATTGGATGTAAAGAGTTATGCAGACTGAAGCAAAGTTAAGTCTTTAAATTTTGATGTAAAGAGTTATGCAGACTGAAGCAAAGTTAGCAGTCTTTAAATTTTGATGTAAAGAGTTATGCAGACTGAAGCAAAGTTAGTAGTCTTTAAATTTTGATGTAAAGAGTTATGCAGACTGAAGCAAAGTTAGTAGTCTTTAAATTTTGATGTAAAGAGTTATGCAGACTGAAGCAAAGTTAGCAGTCTTTAAATTTTGATGTAAAGAGTTATGCAGGCTAAAGCAAAGTTAGCAGTCTTTAAATTTTGATGTATAGAGTTATGCAGACTAAAGCAAAGTTAGCAGTCTTTAAATTTTGATGTAAAGAGTTATGCAGACTGAAGCAAAGTTAGCAGTCTTTAAAATTGGATGTCAAAAGTTATGAAGGCTGAAGCAAAGTTAGTAGTCTTTAAATTTTAATGTCAAAAGTTATGCAGGCTGAAGCAAAATTAGCAGTCTTTAAAATTGGATACCACGTTATGCAGGCTGAAGCAAAGTTAGCAATCTCAAAAATTGTATTGATCAAAAAGTGGAGGCTAGAAACATAGGATGAAAGGAAAAAGATAACCAATACACTTGTTAAATTAGATACACTTGGTCACCTGCCAAACAGAACCTTGCACTGTGATTCTCCATAAAACACTTTTAAGATAACAACGCTCATTATTCTCTACAAATTATGTGGGAGGTTCAACTAATGAGACTATTTGGTTAGATGACCGTTTCATTCACTTTTATATTATTTGTTTCATTCTGTATTCAGTATAAATATTACATTCTGTATTCAGTATAAATATTACATTCTGTAGTTTCCTTTTCCGGTTGTATCCAAGATGGAGGAATTATTTTTCTCCGGCTTGGTATAGAACCGTTGATCAGAGATTTAACAAGCCGCTATCGTAAAAACGATTTTGTTAATGAAACGTAGACCTGATACAGATTATGTAAATTAGCAGTAGATAATAGTGATAGTTTTTTTGGCCCTAAATCAACAACAAAAATAGGATTCTGGAATGTGCGAACAATGGCCGCGCCGACGAAACAAGCACAAGTCGCGAGCGAGATGGATAGATACGATCTACATATTTTAGGATTAAGCGAAATGCGCTGTCTTGGAACAGGTAGGAAATCTGTTGATAATAAAATAAGAGTTTTTTTCTGGAAGGGGAGATGGAAAACACCGTGAAGGAGTAGGCATAATGAAGACAGACATAGCTGCAAGAAGTTTATTAGAATGGGAACTGGTAAATAGCCGTCTGATACGAACACGCTACAAAACAAAATATGGAAGACTTTCAATTGTTCAATGCTATGCACCTACAAATGAAGCTGATGATGAAGTTATGGACGATTTTTATAACCAACTACAACAACTTATAAACAAAATACCAAAGCATGATCTTTTAATTGTAATGGGAGATTTCAACGCCAAAGTGGGAAAAGACAACGCAGGAGTGGAACATGTAATGGGGAGAGAAGGCTGTGATACTACAAGTCAGAATGGAGAAAGATTAATAGAATTATGTCTAATAGAGAATTTAGTTATAGGTGGGACATTATTTCCACACAAAAATATTCACAAAACAACATGGATATCTCCTGATGATAGAACTTCAAATCAAATTGACCACCTATGTATTAAACAACAATTCAGATCATCATTAATAGATGTAAGAGCATACAGAGGTGCTGATGTTAATAGTGACCACAACCTGTGCATTGGGAAAATAAGATTAAAATTTAAAAGCCAACAGAAGAGATCAACTACACATAAAATTGATAGTCATAAACTGAAAGATGAAGTCATCAAGACAAATTTTAACATAGAACTAAGTAATTGTTATGCAGCACTCTGTGAAATAGACTTAGATATCAATGAAATGTGGGACTCAGAGCAAAATACTAATGACAGCAGCAGAAGCAAGTGTCGGACTGAAGAAAATGGAAAAACAAGCTTGAATTTCAGACACTACATGGAAATACATCAAAGAAAGAAGAGAAGCGAAGAGAGCCATGACTAATGTAAAGACAGATCTTGGAAAGGTCCTGGCAAAAGCAACATACAAAGAATTAGACAACAAAGTAAAAAGTTCAGCAAGAAGAGATACATGAGCTTATATAGACAATTTGGCAGAGAAAGCAGAGACAGCTGCAATTATAACTCTCTATACTGTACAAAAAATGCTGACAAACACCTATACATCCAGTGGAACACCAATTCTAGACAAATCTGGATTAATGCTAACAATAAGCGCAGACATAAAAGCCAGTTGGGTGGAACACTTCAAAGAAATTCTTAACCGTCCACTACCCCACAGTTTAATAGATTTTGAAGCTGAAACATCAGCAGCAAAATTAGGTGTAAATTTAGATGACTTCACCTTGAGCGAAATAGAAACCACCTTAAAGTGTATGGCCAATAACAAGACTGCTGGAGAGGATAAGTTAACAGCTGAGATACTCAAGGCAAGTGATAGCCATAATTTAATACATCTCCAGAAAATGTTCAACATCATTTGGAAAGCAGAGAAGACGCCTCATAAATGGAAAAAAGGAATCATTGTTAAGATTCCAAAAAAGGGCAATCTTAGAGATTGTAACAACTGGAGAGGCATGACACTTTTGTCAGTTACCTCAAAGTTATTCTGCAAAATCATCCTAAATAGAATAAAGGATTCAATAGATACAGTAATGCGTGTAGAACAGGCTGGGTTTAGAAAAGGAAAAGCTGCCTTGACCACATTTTCACTCTACGACTTATATTGGAGGAACACATTGAAAAGCAAAAACCTTTTGTACTTAACTTCATCGACTTCAAAAAAGCATAGAGATTCTTTGTGGAAAATTCTGAAGTAATATGGCTTACCATCAAAAGTCATAAATATTATTAAAGACATGTATGATGGTTACACATGTGCAGTTTGAACAGAGGAAGGACTGAGCGAATGTTTCCCAATAGAAACTGGGGTAAAATAAGGATGTATTTTATCACCCTTGTTATTTGGAGTTATGGACTTCATAATGAAGAAATGCTGCACTGGTAATAAAGACATCGAATGGATTAATGGAGACCATTTGGGTAACCTCGACTTTGCTGATGACATAGTTCTCATCAGCAGTCAGATAAAAACGATGCGGGAAAACACAAATGAACTATCATCAATTGCCAGCAAAATTGGGCTTGAGATCAATCATGAAAAGACTAAAGTCATGAAATGCTTAATTCCAACAGATGACAAAATATACATGGAAAACAAACCAGTGGAAGAAATCGATCACTTTATCTATCTTGGAAGTCACATTGATAGAGAAGGGGATACAAGCAAAGAAATTAGAATCAGAATAGCTAAAGCAGCAATGTCTTTCAGAAGCCTTGAAAAGTTGTGGAAATCAAAACTCATCAGCACAAACACAAAACTTAGACTATTCAAATCAAATGTACTATCAACCCTTACGTATACGTGTGAAAGCTGGAAAATAACAAGAGATATAGAAACAAAGTTTAATGCATTCAAAATTAAATGTCTCAGGAAAATATTTGGTATAGCATGGAACGAATTCAAAACAAACGAGGAAATTAGAGAAATCGCCAATCAACCACTAATATCTTCAGTAATAAAGAAAAGACGATGGTCATAAGTTGGACATGTGATGAGAAGAGATAATAACCGAATAGCAAAGCAAGCCCTCAGGTGGGAAACAAAAGGTAAGAGAAAAAGAGGAAGACCCAGAGAGACACTGAGAAGAACATTGCTGAAAGAGGCGAAAGCAGCAGGAATCGGCTCCCTCAATGACATAGAGCTGCTTGCACAGAACAGTGACAAATGGCGAGATTTGATAAAATATCTTTAAAAGAAAACTGCTAGAACAAAAATTCAGATAAGAGAAGGAGTATCTTGGTCTACACCCTATGGGCCGGCTATGGCTCGAAAGGTCAATAGATAGTTTCCTCTTATTAGCAATGAGACAATAACATTTGGAAATGAAACTCTGTAGGGATTCTTATTACTAAAGGTTAGTTAATTAGTTTTTCTCGGAACGAAAAACAGCAAAATTGGGCAGAAATTGTAACTTTCTACGAATGCTACTTCACTGTTATGCAAAGAAGACTTGAATGAATTATTTCATGGATTTTATTTTGTTCCTAAGTTTATAGCTGAGCTCTCTCTTGGTTTTATATACACTCCAAGCACATAACTGATGTGATTCCTGTGTCTTCTCCTTATATATCAAAACACACTTTCAGCTGGATTCTTTTCTTATAGTTTCATTTAGTGTAAAGTCTACTCAGTAAATGAGTTTTGGAAGCCTTTATTTTCGAAGGCAGTTACTAGTAATGATGTAATAAATTATTTAAATGAAACTTTGCAGGGTTTACTATTACTAATAGGAAAGCAATAAATTGCTGACAGAAATTTTGTTGCGCTTCCAACTACTAATAATTGTACATTTCCTACTACTAATAATTGTATTTTTCCTACTACTAATAATTGTACATTTCCTACTACTAATAATTGTATTTTTCCTACTACTAATAATTGTATTTTTCCTACTATTAATAATTGTACATTTCCTACTACTAATAATTGTACATTTCCTACTACTAATAATTGTACATTTCCTACTACTAATAATGTTTGACCATGGCAAAATGAGGGAGCCGCAACAGCTCAGTGGTTAGTGAACTGGACTACTAAGGACAAGAGGTAGGGTTTGATCCCAACTGACGGCTCCGGTTTCACCCAGCCTTAAATGGATACCAGATTTTTTCGGAAAGTAAAGTGGCACGGGCATAATACCGTCTACATTACCCCAAAAATCATGTGCCGAAGTTCTTTAAAAATTATGGTCACTAATACTATATTCTCTATACGCCACTTGGCGTGACGGGGCATTTTACTTTACTTTACTTATGGCAAATTTTGAAGTATTTTTGTTTTGATGCAGTAATTTTTACGATGGTAAAGTAATCTAGGGTCAATGAAATAAACATTTTATCACTAATTAACTTTCAGGAGTATGTTTATAAATTGCATACCTTTAGGTCATTGATATCTGAACGCTGTTGTAGATAAGCTTTTTGAATATTATCCAGTGTTTCTTTATGTGGGTCATGCAGAATATATGGCTGAATGAGAGTGAATTAAATTTGTTAAAATATATATAAAAAAGGTTTATGAATGTAACAAATATATACAACCATAATTAAATATCTTCCTTTGCTTTACAATTACAGTTATAATACATACAGTTCAATATCTGTCATAAGGGGGCCCTGGTAGCCTAGTTGGGAAAACCACTCGACTAGGCTACCAACGTTCGGACAACCCATGTTCGATTCCCGCTGAAGAAGTGTGAGTTGTACTTGTAGTTGGCAAAAAAATATCTCTGTAGACAACCCAGCACCTGGTAGAAATGGGTACCAGGGTAGTAGGTACCAGGGTAGTACTCTGGGAAGGTGAGGAATGTTACCACACATCGTGATTTTCGATGACAGAAGCAACACTATCCAGATGTCTCTGAGCACTTCTGTAAAGGGGACCGAGGACATATGGGTGAAAACTTGTATTCTAAGACACCAATTCAAGTCTCATACTTTACCTGTCATAAAGTTATTAGTCTGTCTCTCACTTAACTTGATCTCAAACTATTTGTGTGTGAGCGTGTAATAAGCACGTGTATGTGTGTGCATATATGTGACAGTGAGAAAAAAGAGAAAGACAGAAAGAGAGAGAGAGAGAAAATAAGGATGTTTTGGTCACTGATATTGATGAAACTTAATTGTGTTGCCAGCACCAAGGATTTCTTAAAAATTGATATCACTTCAAGAGCTGATTGGAAATGCAAAGGAAAGATAAGTTTGTAGTTTCATGATGTGGCTTAGCACAAGTTATAACAGTGGGAAGTCATGCCTGTGTCCAAATTGTTTTGTGATACATTAAAACATCCCACACCATTAGCAGCAGAAACTGGTTCTAGTTATTGATGCATTTAACCCTGGAGTCAGTTTTTGTGGCTTTCAATTTGTCTACATTTCTGTAATTATTTTCACTAAAACCTTCTAACCTTTAAAACCTCTGACTTCTTGAGCAAAATGTCTGAGCAAGCTGTGTGTTTTGGATCAATTTTAATTTATTTGCTTGTTTTATTCAAATGTTAAAAAAAATTAGCAAAAAAAAGCAGCCATGCCACAGTATGTTAAGCCCTTTGGTAAGGACTGTGTTAATGAATGTCTGCATAGCACTTTTTTTTTTTTTTAAACTTTTTACAAAAATATAAAACATTAATTATTTTTACCGGTCTATTTTGCTGTTCAAGGGCTCCAACTCTATAATTTAAGTCAGGATTATTCAAGCTGATAATCTGAAAATACAAAACATATTTCACCAAGAAGAAATGAAGCATTTATTTTATGCTGATAGTGTAAACATGTGAAAGCTAAAAATTGCTGCTATATCTCGGCTTATATATCAATCAAAGCCTCCGTGAAATTATGGGTTATTTCATGTCATTAAAAAAAAACATTTCTCTGCTATACCCACCAACAAGTTGTTGGACAGCTGGCTTATCTCCATAAAGCCAAGAGCAAAGCAGAATGTTGTGAAACCACCAGTCTCAATGGCTGGAATGGTTAAACAATAGGGGCAAGACAAATAGATATATACAGTTTTTACACTGCAGACAGATTAAGGGATGTTAAAAGACCAGATATGATTAAAATAACAAGATGAGAAGATAGAAATAACAATACTATATAGAATAGATAAAAATAGCAAGATTAGAGAAGATAGAAATAGCAAGACTAGAGAAAACAAAAATAACAAGACTATAGAACAGAAAAATGACAAGACCAGAGAAAATGAAAGTAAGGTTAGAGAAGATAGAAATAATAAGGCTTGTGAGAAAATAAAAATAACAAGATGTCTGTTGAAGTTCACAAACACGGAGTCCATCAGTCTAATAAACAGTGCACTGTAAGTTTCTGTCAAGCACATTAAAACAGCAAAATAGCAAACCTCATTAATTACAAAACAATATCAGTCATATTCAGCTAAATAGAATTCTAAAAAAATAAGAAGTGACAATTAAATTAATTTGACCACTGAATTCACTACAGTTTTCAGCTAATATTTTATTTGTCTTGTTTTGTACTCAAGCAAAATATAAATATTATATATAATTCTTGTTTGTTATAATTTTTTTCAGGTTATATAGGGAAGAATCTAAAATAAGAAATCAGAACAACAATTTCAATTTAGAAAGAATAGTGGGTCAAGAGAAGTTGTCATCTGCAGGAGAATGTTAACAGAAAAACACATGGAAGTAAAGAAACCAATTTATGCATGTTTCACAAACTATGCCAAAGCTTTTGATAGAATACACCATAAACAACTAATAAATTTCCTGAGAGATAGACACCTGGATGATACTGACATAAGACTGATATGTAATTTATACTGGGAAACGGCTATGATAAAATACAATGATGAGAACTCTGCACCTATTTGATATAAAAAGAGGAGTAAGACAGGGCTGTTTTATTTCACCATGTCTATTTAACATACAGGTCAACAACAGAAATAATAAATAACTGTTGAGATCGAAAGTTGTGGAGAGGCATGATCACCTATACCAGCAGGCTTGGTACTTTTTGATGATGATTTTATATATATCTTTCATATTGTCAGACGGTCTAGTGGAGGCTATTGTGTATTTTTATTGTTTTGAGGTTTTGTTTTTGTCGAAAAGCTTCTCTCTGGGGCTATTTCTACCAATGTTTGACAAAAACACACGGCCACAGAATGAACAAGTCAGGCCCACTGAACCACAGGGTTTTCCATCCTTTTTCATGAGTCTTTTCTCTTTTAAGTTTTGCCCAAGCACAGTCTCAATTGGGGAACCGCGATAGCTCAGTGGTTAGTGAACTGGACTACCACGGACAAGGGGTAGGGTTCGATCCCAACCGACGGCTTCCGGGTTCACCCAGCCTTAAATGGGTACCGGATTTTTTTCTGGGAAAGTAAAGCAGCACGGGCGTAATACTGACCACATTACCCCAAAAATCTTGTGCGTCTCGTGTGTCTGTAAAATATAGGGTCACTAACACCATATTTCCCTATACGCCACTTGGCGTGACGGGGGTACTTTACTTTTTTTACAGTCTCAATTGATGTTATACCATTCCTTATACATGCTCTCCATGATGCGCAATCACTTGCCAGATGTTCCCAGTCATTTTCACAGATGGAGAAGTCTTTCAGACATGATTTGCAGATATCTCTATATCGTAGTTTAGGTCTGCCGATTTTGTCTTTTTCCGTGTATTAGTTCACCATATAGTATTTGCTTGGGAATGCGTTTTTCTTCCATTCACTGGATGTGTCCCAGCCATTTTAGTCTTCGACATCTGAGCATTGAGATGATTGTTGGGGCCTTAGCATGTTGCAGGACAGTTAAGTTGGTTATTTTGTCCTGCCATTTGACGGGCATTATTCTGCGGAGATATCGCATGTTGAAGACATTTAGTTTTTTTCGTGATTTGAGTATGTTGTCCAGGTTTCAGATTCATATAATAGTGTGCTAAACACACAAGTTTGATATATTAAGAGTTTGGCCTTTAGTGTTAGTTTTGTGTTGCTCCAGGCCCTTTCTGCGAGTTTGCCGAATGTCATAGCTGCCTTACCAATTTGGCTGTTTATTTCATCCTCAAGAGAAGTGGTTTGCGTAATTGTGGATCCAAGATACGTGAATTTCTGAACTGATTCTAGTGGACAATCTTTTAAAGTGATTAATAGAGGTTTGATGTCACCTTGACAAAGTATTAATGTTTTCTGAACATAATTGACAGTGAAAAAAGGTTGCATGCTTTGTCCAGGTTGTTGATCTGTGATTGTTGGGTGACTTCACTATAAGCAGCTAGTCATTGTCAGCAAATAAAAGTTCCTTAAGTAGGGCAACATCTGTTTTTGTTTTTGCTCTTAGTCGTGCAAAGTTGAACAGTGAGCCATCTGATCTTGTGTGAATGTAAATATCTCCTGAGCTGTTTTCGAAGGTGTAATTTAAAATAGCAGCAAAAAATATACCAAAAAGGGTGGGGGTGAGGACACATCCCTGTTTCACTCTGTTGTTGAATTTAAAACTCTCTGATGAACTCCCATCAAAGTGAATTTTAGCATTATGTTTTCATGAAGGAACATAATCAGCTTAAGTAATTTGGGTGGGCAGCCTATGCTTTCTTTCCAACACCCTGTAGAGCACATTTCTATTTACTGAGTCGAAGGCCTTTGTGAGATCCACAAAGGCAATAGAGAGTGGCATATTTTGTTCCCAGCATTTTTCTTGTAATTGTCTAAGTGTAAAAATCATATCTATAGTTGATCTCCTGGCTCTGAAGCCGCATTGAGACTCGGGAAGAATATTTTCTGCAAGTCTATGCAGGCGTTTTAGTATTACTCTCGCAAAAGCCTTGCCGGCTGTGCTAAGGAGAGAGAGATGCCTCTGCAGTTATTGCAATCACCCCTGTCTCCTTTGTTTTTGTATAGTGTATACAATATATAATTTCCAGTGTGTTACTGGGGCCTCAATATGAGGGAAGTAAAGAATAGTGACACTGTGACCTTCCAGGCACGTCGTAAGAGGTGACTAAGGAAGTTGATTGATGGCTTGACAAGCTGTCATTGTATAAAGTATTGTTATGGAAACAGAGCCATAGATTTTAGAAGCAGTGATCTCTGCAATATGTGCCATTTTGGCACGCAAGGTTTCTGTTTTTGAGATTGTGGTTCTGCCCTATGTGCCGTCTGTGGCTCAAAAGGACAATAGGTGTGTGTGTGTGTGTGTGCGTGCGTGTGTGTATATATATATATATCAGCAGCATTATTGAAATTGCAAATTCAGGTATAACTTTATTTTTGTATGTTTTTATTCTATTTTATAGAATAAAATGAAAGTTAGTATTTCAACTTGTATCATCCACTCATAAATCAAAGTAAAAAGGTGAATGTTTAAGGTTGCCATTTCTCAGCTCTTACCTCAATCTCTCAGTGAATGTATTATAAGTTGTTTAGATTATGAAAACAGAAAGTCTTCTCTAACATATTAATATATATTTCTGTTTTAGTGTAGCAAGCTGGGGGAATATGGGGGTTGAGGGGAAGAATAGAGAGAGGAAAGGTGCGTATGTAGGTGTGCAAACGCATAAATGCTTCTGTGTGTATGTGAGCACCTTTTAAATTGTAATTCAATTAGCATCACTAAAACAATCTTAACATTAACAAAAAAAATAAATATTTAATCACTTTTTTGGAAAACTCGCCAGCAAAGCATACATAAATATGTAGTAATAGAAGTATTATAGCAACAATAAACAAAACAAAAGACTAAATGTCTTCCACATGTGATGTCTCCGTAGAATAATGCACATCAAATGGCTGGATAAAATAACCAACTTAACTGTCCTGCAACGTGCTAAGACCCCAACAATCATGCCGATGCTCAGAAGTTGAAGACTAAGATGGCTGGGGCACATCGATTGGAAGAAAAACACATCCCCAGGCAAATACTATATGGTGAACTAACACATGGAAAAAGACAAATCGGCAGACCTAAACTACAATATAGAGATATCTGTAAATCATCTCTGAATGACTTTTCCATCTGTGAAAATGACTGGGAACATCTGGCAAGTGATCACACATCATGGAGAGCATTATAAGGAATGGCATAACATCATTTGAGACTGTGCTTGGGCAAAACTTAGAAGATAAAAGACTCATGAAAAAGGATGGAAAACCCTGTGGATCAGTGGGCCTGATTTATTCATTCTGTGGTCGTGTGTGTTTGTTAAACATTGGTAGAATTAGCCACGAGAGAAGCTGCTCGAAAAAAACAAAACCCCAAAAAATACACGATAGCCTCCACTAGACCGTCTGACAAGACGAAAAGGGCCATACACAACACAAAGAACAAAGAATAATATGCTCTAAAACTACAGCTCTAATACATCACAGGGTCACTAAAGAGAGGCATGATAATGTCACCTCCAATTCATTAACTTATACAAGGAGGTGAAGGTATAAGAATGTATGTAGGTCATGGGGCCTTGCTAGCAAACTTTTAGTTGTGTCCCTTGTTTTAGCACGATGATCAAAGATTGATCTACCTCTGTAAAATATAGTTCATAATTGTTTTTTTTAAATAAATCTTCTGTAAGCACTTAAGACAGAAATAACCATTTTTTTTTTTTTTCATTTTTTAAAATGACTTTTTGGGAAACCTCCCATCGCATAATAATCTGCATCACAAAGAGCTAACAGAGTTATCCATGAAGGCAGAAATAAGTAGCCATTGATATAGAGAAAACAAGACCCCGTGAGATCCAGAGAGATATGAAGCCACTGTAAAGCTGATGATCCATAGAGATATGAAGCTACTGTAAAGCTGATGATAACGGTGAAAGGAAAAAGGTACGGTTACAGCCTTATATAGGTGAAGAATGTTCGATTGTGTTGTCTTTCACTTATGTGAAGCTATGACCATACCTTTTTCCCTTTTTTTCTTTCTTTCACCCAAACCTATAAAAAGAAATTTTGTTGGCAAATCATTCACATATACACACACTCACAACAGTCAGAAAGAAACTACTTGTAGACACAAATATAATGCTCATTTTTCTATTATCAAAAATTATCCTCTTAACCAAAAAGACTAAGCTGCCTGCATAGTTGAAACAATTGATGATAGTGTAGAAATAATGGTAATTCTCAGTAAGTAAGTAATGGTGACACTTTGTTAGGTGTATAGGGTTAGGTGTTAGTGACCATATTTTTCTATGGCCATGGCACTTTTTTGGGTGATGTAGCTGGTACCACACCAGGCCAAAATTGTCAGTGGTTAGATTGAAGTAATAAATCAATCAATCTATTTTGGGTGTATGTGTGCACTTTTTATCTATTTATTTTTAAAAAGGGGATATGGGGAGGGGGGTGTTTGTTATATAAATTCAGTTTTTTATTTTTTTACTTTTTACTGATTGTTGATATATTCAAAATTGTCAGCCTTTTCATATTACTAGTTTCACAATATACTTATCAATATAAGTAAGGAAAGGAAAGTAGCTTGTTCACATCTTTTTTCAGGCCAAAGAATATTTTAAAAATTACATTTTAGCTCTGGTCCAGAAATGAGACAATCTGTCATTAAAGATTCATGAAAAACAGTTAGGCTAGCATTTCATGCAAAACACTAGGGTTAAGAACATGTTCTCTAGTCAACCAAGATGAAAAAAATATAATGAGTAACTGGTCCTGGAAGAAAAGACATCCTAGGACACTGCAAAAGATATCTCCAAGACAAGTGGAGACCATACCCACAACTCTCCTTATATATAATAAAACAGCTTTACTTTTATTTGCTTAATTAAAAAACTAATTATATGTATCCAGTACAAATTAGATGGCTTTTCAAGCTCCTATTGACTTGAATGTAATATATCCCAAAAATGGAATGTATTGAGTTGTAGATAATATTATACTTCATTAACAATAAGTTCATGCTTTGCAATGTTTTCTCTCTATTTAGATGTGTTTTTTTTTGACAAACTTTAATTGACAACAAAAGTTATACAGATGTTTGAACTTGATGACAAGGTACTTCATCAATTTAAAGTCAGGTAATTCTAACCAGAAGAACAAAATAATTAGGAAGTTAAATATACCATTTTCATATGTGCATGCAGGTGACATACCAAGCCAACATACAGTGCATCTTAGACTTAAATAGATATATGACTTGGTAAAGTTTGAATAAATTTGAAGTATCACAGGATCCAAGTTTAAAAAATTAATTTTGTTGATAGAATTTCTAAGAATATTTTTGTTGAACTGGACTGAGTACCTGAGGAACCTTTGGGGCATACAATCTTGACTGTTGTTCTCTTACATCATTCTTGATCTGGTACAACAATTCATCATGTAAGTCTCGCTAAATGTATGAAAGATTAACAGACGATCAGATTTTAATAAATAAATACAAGAGTTTATGAATAAATGTAACAAAATTATGGCATATTTCATTGTCTTTGTTACTTACTTGAGGTCTCTTTATGCCCTCTGGCACTTAACTCTTTCCGTACGTTTTGCTGCACTGTGCGCCATACCGATTTCAGCAGCGTACATTTCGCCGCATAGTACGCCGCGCTCAACTTGATTAGTGTGACGCCATCAAACCATATTCTTTTTACATGTCTTGTATCATCTTGATATTGGTGAAATCTAATACCTTGTTCAATTATCTAAAAATTCATTTATAATATGTTATATGTTAGATAAATATAAATATGTAGATTGATGCTTAAAACCATGAGATATTTTGTATTTGAAATCTCTTCTGTTGCATCGATAAAAATTTTCCGTATGGAAAGAGTTAAGGCCATCACTAGAGATCTCCACTGTAGTCCGTCCTGAGTAAACCTCAATATGAAGCAGTTTTCCTTCTATTAACCAAACTATACAACCTGCATTTGTTAACTGTCACATATATTTGAATATTTCATTCACAAAGTTAGCAGTCTGTCTCAGGCTACTCTTGTAATAATACAATTTTGTGTCACTCAAAAGAGTCACTGAATTACATCATCTTACTTCTTTTGTCATATTACAATTTTGTGTCACCAGAAGAGTCACTGAATTGCATCATCCTACCTCTCTTGTCATAATACAATTTTGTGTCACCAGAAGAGTCACTGAATTATATCATTTTACTTCTCTTGTCATAATACAGTTTAGTGTCACTCAGAAGAGTCATTGAATTGCATCATCCTACTTCTCTTGTCATAATACAATTTTGTGTCACCAGAAGAATCACTGAATTATATCATTTTACTTCTCTTGTCATAATACAGTTTAGTGTCACTCAGAAGAGTAACTGAATACATAATCTTACATCTCTTGTTTCACACCAGTGTATCTTGCTGGGATTTGGACGGTTAGAATGCCCTGATACCAGCAAGAGTACTCCTAGCAGACACCAAAGTTGGTAACAAAAGGGTTAATGGGTGAATGGAATCTTTTAAGAGTAGATGCAGAACGCACACATGAGTGGTACATAACTCCTGTCTGCACTAAATCTCCCCATGTCATAGATTAAATGATTTCTTGTCTCATTATCTCTGTTATTGTCCATCAATCAGACAATTCGAGCAGCACAAGAACAACAAATGATATAAACCACGACACCTTTTAGGTATCAGTGAAAGAGAAAAGAAGAAAGAAGAAGAAAGAATCAATCATAATGGAAATCAAACGAATGTAGCTCAGGAGACAATGCACATTAAATTTCTGGTGAATAATTGAGTTATTTGTGGGATATCATCGTTGCACTCTGAACAAATGCATAGGTGCTCAGATCCCCTCCACAGCATGTTCTACAAAGATTATTTGGAAGAAAGGAATACCAAAGGGGGGGGAAGGGGACAACTGCAAACAAGAAATTTCATAGACCTAAAAATAACAAATTATTGCTGGCAACATGAATTGTGGGGGGGTTATGATAGTAGATACACAACAGAAACAGATATTGAAAATCAAATAAGATACGCAACAGAAATAGATTTTGGAAAAATAAACTAGATACACAACATTAATGGATATTGAAATACAAACTAGATTCTACTCTATTCTAACCATGGAACCAGTTTCATTGCGGTCAGGAATTCCCCATATTTGCTCCACCATTTGTCACAGCATTTTCCAAAATGCATCAGTAAATTCCACTGACACGGTTGCTCTGTGCACGTTCTACTTGACTATAGAGGCGACGATTCCAAACCCAATTAGTCACCTCTTACAACATGCGGAGCAGGTAACAGTGGCTCTGTTCTTTTTTCATCTCAAAAATAGGGGGGGGGGGAGAGAGAGAAGGAGGGGGATTAGCCACATGCAACACAAACTAGACATCTGACAGAAGCAGATGAGATGAAAAACAAACTAGATACATAACAGAAACAGGTAATGAAAAACATACATTACATCTGCTCCAGAACATTTTACTTCATTCATATTAAATCAACTGGGTCAGTGCAACTCCAAACTCAAAGCTGACCAGATCTAACTCATTTTATGACTGATATTAACACACATTGTTCATTTAGAGTTCTTCTCTTTACAACTGGCTACAAACCTATCTAACTGAAATTACCAGCCTTAAAAAAAAAGGTAAAGAACAGTTTCACATCCAAAAATAAATTACCAATAAAAGTTGAGGAAGTTGGTAAGCAAAGGTTTTGAGGGCATTATTATAATACTGTGTGTGACAAGGTATATTAAAACTCATCACTTTTCAACTGCAATCTGTGAAGGAAGTTGTCCCATGAGAATGGCAAAATAATTTCAAACATGACTGGAAAAGTGGGGAAAAAAAGCTGAATTAAACCTAGATTATGATCTATCTATCTATTGTCCTTTCGAGCCGAAGACGGCACATAGGGCAGAACCACAATCTCAAAAACAGAAACCTTGCGTGCCAAAGTGGCACATATTGCAGAGATCACTGCTCTAAAATATATGGCGCTGTTTCCATAACAATACTTTTTACAATGACAGCTTGTCAAGCCATCGATCAACCTCCTTAGTCGCCTCCTACGACATGCCTGGAAGGTCATAGTGTCACTGACTAACATTTGCATGACTTTAAATAAAAATTTAAGTGATAATCAGTAAAAAGATGTACCTGACTAATCACAGCACTGGTGAAAAAAGGAAACAATGTATACTCAAATTATTAGTGAGAAGGATGTTGTTATATTGGGCTTAATGTCTGAAACTTGCATTCTGAGATCTGACTTTTTTTTAAAAGGGAAAACCATACTTCATTTCACAAATTATTTTCCTTTGTGCTTTCATTTATTCATTCTCTCTTTCCATTTCTATCTATTGACCTTTCGAGCCGTAACCGGCCCATAGGGCGTAGACCAAGATACACCTTCTCCTATATGAATTTTTGTTCTAGCAGTTTTCTTTTAAAGATATTTTATCAAATCTCGCCATCTGTCTCTGTTCTGTGCAAGCAGTTCTATCTCATTGAGGGAGCCGATTCCTGCTGCTCTTGCCTCTCTCATCAATGTTCTTCTCAGTGTCTCCCTGGGTCTTCCTCTTTTTCTTTTACCTGTTGTTTCCCATATGAGGGCTTGCTTTGCTATTCGATTATTATCTCTTCTCATCACATGTCCAACGTATGACCATCGTCTTTTCTTTATTACTGAAGATATTAGTGGTTGATTGGCGATTTATCAGGTCAACGTTTCATTAACAACATCGTTTTTACGATAGCGGCTTGTTAAACCTCTGATCAACGGTTCTATACCAAGCCGGAGAAAAATAATTCCTCCATTTTGGAAACAACCGGAAACCGGTTTCCATTTAACTACAAAATATCAAACTATTCTTCAAGCCTTTCCAGACCTCCTGTGAGGGCACAGCAGACCCCTTGGGGAGGTGGGGTGAGGAGTAGACCACACTAGATTATGATACTCAATTTTAATCTACTAATAATAAAATAACTAACTTAAAATATTAATTTTTGGGGGCCTCGGTAGTCTAGTTGGGAAAACTAGCCAACTGGACTACCACCGTTCGGACAACCAGTGTTCGATTCCCGCTTGTTTCTCGGATTTATGCTTGTACGCATGTATTGTTATATACACATGTTTTTTTTACACATGGGTTCAGGGTGCACACACAGAGTTAGATATGCACAGTTTATACACATCTTGTACCCACCTCCACATATTTTTAGAACCCTTCCATTCCGTCTTCTTGCCTGACTGGCTGGTCAGTGAGATATATAGTTGGTCATCCCTTCTTCTCATTTTAGTTCATTCAGTAGCTGGCCATGCTCTGGAACACAGGGAAGTGACCTTTTTTTTTATTTCCTTTCTTGAGTATCTAGCATATTATCGCCATGTAGTTTGATTTGTTTACATATCCTTATATATATTTTTTTGTGTTGTTGTTTGTTGTTCTCCAGCAGAAGGCCTACTTGGCCGATACGTCAACTTTTGTTTTGTCCATTACTACGTAAAGCTGTCACCATACCACTTTTTTCTTCTTTTTTTTTCTTTTAAAATTGCAACTATCAAAACAAACCTCCATAAATTAAATAAAAATACAATTATTAACATTCTTTGGAAAAATAACACTTTGGAAGAACTACAGTTTAAGAATAATTGAAACAATTAAGGAGTACAGCCAGAACAAATGCTAACATTATGTTCACAACAAGTAGCTCTTCTATAAAAAAAGCACAAAAGTTTGTTGTCAGTTTTCTGAGTTTTGAGAGACACAGAACACACTGTTCATGGTGGACTGAAGATGCCATGATTGTGGGTTTTTTTTTTCCTGGGATTCCCTCTCTGCCTGAAGGCCTTTCTACTATAGATGGTTGTGAATAGTGCATGACTTTACCAGTCAGGCTGATACTGTGACTGTATCTAGCTTATCGTGTGGGGAATGTCTATCCTGGGGTTACAAAGGCTGAATGGAGACCTCAAGAACGAAGGTTTTGCTGGTAGAGAGAAAGAGAGAGAGAGAGAGAGAGAGGAGGGATGGAGAGGGAGGTGGAGGGAGAGAGAGAGAGAAAAAAATAAACATTATAACACAAACTCTCACAAAAAATCTATTGCATTTACAGTAAATAAAAAAAAAAAAAACCCACACTAATATGATTACTTTGACTTTTAAACAACACATTGGCTGCATAAAAAAAAAAAAAATAAAATATGACTGGTCGCAATGAAGCATCACAGGTGACTAGCTTGATAGTTGACTTGGTGACTAGTTTGAGGTACACATTAAGGAATGTACATGGAGTAAAAAGCAACTGTGCATGACAAACTGTAGATTTCTAAACATTTGAATTTTGAAAAGGTAATTTTGTATTAATCATAATCTACGGTTAACAAATGGAGAACACCAAAAAGACAACCAGAGAAAAAATCTCATCATTTTCCAAAAGTAAAATGAAAGCTGATTCGAATCACCAAAATAGGGTCTAATGAGTATTTTTCTCTTGGAGTTGAAACCTCTGACCTGAACACCTTGTGGCAATTAAACTAGACATGTGGCCTTTATTCTCCAGCCCAACAGAACACCTCAGACACAATCCAGGAATGTGGTAAAAGCTGCAGTGGTAGTCTAAACATGATTTTTTACCTCTTTCTGTTGCTGTTTGAGTACTGAAATTTTACGATTTAATTCTGTAACTTCTTTCAAATGACGATTCTGAAATATAAATCATGTTCCAATTATTTATCTATTTTATTTTTACTGGATAATTCTACTTAAAATCTGTCACTCATCACACAGTAATTTAATAAGCTAGTAACTATTCAACAGTTTATATTTATAAATCTCTTTTGTATTAAATTCCCGATCCCTGTCCAGTCTTCAGCTCTTTGATTTACACAATTCAGTCCATATTATCTCTACAAACTATTATACTCACAGAACTTCTATCACTTCCTAGTCCATTGCTACTCAAAAAAATTATTTCAACTCAAATCTAATTTCCCTCTCCTATGCCTGAACTACACACAAACTCATTCTGATGGAAGCTTTCACAGCTATCAGACTCTGCTCGATCTGTCTCAAACTTCAGACCTGCAGTCACTATTAAACTATACACCTTTCTCTCCATCTCCCTGCAAGTAACTACAAACTAAACACCTTTCTCTCCATCTCCCTGCAAGTCACTACTAACTAAACACCTTTCTCTCCATCTCCCTGCAAGTCACTACAAACTAAACACCTTTCTCTCCATCTCCCTGCAAGTCACTACTAACTAAACACCTTTCTCTCCATCTCCCTGCAAGTCACTACTAACTAAACACCTTTCTCTCCATCTCCCTGCAAGTAACTACAAACTAAACACCTTTCTCTCCATCTCCCTGCAAGTCACTACTAACTAAACACCTTTCTCTCCATCTCCCTGCAAGTCACTACTAACTAAACACCTTTCTCTCCATCTCCCTGCAAGTCACTACTAACTAAACACCTTTCTCTCCATCTCCCTGCAAGTCACTACTAACTAAACACCTTTCTCTCCATCCCCCTGCAAGTCACTACTAACTAAACATCTTTTTCTCCATCCCCCTGCAAGTCACTACTAACTAAACATCTTTTTCTCCATCCCCCTGCAAGTCACTACTAACTAAACATCTTTTTCTTCATCCCCCTGCGAGTCACTACTAACTAAACATCTTTTTCTCCATCCCCCTGCGAGTCACTACTAACTAAACACCTTTCTCTCCATCCCCCTGCAAGTCACTACTAACTAAACACCTTTCTCTCCATCCCCCTGCAAGTCACTACTAACTAAACATCTTTTTCTTCATCCCCCTGCGAGTCACTACTAACTAAACATCTTTTTCTCCATCCCCCTGCAAGTCACTACTAACTAAACATCTTTTTTCATCCCCCTGCAAGTCACTACTAACTAAACATCTTTTTCTTCATCCCCCTGCGAGTAACTACTAACTAAACATCTTTTTCTTCATCCCCCTGCAAGTCACTACTAACTAAACATCTTTTTTTCCATCCCCCTGCAAGTCACTACTAACTAAACATCTTTTTCTTCATCCCCCTGCGAGTCACTACTAACTAAACATCTTTTTCTCCATCCCCCTGCAAGTCACTACTAACTAAACATCTTTTTCTTCATCCCCCTGCGAGTCACTACTAACTAAACATCTTTTTCTCCATCCCCCTGCAAGTCACTACTAACTAAACATCTTTTTCTTCATCCCCCTGCAAGTCACTACTAACTAAACATCTTTTTCTTCATCCCCCTGCGAGTAACTACTAACTAAACATCTTTTTCTTCATCCCCCTGCAAGTCACTACTAACTAAACATCTTTTTCTTCATTCCCCTGCAAGTCACTACTAACTAAACATCTTTTTCTCCATCCCCCTGCAAGTCACTACTAACTAAACATCTTTTTCTTCATCCCCCTGCAAGTCACTACTAACTAAACATCTTTTTCTCCATCCCCCTGCAAGTCACTACTAACTAAACATCTTTTTCTTCATCCCCCTGCAAGTCACTACTAACTAAACATCTTTTTCTTCATCCCCCTGCGAGTCACTACTAACTAAACATCTTTTTCTCCATCCCCCTGCGAGTCACTACTAACTAAACACCTTTCTCTCCATCCCCCTGCAAGTCACTACTAACTAAACACCTTTCTCTCCATCCCCCTGCAAGTCACTACTAACTAAACATCTTTTTCTTCATCCCCCTGCGAGTCACTACTAACTAAACATCTTTTTCTCCATCCCCCTGCAAGTCACTACTAACTAAACATCTTTTTCTTCATCCCCCTGCAAGTCACTACTAACTAAACATCTTTTTCTTCATCCCCCTGCGAGTAACTACTAACTAAACATCTTTTTCTTCATCCCCCTGCAAGTCACTACTAACTAAACATCTTTTTCTCCATCCCCCTGCAAGTCACTACTAACTAAACATCTTTTTCTTCATCCCCCTGCGAGTCACTACTAACTAAACATCTTTTTCTCCATCCCCCTGCAAGTCACTACTAACTAAACATCTTTTTCTTCATCCCCCTGCGAGTCACTACTAACTAAACATCTTTTTCTCCATCCCCCTGCAAGTCACTACTAACTAAACATCTTTTTCTTCATCCCCCTGCAAGTCACTACTAACTAAACATCTTTTTCTTCATCCCCCTGCAAGTCACTACTAACTAAACATCTTTTTCTCCATCCCCCTGCAAGTCACTACTAACTAAACATCTTTTTCTCCATCCCCCTGCAAGTCACTACTAACTAAACATCTTTTTCTCCATCCCCCTGCAAGTCACTACTAACTAAACATCTTTTTCTCCATCCCCCTGCAAGTCACTACTAACTAAACATCTTTTTCTTCATCCCCCTGCAAGTCACTACTAACTAAACATCTTTTTCTCCATCCCCCTGCAAGTCACTACTAACTAAACATCTTTTTCTCCATCCCCCTGCAAGTCACTACTAACTAAACATCTTTTTCTTCATCCCCCTGCAAGTCACTACTAACTAAACATCTTTTTCTCCATCCCCCTGCAAGTCACTACTAACTAAACATCTTTTTCTCCATCCCCCTGCAAGTCACTACTAACTAAACATCTTTTTCT
The DNA here is from genome assembly GCA_032433765.1 of Megaustenia siamemsis. Lineage (NCBI taxonomy): Eukaryota > Metazoa > Mollusca > Gastropoda > Stylommatophora > Ariophantidae > Megaustenia > Megaustenia siamemsis. Next base: position 66,396,972 of record JAVIAB010000124.1, read on the forward strand.
TCATTCCCCTGCAAGTCACTACTAACTAAACATCTTTTTCTCCATCCCCCTGCAAGTCACTACTAACTAAACATCTTTTTCTCCATCCCCCTGCAAGTCACTACTAACTAAACATCTTTTTCTCCATCCCCCTGCAAGTCACTACTAACTAAACATCTTTTTCTCCATCCCCCTGCAAGTCACTACTAACTAAACATCTTTTTCTTCATCCCCCTGCAAGTCACTACTAACTAAACATCTTTTTCTTCATCCCCCTGCAAGTCACTACTAACTAAACATCTTTTTCTTCATCCCCCTGCAAGTCACTACTAACTAAACATCTTTTTCTTCATCCCCCTGCGAGTAACTACTAACTAAACATCTTTTTCTCCATCCCCCTGCAAGTCACTACTAACTAAACATCTTTTTCTCCATCCCCCTGCAAGTCACTACTAACTAAACATCTTTTTCTCCATCCCCCTGCAAGTCACTACTAACTAAACATCTTTTTCTCCATCCCCCTGCAAGTCACTACTAACTAAACATCTTTTTCTCAATCCCCCTGCAAGTCACTACTAACTAAACATCACTGCAAACGAATTAAAATCTATAATTACTCAACCGCCCGTGCCAGCGTAATCATTCGAATTAATATCTCATCTCCCAAACAAAGAAAGGTAACTGTAGTCCCCATTGTAGCAGTCTCAGCACACGCCAAAAGACATAAGGCGAAACCGCACAGAAAGTGAACACAGCCAACTGTTCCCCGTATTTCACTTGTAAAGCTATACATGCTTTTTTTTGTATTATTACTTTTGCTTATTGACTCAACTACAAATGCAAGCATAAGAAGTGTTTAAACCATTAGAATGTAGTTGACAAGATGTGTATTTGACAACAAATCAGACAAATTTCTAATCTATTTATTAAAGCAAAACAACCACATCAAGTGTAGACAGCATTCATTCATTCACAGTAAATAGGTACATAAATGGCTGGATTTAAGCAAAATTTGAAGTTATTACATTTTGTCATTTATCAATTTAATGAACTAATTACCATTCAGGAACATTTTAAATAAAGTGCAAACCTTTAGAGCATTTATTCTTGGCTGCAGCATTAATTGATTGGTTACAGAAGTGTGGATATCATCTATTACATCAACAGGTGGATCCTGCTGTTTGTGTGAATGAATGACAGAGAATCAAATAAGTCAAAAATAAATACAAAAAAATGTACAAGATAAATATAAGTAGCAATATCACAACATATGTCATCATCTTAAGTTATTGCTATATCATCACAAAGTAACTTTCCTGCTGGCATAAGTGATCACATCTTTCCACAACTTTTAGTCTCTTCTTCTATTTAACCTTTTACCTTACAATTCCCTGTGGAGCATAGGTCTTCAAAAAAGACTTTTCCAGGCCCTTCTGTTTCTTGCCATTTTTTTTAAGATCATTCCATGTCTTCCCCATCATCTTCATCTCTGCATCCATCTGTCTTCTCCAAGAATATTTTGGAGAAATATTCCTCTTTGTCTTTTTCCTTGGGGATTCCAAAAAAGGACCTTTTGTGTAATACTCTCAGTTGGCTTCTGCAATGTTGTGTCCTATCCAAAGCCATCGTTTTCACTGTATCTCTTTATGCACTGGTATTTGACTGATACTTTTCCATAATTCTATGTTATTTTGTTCTTCCATTTCCATCCTTTTATTCTGCGCAAGTAGATGATTAATGAAAGTCTGTTTCTTCATGATTATCATTTTTGTTGTTCTCCATGTTTCACAGCCATATAATAGGTTTTAGTCTCTACAGTTATAGTAATTTATCAATTCTGTTGTTGACTTCCCTACTGTACTATTCTCTGAAGTTGCCTGGTATTTTTTTTTCAGTCTTCTCCATCCCTTAGATTTTCTATTTGTCACAAAATGTCCTCCTTTTCCCTTTCTTATTACTTGGATGAAAGTGATAAATGTTTCTTTCTGATATTGCTAATAAACTTTCTTTTTGTCCTGACCTCTTTTAAAATATCCTATTTACTCTTTTTGGCTGAAAATGGTAGTGTCAACATTTTTCTATAAAATCTCATTTCTGTTGCCTTCAAAGATTTTCTTCTCTGATGTCTGACTGTCCAGAAGTCACTTCCCCAAGTCAGGATTAACTGGACTTAACAATAAAGAACTCATTGGTTACACACTCTTCCTTGTTTTCATTGTCAAAAATAAGGTGAATGATATTTGACTCTTGAAAAGCTGACATTTTTGGTGCAATTCCTCAGCTGCAGATCAGACATTATTTGTCATTATTATTCCTCGCTGCTTGAATTCATTGTTTTGTTTTCAAAGTATCTCACTTAATTTTAATATAATTTCTGAGTGGTTAGGGTGCTCACTTCCTACCAAAAGGTTTCAGAATCAATTCTGAGATTTGGCTAATTTGTTTTTAGGCCAACACAGCTTCAGAGTTCACCCAACCTCTAAAAATTGGTAATAGAAATTTTCTCTGGGAAAGTAGGGCAGCCTAGTGTGACACCAATCACATCAACCATACAATGTATTTCTAGTCATTGAAATACATGGCACTTGCACCATATTCCTCATACACCTAAAGGCATGAAAGAATCATTTATTTCTTTATTTAATAATGTATTTAAAAGTAAATAAAGTAAAGGTTCCCAGCACACCTTGCTAGGCATATGGGGAGTATGGTGTTAGTGACAATATTTTTCTATGACCACTGAGGTTGGGTGAACCTGGAGTATTGTCGATCAGAAAAAAAAAATCTGTCGTTTCTTGGACATGAACCTGAACCTTTCTGATTGGGAAGCAAGCACACTAACCACTCAGAATAATAAATTTAGAAGTTGTTTTCTTTGCTATGACCATTACTTCTGTCTTTTTGCTGTTAAAGCTAATGATTTTATTTTTGCTTTTCATGAACAGTAATCATTTTCTGTAACTCTTTTCATTCTTAGCAATAAAGAGAGGCTGTATTAGCAGCACATTTCAGGTTATTTATATGATGATCACTAGGGCTTGGATTTTTAATGACTTAAAATCATAGAAATATGCTTGCACTTAAGTACTAAAATATTGCGAAATATGACCTAAAAATGAAATATAGACCGAAATATGTCATAAATTGGGAGCTGCGATAGCTCAGTGGTTAGTGAACTGGACTACAAAGGACAAGAGGTAAGGGTCAATCCCAACCAACGGCTTCAGGTTCACCCAGCCTTTAATGGGTACCAGATTTTTTTCTGCGAAAGTAAAGCGGCACGGGCATAATATCGACCACATTACTCCAAAAATCATGTGACGAGGGTCTGTAAAATTTATGGTCACTAACACCATATTCCCTATACGCCACTTAGCGTGACGAGGGTACTTTACTTTTTTTTCATGACATAAATTAATTACTCATTTGCTTTTAAAAATTACATTAATTATCCTCTAAGGCATATACATACTTAGCGTCACGCTTTGTTTTCATGTCTTTGTCTTTGTTGATGAGCAATTTCTGAGGCAACACATCTCTCAAATGCTTTTTTTCAATTTTTGGACACATTTATTCTCTTTCAGTGTCTGCAATTACTTTCACACCAAAGGAGTTTTTGACTGCTTTGTCTCTACTTCCAACATTGAAGCCGCTTGCGATAGTTATATTTTATTTAGGCAAGTTTACTTAGTTTCTTAGCAATAAAATTACAAAGCCAATTTTTTTTCCCAGATAACAAAGGGTAATCTAAATGACAGTTTTATTGTACCTAAAATGACAACAAATATGACCAAATATAACAAAAAATATGCACTTATGCTCCCAATTTGTCAAAATATGACAAAACCTAAATTATGGTCAAAATATGCATTTATATGACTAATAAAAACAGTCTCAGTTTAAATTAACTTGGATTTAATAAACCTGTTAACTTAAAACTTTTAAAATACCTGTCAGGAAAAAAATATGTCATAAAAATCTGAACACTTATGATCACAGATCAATGTTCAGGATGTTTTTGCTTTGCTGAATTTAAAGCTGAGTCAAAAGATGCCTTTGTCAGGCCATTTAGTTTATTATCTTTGTATAGTTGTTTAGTGTTACAAATGATAGGAAAATGTACCCAAAAAATTAAATTTCAAAGCTGATTTGGATCCATTATGAAAAACAATACATACAAACAAAACAAACATGAAAGAATAAGCTACATACTTAGGATTACCAGATGTCTCTGCAAGCAATGGAGAACCACAAAAATGAGAAAGGACATGTCCAACAATTGATGTTTAAGGTTTGAACTACTTTCTTATATCCTGAAAATGATAATTCTACTTCTCAATCATGATTTAAAATCAAAGTTATTCATTTCATATTATTTTCATAGTATGTAGCACAAATAAAATCCTAAATAAAACCCTTCAGAAAATTTGTTTGGACAAACATTCTTTTATCAAGGTACTTATTATGTTTATCTATATATCTATCTATTGACCTTTCGAGCCGTAGGGCATAGACCAAGATAGTAGACCAAGCTACTCCTCCTCTTATCTAAATTTTTATTCTAGCAGTTTTCAATTCTTTTAAAGATATTTTATCAAATCTCACCATTTGTCTCTGTTCTGTGCAAGCAGCTCTATCTCATTGAGGGAGCCAATTCCTGCTGCTCTTGCCTTTCTCATCAATGTTCTTCTCATCTACTGCTAATTTACACATTCTGTATCAGGTCTATGTTTCATTAACAAAATCATTTTTACGATAGCGGCTTGTTAAACCTCTGATCAACAGTTCTATACCAAGCCAGAGAAAAATAATTCCTCCATTTTGGATACAACAGGAAATATTATGTTTATGCAGAGGTTAATTTCTTCAATAATTCATAATTTTCAAGTACAGACAAATGAAGCACACAAAAATTCCTTACATAGAGTGTTGTGCCAGAATTAGTTCATTGACAGACAACACCAATGGGCAATTCTTTTTTTTTCTCTTAGCTGTTATGTACGACTATTTCATACTGCGAATACCATACTTTGTAGTATCTAGTAAGGTAACAAAGAAATTCCTCCACCTTGATCAAATCGTATCCACCCTTAGCACAGTGTCACACATCAAGCCTAAAATGTGCATCCTGAATCCATTGTTCTCCACCAGGGTGTTGGTGAACTACCTCTCTGACATCTTCACTTTAAAAATCTAGTTTGGAAGTTCATGTTTCGATTTTCTACACCTCCACTGAGCAGACAGTTTACTTAGTTCTAACAACTGTCTGATTAGCATTTTCACAATACAACAACATCACCATAATAATATACCATTTAGTAAGCAATGGAAGATGAAGACACATTTGCAAGAATTAAAGGTGGGAAATAATGTTGGCATATGCAACAATTATTACATGAAAAGCTTCATAAATCACTGGTCTTAAGATATCCATAAGATAAGATATAATACTCACAAAAGGAAAGGCATTTACCACAGATACTTTTGTCTTTACTTGCAAATTGTTAGAAGTAGTTGATTGCAGATGTCAATCAGAAATGTGAAAGAAACCATGACAATATAGAAAAAGTGAAACATGTCTGAGATTCTGAGAAAGGGAATGCAAGGTTGGATAACACCAGAAAACTAATTGCCATGGATGGAACCAAAACTTAAAATGAAACAGTTTTCCAAACTAAAAGCTACACAGCAAATAGTATAACCAGATTGGCAATGAAAAGTATAACATTATAGCATTTAAAAAAAAAAATACTTGCATGAGAACTATAACTTTGTTTACAACTGTTGCATTTTTAGGTTAAATAATTTCAAACAGCTGCTACAGTAGACTCCACTGAATAATACAAGCCCTTTTTGGTGTGCCTCCAACATGTCATGACTAGGGTTACCAGATGACTCAGCATATAATGGAGGACAACCACAGTTTTAGAGAAGAAAAAGACAAGGGATGAAAAAATCCTTAAGAGATGCCTAACATTATGAAAAGACACCATATGAGATGCCAAAGATTAAAAAAAATTATCAGAAATCTTGGAAAATATATATTCCATAGTCTAAATCATAATTAGTTTTTAAAATGTATGTAATGCATGCCAAATTGAGAGGGTGGGGGGGGGGGATGATTTAAATAAACTACAAGTTCTCCTTTTGTCTGACATCTGGTAACCCTACACTATGGCACATAAAATTATAATGGAAAAGTAATAAAAATCTAATAAAGAAAATTCAATAAAAGATAAGTTGATTTATTAATATAATGGTGCAAAGGTAAGAAATTCATTATAACTACTAAACAAGTGCATAGATGATGGAAAGTAGAACTGACATTTATGGGTCTAAAACAGCTCATTGACTTAAAAAACAAATAAATTAAAGATATGAAAAGAAAATCTAAAAAAAAAAAAATGAGACAACTAAGAAAAAAACACAACAATACTAAGTATAAACAAATTTAGAATTATTTTAATACTGGGAGTTAAGTGTATTAAATGGACATGTTGAAGATAAGAAGTAACTTAAAATATTGATATGTTGTTAGCAGTGACTATACATAAATTCATCTATCTATTATAGTATAAACCTGTCAAACTGTTATTTTTATGCCTATATATTTTCCTTCATTGAAATTAATTCAATCTATGCCTCATTCATCTATACAATAACATGTTTATCAAACCACCTATTCAAGCCTATGTATGTATTTTGTTTGTCTTTTACTCTGTCTACTTATGTCTATCCTTTTTTTCCTGCACACCTGTCTGTCAGGTCTTGTCTACCTTTCTATCCATGTCCTCATTTTTACTAGATCTTTCCAGTTCATTAGTTCTTGAGCCAATTCTACCTACTTCTAGGTCTAAGGATTAGAACTCAGAATTAATTACCTAACTGTAAACAAAGCAGTACCAAATGTGTCCAGTACATTTCAATAGTTAGAGAAAAATATAAAGGCTGATGGATTCATAGCTCAGTGGTACTTTCAGCCCATATAACTTAACATATATACAGCTAGCTCTATTTCATTTTTGTTCCCTTGGGTTTTTGGCTCTTCCTGGTGATGTTTGTTATGTTCAACCTAAACTGTTTTTAGGTTTCAAGTTAGCCTTGATGGTATATAAGAAAGACACGCAGTGCTGCAAGCCAAGTAGAGAACCGCTATCATGAAGAGTACATCAATGTGCAAGCTTAAAGCTAAGATAGTTGTGTGCAACCTGGTACAGATAGTAATTTCAATCAGAAGTGTAGCAAAGAATAAGTTTAGTTATTATATGCAGAATATAGCATAAGTCTTCAGGTTCACTGCAGCAGGAGATCATGCCTGGGAGTCCAGATGGGCTCACTTCCCATAGAGTGTCAGGAAGCTAAAGAGCTGAAACACTTGCTCAATGGGTTTTTTTCTGATGATCAGATTGCCTCCTGCTGTAAAGCTCTGTATAAAGAGTATAAAACTGTTTTTAGGTTTATTGAAGCACTTATACCTTTTGGTTGTGGACAAATTACTATCCACATAGGGATTTTATATAGTGATGTTTGTATGGTGGGTGGCCCACCTGTAAACTTTGTACCTCTGATCATGGCTATCAATTTTGTAAATTAAAGAATTCAAAAAGGGGTGTGGTGATATTTCTTTCCAGTATTTACATGAGAAACTCATCAGATTGTCATAGTTTCTCATGAACATTTACATAATTATCTCTAATGTGAAACTCTTGTAGCAGGTTCTGCAGTTTTCATGGGTTTTTGAAGAGCTTCTTTAGAGTGAGCAACTCTAGCATCAGGTTGTCATAGTTTCTCATGAACATTTACATAATGAGAAGCTCATCAGGTTGATATAGTTTCTCATGAACATTTACATAATGAGAAGCTCATCAGGTTGATATAGTTTCTCATGAACATTTACATAATTATCTCTAGTGTGAAACTCTTGTAGCAGGCAGATACTGCAGTTTTCATGGGTTGTTGAAGAACTTCTTTAATTTGAGAAACTTTGGCATTAGGTTGCTGTAAATTCCCCTGAACATTTAAATAAACATCTCCTCTGGTGTGAAACTGTTGATAGCAGCAGCAATCTATGAGTATATAATTGATTCTTGAATGCTAGAAACTCTTTAAGGGTGCTGTAGTTTTTTCTAAAAGTTACTTCTGGTGGAGGAAGACACGGTAGCTCAGTAGTTAGCAAACTGGACTACTAAGGACTAAAGATCAGGTTCGATCCTGATCAGTCTTCCAGGCTTATCCAGCTTTAAATGGGTACTACATTTTTCTTAGGAGGAAAGACATCACTGGTGTAACACTGATGTAACATTGACAAAAGTATCCAAAGTATAATGAGCCAAAAGTCTATAACAAAATATGGACATAAACACCATATTCCCTACTATATGGCCCTTTTCGGCTTGTCAGACGGTCTAGTGGAGGCTATTGTGTAATTTTTTAGGTTTTTTTTGGCGAACAGCTTCTCTCGTGGCTAATTCTACCTATGTTTGACAAACACAGAATGAACAAGTCAGACCCACTGATCCACAGGGTTTTCCATCCTTTTTCATGAGTCTTTTCTCTTCTAAGTTCTGCCTTTGCACAGTCTCAAATGATGTAATACCAGTCCTTATACATGATCTCCATGATGTGCGATCACTTGCCAGATGTTCCCAGTCATTTTCACAGATGGAAAAGTCATTCAGAGATATTTACAGATATCTCTATATTGTTGTTTAGGTCTGCCGATTTGTCTTTTTCCGTGTGTTGGTTCACCATATAGCATTTGCCTGGGGATGCGTTTTTCTTCCATTCACTGGACGTGCCCAGCCATCTTAGCATCGACATGAATGTTGGGGTCTTGGGTCGTTGCAGGACAGTTAATATTCCCTACATACTACCGTTTAGCATAACAGGACTTTCTTTTATTTTTTGGTGTGAAGACATTTGACAGCACCAGGATGCAATTTATTTAATAGTGAATATGTTTGTTTCATATACATGGGTAAAATTTATTCAGAATGAGGGGACTTAAATAATAATTCTTTTCTTTCTTCTTTCCATCCGTCAATTTATCCATTTATCTATATATCTATCTATTGTCCTTTCCAGCTAAAGCCGTCACTTAAGGCAGATATTTTCTATGTTCGACAATTACAGGACTTATATGCCTCTGTTCTGAATCAGCTTCTGAACCTAAATTCTAGACCAAACAAGATACTTCGCTTCAGTGGCTGAGTGGTTAGTGCACTTACTACTGACCAGAATGGACATGATTCAATTCCCAGATGTGGCAAATTTTTTTTTTTTTCCCAAAACAGACATGGCTCAGGGGGTTCACCTACTCTCTAAAAATGAATATCATTGATTTCTATGGGAAGTAAAGGTGTCCTGAAATGACAGCAACTGCAACATCCAAAATGTGCTATTTGTCATGGAAATATATAATTACTAACACTATATTTCTCACAAGTCTAACAAGACATGAGGGAACCTTTACCTTACTTAAACTAGATACATACTAATTTAGGATGAACTGTCTGTCACAAGAAAGCATATGAGAAAACACATATACAAAACTTTGTCTTCAACCAAGATATTGCTTTGGTTACTGCCATGACCTTTCTTGTCAACTACTTGTAGTAATGACATATGCATTACTGTCTTTCTTTACTATTCTCCCCTCTACAAGTCTGAGCTGTAAAGACCCATGAGCTCCACTTATGCTGAACAACATATCAATCTGTGTACATGATTGCATTACCCTCAGAACCTCTGTTGTTCTGCTAGAGCATGATCAAATTTGAACATAGCTAGTGCATGATCAAATATTTATTAAAAGTTTTTTTTATTTAGTTCTCTACGATAATGTATAAATGATTATGATAAAGAATTTATATCACCATGCTGTGCTTAAATCTATAGTTGTTCAGTTTCTTTAAACAGACAATGTAAGGTAGATACATTGCCAATAGTGCACTAGTTGGGTATACATTTTAAACTTTCTTCCATACATTTTAGTCTAACTTGTAAAGTAAAAATGTTGAATTATGATGCTGTAACAGGATGTATTTATCAATCTTTTGTGAGGGTTATGATGTTATGTCATGTTTTAATTAACCAATAATATTACATAACTTATTTAATAAGAAATTTTTATATCACAGAATATGTTTACTAATCAATCTATATCAACATATTTGTCTTTTCTGCTTATCTATCTAGTCATTTGGAAGTTGGGCGAAATACATCCATCCACCACACAATTAGCAGTGACTGCAAAAACCTGTCTCTGCCTTTAAAAGGAAAAAAAACACATAGACACAATCAACTTTAACCTCTATCTGTTGCTGCCTGAGATATCTGAATCCACGATTAATGTCACCGAGTTTAGCCAATTGTTTGTTCTGAAAAACAGATATTATATTAAGGCATTTTTTTATTTATAGGTATTAAGTAAAGTTGTATTTTAATTAGATAATATGTTATGTACACCAATTCTATCATTTGATATTTTTTGTATTTTAAACCATTAAATTGTAACCTACTAGTCTGTGCTTCTGTGACTCAGTCAGGTTTTGTTTGCTATAATTCTCTAATCTAAATTTGTTTACATCCTTTTACCTTAAAAAAATGCACAAAATAATCTAGAGACCTTTAAAGAAATCTGTAAAAAACAATCACATCAACAGCATATTGTGTGTATGATCATGAGGTTTCATATGTAATAATCCACTATTAACTATTAAAATTATATGACTTTCAAAAGCTGCAAATACTTTTCTGTGGATTTGCTTTTTTGTTCACTTAATAAACCACATTCTTTGATTGGTTCTACTTCTTTACATAAAAAACCTCAGACTAAACTATTCATTTAAACTATCAGATTTTAAAAATTCATTTAAATAAAATACGAAATAGGTTTATTTTAAAAATGAAGTTCTTTTCTATAGCCATGATCTCTTGCAAAAGTTATAGTAATTTCCCCCAGAATATTACGTAAAACAATATTTGGTTGAAATTTGAGTAGATGTTTCCATGTACTACAGTAGCTGCATGCTGTGGGAGGTGCTTGGAAGTATATCTGAGCACTATGGGGTTATCCGATTCATAATGAAGATGATTTGTTAATTAAACGTAATTAGTATTGAGTTTGAATGCATGGCATTATAATACAATATTAGTCTACAGAACATTCTCACTGCACAACTCCACCTCCTTAAGTGCTCAGTTCCCCTCCTCAGAGTGTCCTTCAGCATACAGTGACTGCCAACCTCAGTTTTGTGTTAGTAGACCAAATTTCTTTGGCTTCCGGAATAGCACTCTTATCCGACATTACTCCATTTAACTTGTGCTCTTGGAGTCTACTACTCATGGTTGTAGATTCACGTCTGTTCCTTGAATCATTTACTCATTCCTACCTCCTTGTAAGCATTAGGAATGTCAGTCCAGTCATTGCCCATCCACTATACACAACAGTCAAGTCAACAAGTCTATCTGCGTAATTCATTTCCTCTTATTATAGAGTGATTTGACACAAAAATGAAACAGATTTTTGCAGACTCTGACCAGTGTCTTTGAGTCCAACCCACTTTTTAAGAGAGTGGGAGTAAAAGGCATCAAGATGCATAGAGATGTTAAGCTGCTGTAAATCTGATGATAATGACAATTTTAAAAAAAAAAGAAAAAAAAAGTGTTTTGGTAACAGGTTTACATGGTAATTAATTAACAAAACAAAAGTTGACGTTTCAAGGATATGTACACAAATGTAAATGTACATGTAATTAGATTTGTGTACATATCCTTATATATATTTTTGTGTTGTTGTTTGTTGTTCCAGCTGAAGGCCTACTTGGTCAAAACGTCAACTTTTGTTTTGTTTACCACATAAAGCTGTTACCATACCACTTTTTTCTTCTTTTTTAGAAATTGCCACTTTTAAAGATCTTCCTGAGCATACTCACCAAGTTAGTGAGAAAACACATATGGGTAAAAATCTTTATCCTCAACCAACAAGATTATTGCTTTGGTTACTGCCATGACCTTCATTATCAACTTACTTGTAGTCATGACAAATGCATTACTGTTTTTCTTTACTATTCTTCCCTCCACAGGTCTGAGCTGTAAAAACCCATGAACTCCACTTATGCTGAACAACATATCAATATGTGTAGATAATTGCATTATACTCAGAAGAAATGTATAAAAATCAACATCTGTGCATATGTCCCCACAGCCATTGGGCTTTATTGCCTGCATCCTCTGTTCAGTTTGTTGCATACTTAAAAGTACTTACATTACTCTGCTGGTCTTCCTCACAACCATTCATTGCCACATTTTATGTCTTTGTTGTGTAGAACTGACTGTCACATCTTCAGAAGTTATTATTTCTAGTACTGAGTTGTGACAATAACTTTAATCAGGTTCCAATGATTAAGTACTTATTTCTTCTCTCATGACTGCACCTTGTTTCCATACTCTAGGGACTTTGCCAGTTGTCATTAATACTCACTCTCTACAGAAACAGTTTGATTGCTTCCATCTAAAGTCCCCAGTCTGACTCAGACCCAATTTTAAATAGACGGTAAAGAGTTATTGCTGCCAATGAAAATGACCTTAAAAGCCATGGGCTTAAAATGAACATCTTCAAAATTCAGGAACTGAATAAAAATATGTGCAAACCTTATTTCTTATAGCTTCATTTTCTAGTTCTTCTGCCACAGCATTATGGACATCACTCAGCAAAGGATAGGTAGAGCCCTGAAATTGGCATGAGACAATGAGAATTGTGTTATCACATCTGTTAAGATATATATGAGACACAGCCGTATGTCACTGATATCTGTTGCTTATTTGTTTACTACAGGAACATAATCTGTATATTTTCTTCTTCTTCTTTCCTTCTTCATCTGCCTTTCAGCATCGAGGGGAGATATAATTTTCAGTCTTTTGCTCTTCTGTTCGCCTCGGCTGCTGTTATGTTTCCTAGTGCTTCTAATATTCCATCGATCCATCTTTTTCAATGTCGACCCTTGGGTCTGGTGTTCTCACAATGCTTGTTGAAGGCTCATTGTGTTGTGTTTTGATCTTTCTGCCTTGTTCGTGGCCAAACCATTTTATCTGTTGTTTCCTTATATATTCTATGGCGGGGGCTATTCCTAGCTTTTTTCTCAGTTCTTCTTTTCTGATCTTATCTCTCAGACTGTTTCCTGTCATTCGTCTAACACATTTCATCTCTGTAGAGGTTATTTTTCTTATTGTTCTTGCATCTAGTGTCCAGGATTGGCGTTGGTAGCACAACGTTGGTATGAAGATTGTATTGTAGAGTGCATGTTTTGCCTCTAGAGTTATTTCCTTGTTGGACAATAGTGGTGATAACTGTCCAATGATTTTACAAGCTTAGTTGCATCTTGATTCTATCTCTGCTGTTTGAGAATTAATGTTTGTCATTAGACTACCTAGGTATTTGAATTCCTCTACTTGTTTTAGTTGTCTGCCTTCTATAGTTATGTTGATGTTCTGTTTATTTTGGCAACATTCATGACTTCGGTTTTGTTGATGTTGATTTTCATGTTGTATTTTGTGCCTGAGCTGTTGAGTTTGTTTAAGTGTTCTTGTAGGTCTTCTATTGTTTCATGTATTAGTGCCTGATCATCTGCAAATAAAAGTTGATCTCCTCTGTCTCTGATGGGTTGGCTAGCTTGCATATATAATCCATGTATGTAATAAACAGTAGGGGAGATAGTACGCACCCCTGTCTTACACCTGATCTAACTTCGAAGTGGTCTGTGTAGCCTGCTGCTGTTCTGACCCTGCAGCTGCTGTTGATGTAGAGACTTTTAATTAGGTTGGTTAGATGTTGGCTTACTCTGTATGTTAGTATCTCCCACAGTTGTTCTCTGTTTACTCTGTCGAATGCTTTTTCCTGGTCAATGAAGACTATGTATAAGTTTTGATTGTGTTCTGTCGTTTTTTCTGCAAGCTGTTTTAATGTGAATAGTGCGTCAGTACATCCTGTTTTTTCGGAACCCCATTTGAGAATCACTTAACTGTAGTTCTAATATTGGTCTCAGCCTTTTTTCCAAGATTTTGGCATATAGCTTTCCTACATGGCTGAAAAGAGATATACCTCTATATTGATTGCAGTCTCTTTTGCTACCTTTCTTTTTCAATATTGGTATGATGATTGCATGTTGCCAGTCTTCTGGGGCTTGTTGTTGGTGCCATGCTGCATTAAATATTCTGTGCAGCCATTGCACTCCTGTTTCTCCTGCTGCTGCTATTATTTCTATTGGTATGTTATCTATCCCTGGTGCTTTACTTCTTGGTGCATATTTGATAACTCTTTGATTTCCTCTTTCATGATGTTGGGTTCAGTATTTGTGAGTTCTAGCATGGTTTTTGTTGTCTTATTGGTAGTTAGTATGTTTAACAGGTCTTCAAAATATTCTTTCCATTTGTGTTGCATTCGTTGGTTATTTAATATTGGCTGCCCGTCTTTGTCATTTATGAGCTCAGTAGGATTATGGTTTTCCTTTCTCACTCTTGTGGCTTTTACTGCATTGTAGAAATCTCTTGTGGCTGTCTTGAGGACCCTGCTCATGTTTTGTCCGAATTCTGTCCAATTCTTTTGCTTAGCTTCTTTAAATCAAAATTTTAACTCTTTTTCGAACTAAGGCATATTTTTCTTGGTTCTTGTTCTCCCTCCAATTTTTAAACAGTTTCTTCTTTTCTTTAATTGCTTCTCTGATTGTTTCGTTCCACCACAGGGTGCTCTTTTTCCCTTCTCTTGTTCTTAGCTTCGTTCCACAAACTGTTTTAGAGATGTTGGTTACTGTTTCCTTAAATTGTTTCCACTCTTCTTCTACTGTGCATACTTCTTTAGGAAGTTTCTTGAATTCTTCTGTTAGTTTTTCTTCTAGGGTTTTCCTTGATTCTTGATCTTTTAATTGTTTTATTTTTATTGTCTGTACTTTTCACTTCTTTTGTTTATTTTCGTATGTTCTCTTTATTTTTGGCTGTCTTAGTGTGATCATAACCATCTTGTGATCCATGTCATCTGTAATATTAGGGATTGCTCTACTGTCGGTTACTCTTTTCTTGTTGGTATAAAATCTATCTGGCTTCTGCATGTTGTGTCATTCCATTTGCACCAGGTGTATACTTGCGACTCTCTGTGTTTGAAGAATGTGTTGGTGATAAATAAATCATTTTGATTGCATAGTTCCAGCTGTCTGCTTCCATTTTCATTTTTTTCAGCTGTTTTATCGCCATAGGGCCCTAAGATATCTCTGTTCTCACTGTTGCGTTTCCCAAGCCTTCCATTAAAATCTCCCATCACTAACATGTCGTCGCTTTCATCAATCTTGTTAATAATTTCATTCAATGTGTCATAGAATTCTTCGCTGTCTCTTTCATTGTTGTTGCATGGTTTATAGATTTGAATGTAATTTGTTTTTTGATCGTCTTTTAGTAGTTTAAATGTGATAATTCTTTCTGAATGGTATTTTATTTCTAGAATGTTCTTTGTGTGTTCTGGGACGATGATAAAACCTACTCCGTGTGTTGCTCTTTCTGTGTTGTCGACTCCTGAGAATATTTTCATGTAGTTCATGTGTGTTTTCTTTATCTGTTGTCCTTTTACTCTGGTGTCCGCTAATCCTAGTATTTTAATTTTCCTTTTTGTCATTTCTTCTATAAGTTTGACTTCTTTATTTTTTATTCCGCATATATTTATCATTGCTACTTTATGTTTATCTATCTCCATCTTCTGTGTATTTCTCTGAGCATAAAACATTTATCCCTTACCGACCTGCTGAGTCAGTCGTAAGTTAAGGGCTTAACTTAAGAAAAACACACGCTGGGGGTTTAGCCCTACTGATGTGTCCCCCCACGTGTTTGATCGCTAAGGTCTCACATGTGATCTTTTACGATCTAACTATAAATCTTTAGTTGTTTAAATTTTAAAAAGTACTTATCGGGTCTTATCCTCCTCCTTGGTAGAAAACTTTACACAACATTTCGAAAATTATAATCCGTTGGAAACACAATATTCAATCACTTTAATCACACAAACTACACTCTGAAAATAAAACAACCGCCATCTTGGATCCTGTATATGATGTATATAATACATTTTAGTTGTTTAGAAGAGGTAAAAGCTTAAACTATCAAACTTTTGAGGAAAATATCTCGCATGAGAAAGTGTCAAATTATTCAGTCTTTAAAACATTGCTCTCATAGACATTAACCTACTAAAATAACACAACCCTAAACAAAAATTGAAGCTAGAAAATCAAATTTTTGTGTAGGGGTAGAAACTGGAACCACAGTATCAAAATGTCAATCTTTAAGGAAAATGATGTGGACTCTGGGTATCTACATCCTTATTTGCTGCCACGTTTCAAGGATTACAACTAAAATTCCACAGTGAGACTAAAACAATCAGTTGTAGAGGGTTATCATGCTACATTCAAAAACAGTTTATCTATCAGCCTGCACCTATTGCTTGTCCAGTCATATGTTTGTCTGATAAGCCTTAAGTATCTCCATTCACCCAGCACAAAACTGTGACTCCTCAGTACTCACCTGTTAAAGAGGGTGTGGATGTGTCATGTCGCTAGTTATGGCAAGTCCTGATATCTGCACCCTACAGCTTGGCACATTCATCTTTGGTAAGGGTAGAATTAACAATTCTGCCTGGCAGCAGACATCAGCTCCCTCGCAGAGATTGAGTGAGCAACTTGCCCAGGCCATAATGTGTGGTGAGATAGAATGTGGGTCCTGTGCAAGATCTGGCACGTGATAACAAGGATCATTAGATATAGTTTAGTGTCCTAATTGCCACCTTCAGCTCAAAAGGACAATAGATAGATAGAATTCTGCCCAGACAGCAGCCATTTATAGTTACTCTTTTTAACTTTTAACTGTGAAGAGTTCTTTAACATGCATAAAGTGAAAATCGGACCTCCTATTTTTCGCTGTTATTCAACAGAGCTAGACATAGAATCTCACTACCTAGAGTCCAAGGAGGGTTAAAACCATGACAAAACCACAAATTCAAAGAGAAAAATTCCAAACGCTTGCTTATGGCAAAATTCAAACTTCAGAACCCTCTTGTCGAAAGGCCCGAAGTCTTACTACCCAACCTGTAATTGAAGACACGAACATTTTTTTAAGGCATGCCACAACTGGAAATTTCTTACCTCTGGTACACGCAACCTGAGAATTCTGATTCCACGATTAACCTCAGCAAGTGATGACAATGCAGTGTTCTGAAAACACATCATTTGTTACATTTATTTATATAAAACATTGTACTTCTAATTAGACTCAAATTGAAATTCTATTTGCTAGTAGTATTACATAACCATTACTTGCAAAAGGCAGCTATTAATGCTACTAATTTATTTCTCTGTGCTCTAGTTTTAAAATTGTGAATTTCCTGTTATCATCTAGTGTGTTCTGACCATCATCAATCAATCAATCTGACCATCATCAATCAATCAATCTGACCATCATCAATCAATCAATCTGACCATCATCAATCAATCAATCTGACCATCATCAATCAATCAATCTGACCATCATCAATCAATCAATCTGACCATCATCAATCAATCAATCCGACCATCATCAATCTTGGTATTACCTATCAGTTCTGTTTTTTAGGTCTGTTGTTTACTTTTCCCTGTTACACAATCCTACACTGTCCGTTACTTATACTTGTTGTAATCTAATTTTTCCTGAAATTGTGTCTGTTGTCTAAAAAAAAAATAAGATCATGAATTCTTCATAATTGTTATGTTCCTTTATGCATTGACTTCTCGTGGTATATTCTAGATCATTTTACCCCCACAATGTATTCTGTATAGAACTCAATAAAAATATATTCCATACAAGCTTTATTCATGAGGAAACATCAAGTCTAAAAATAAAAGCAAACAATTTAACATTGAGTTATTGAGTTATTTGCGGGTTATCATCATTGCACTCCGAACATGTCCATAGGTGCTCAGATCCCCTCCTCAGCAATTCCCTCAGTGTCCAGTGACTGACGACTCCAGTTCTGTGTTGGTTGATAAGTCTTCTTACACGGCCACTATGTTTCTCATTTCTGGCCGTGCCCATCTTAACTCCCATTTCCATCATCCGAAGAAGTGACGTTGATCTGTGTTTGTCGAAGTCCTGTGCTCTTCCCACATCTCGAAGGGCATTGATGATGTCCGCCCTATCCATCGGTTGCCCGTCCTCAATGACAGCACAGCTAGGCAACCTGTCCGCTCTCTCATTTCCCCGTACTCCCGCATGTCCAGGGACATAGACAAAGGTGACCTTACGTATTTTGGATTTCTGCAACGACTCTACCCATTGCATGCGTACAAAGCCCGCCTCCACTTTTTTTATCATGCTCATCGAATCACACAGTATAGATGCATGGATGTAGTCTTGTGACTCTAACCATTTGAATGCCTTGGTCACTGCCATCGCCTCCATTGTCATGCTACTCGTGGTCATGGCGTATGCACCACTGTCTTCCTTGGCTATTCTGCCTGCCAAGCGTGCTGTAAATGCCCATGCACTTCTTTCGTGTCATCTTACAGATCCGTCTGTATAGATGACTGCATCTTTCTCATCAGTATTATCGCAGATGAGACCTTTGACCTCAGCATTAACCACGACCGGGTTCTGTTCCCTACTTTTCCTGTCGAGTGTGACAATACATGAGAAAGTCCCCTTGAATGACGCAGGCACCGGTATCCACTCCTCACCAACGCTAATATTGGTAAGCCCACAGACCTGTTTGATGACATCTTCTGCCCGGCCCACCCATGATTTGCCTCTTTTTAGCCTGGTACCTTTCTCTGTGTTGAGCACGTGGTGCAATGGATGCTCTGTATCTGTACTAATCTTCAGGTATGCTCGTGCTCTCCAGATCTTGATTCTGTCATCCATGGTTGGAAAGTCAAGAAGATACCTCATTGCTACACAGGGAGTGTCCATCGTACATCCCAGGATAATGCGCATAGCTTCATTTTGTATTTTCTCCAGCCTATCAATTTGAGTCGTACTGACAGTAAGAATGGCCAGGGCATACTCGATTGGTGTGAGGACTAATCCCTGGAACAGAAGAGTAAGTAGCTTCTGCTCGATGTTGACAGCTGCCATGACCTTCAAGGCGGCTAATCCTTTGCGGGATTTTGTTATCACATGGTCGACGTGGTCCCGAAAACACAGGCTGCGATCAAACTTAACTCCGAGGTATGCCATCAACTTGTCCCTGGTCACCTCATCAGCTCCCATTCGTACTACCGGTGTGGTAGTATTAACAATATGATTGTTAAGGGAGAACCATGAAACTGATGCTTTATTAGGATTAACCAAGGCACCTGAAACCCCACACCAGGAAGAAATGCGATCGAGTTCGTCTTGTATTGTGGAGGCGATTCCCCGTCTGTCTCTTCCCTGTCGATATACCAGAATATCATCAGCAAAAGTCATAGTTCTTCCCCTCCCATCCAGCTGTTGGGCCGTGATCGTTATTATGTACACGTTAAATAGAACTGGTGACAATGGTGAGCCTTGTGGCAGCCCAGGACAAATGGATGTTGGCTCGGAAGACCAACTTCCACATCTGAGTATCACTTTCCTCTGAAACAGTGCCGCGGCGATCCATCTAATGAGGAAGGGGTTCACCGCCAGTTTGAGAAGCATATGCATGAGATATTCAAATGGTACCCTGTTGTATGCATCCTCCAGATCTATAGCAGCAGCACATATCTCCTCTCGTCTGTGGAAGCCTTCGAAGACGTCATAGGCAAATACTGCCGCATTGAGCCATGTCTCTTTGTTATATCTATAACCTCCGAGTGTGAATGGGAATACGCGTTTCTGTTCAAGGCGACAGGTGAGGACACGGGCAACTATTTTCTCCAGCAGCTTGCCCGCGGTGTTCTGCATTGTGATGATTCTGTAGGCACTGATCTGAGAATGGTCCTTGTTTGGCTTCAGTAGCAGTAGTAAGTAGCTGTGTAGCCACTCCTCCTTAATCTGGCCACTCCGAATACTGGCATTAAACTCATTGGCCAGTGTTGTCAAGTCGTCATCAGCTAAATCGCCTATGTCATCATACCGAACACTATCTGGACCAGGAGCAGTGTTGTGTGACCTTTTAAGTGTTGTGCGAATGGTATCGTTTGTGATTGTGAGATGATCTTCCAGCCCTACATCCTTACACAAATTTGACAAAGATCCCCGTATCCTCATTCTTACAGCCTCATTTCTTTGGTCCGTCTGCTCAATGTAGCGGGCAAGCAGGGCCTTCCCTTTGCTCTCATCAGATTTGTGCCATACCCGGCCTGTGCTCTGAAAGTCTGGTATACCTCTGTGTCGCGGTGTGCCATTCATGCACTGATGAAGGCGCCAGAATGTGGCGAGCGATTTTTCTGAGCACACTTTTTTACAGAAGTCATCCCATTTGGCATCCTTAGCCTGCTTAGCGCATAGTTTAACTGATGTCTCTCATAAATAAATGGGGTATCTATTTCATTGTGACATAAATAAATAAGTTATGACATTGCTCGCAGTAATAAATTATACATTTTTTAATTTACTGTAAGACAAAATGGTTCATGAATATACTTTTCATTGAAATCTTAATAGATTGATGACATAGACAGGTAGATATTGAAGGAATATAATGGCCAATGTTTTCCACACTGAGAAACTTGAATATTCATATAGCAGTGCATTGTTAGCCCATTTTTTTATCAAGAAAAACAAACTGCAGATATAAGTAGGAATAAAATAAATCTCTGACAAAAGTCATAAGACTAATGTGGTGAAAAAAAAAAGAACTAGGACTTTGCAGCTGCAATTATATTAATATACTTATACAGCATTGTAACACTGGTTGAGGGAACATACAAGAATATCAAGACAAGAATGAACAAAGATATAACAATTTTTGTCAATCTAAAATAACCACTTGTAGCACCAGTTTCACACAAAAATCAAACAAAAGATATATGAAAGTTGCATACTATGTTGTGCTTTGTAATGACCTGAATACTGGAGAATAACTAAATAAAGAAGCATCAACTTCATTTCATGCAACAGAGAAAATTCCCTGAATATTTTGCTTAGTAGAATCATCAAACAAGACTTCTCAATAAGTTACTGTAGTTATGCCATGTACTAAAATAGAATTCAAAAACTATTGCAAAAAAATTACACCACGTTTTCAAATAGAATTCAGAAACTATTACAAAAGTTATGCTGCGTACTCAAAAGTATTTAGAAACAATCACAAAAGTTGTCACATAGCAAAAACCAGAGCAAAAGTGAGACAGAGTAAAAGTGAGGCAGAGCAATGGCATTTTGATAGAAAACAGCAGATGTTTAGGTGCACATATATGATATACTTCCAGGATCAGCTGTGGACTGAGCGAGGTGGAAATATGTTACTGCTGCCTTATAAGACACCATAAGGTGAGATAATCAGTGATGCTTTGTTGATGCATGGCCTAGGACAAGTAGAAATAAAACAAGATCAAAGAGAGCTTGAAACCTGCTAGTTTTGATCGTTGTTTACTAGAATATTTTTTCTCACATCATTTTCTGAGTACCATTATAATGACACACAAACCTTGCGAGCATTCAATAATGCCTGCTTCTCTAGCTCGTCTGCAACAGCCCTGTGTATCTCATTCATTAAAACCTGGCTTGAGGTCTGTGGGATGTATTAACTGTATATTAAAAGTGGATTATATGCATACAATAAGGAACAGTTACCACCACAACTTAATGTGTAGGAGAAATTTGATGTCAGTTGACCAATGGTACTTACAATAAGTTATCATCATCAGGTCATTCGCAGAAATTTGCACTCACCAGAGCCCATCTAAAAGTGATCTCTACCTCTAGCCAGGTCACTAACTTCTTCTGTTATCATGTTCAGGTCTTTCTGATGTCTTGACATTATCTTCTTCTTGGTCTGCCCCATGATTTCTCAACAGTAGTTGCCATTCTCTCCTGTGTGTTGCCGGGGCCTCATTATGAGGGAAGTAGAGAATAGTAACACTGTGACCTTCCAGGCATGTCATAAGAGGCGACTAAGGAGGTTGATCGATGGCTTGACAAGCTGTCATTGTAAAAAGTATTGTTATGGAAACAAAGCCATAAGTTTTGGAAGCAGTGATCTCTGCAGTATGTGCCATTCTGGCACGCAAGGTTTCTGTTTTTTGAGATTGTGGTTTTGCCCTATGTGCCGTCTTCGGCTCGAAAGGACGATAGATAGATTAGATAGATTAGATAGATTAGATAGATAGATAGATAGATAGATAGATAGATAGATAGATAGATAGATAGATAGATAGATAGATAGATAGATAGATAGATAGATAGATAGATAGATAGATAGATAGATAGATAGATAGATAGATAGATAGATAGATAGATAGATAGATAGATAGATAGATAGATAGATAGATAGATAGATAGATAGATAGATAGATAGATAGATAGATAGATAGATAGATAGATAGATAGATAGATAGATAGATAGATAGATAGATAGATAGATAGATAGATAGATAGATAGATAGATAGATAGATAGATAGATAGATAGATAGATAGATAGATAGATAGATAGATAGATAGATAGATAGATAGATAGATAGATAGATAGATAGATAGATAGATAGATAGATAGATAGATAGATAGATAGATAGATAGATAGATAGATAGATAGATAGATAGATAGATAGATAGATAGATAGATAGATAGATAGATAGATAGATAGATAGATAGATAGATAGATAGATAGATAGTTGCCATTGCTTTCTGATTGGTTCTGGCTACTTCAAATGTTCCCAGTCCTTAGTCTGAAGATAATGTGTTGCTTCCAATCAAGTAGAAGGTAATAATCCTGTTGTGGATTTGTGCTTCTGGCCCCTTAATCATACCTGCCTTCTACTAGTATGTGATTGGAAAACTTGCTTTTTCATTTTGCTACCCATCCAGGTATGGCCAGTATGTTAGTTTTTTTTCATTTCTGGTACACCACAGCTGGATGAGATCCACTGTAATCTCTTTCCAACATTTCTTTGGCTACATACATTTTGCAATACTTACTCTAATATTATTATATACTTGTGTTAAGCTGTGTGCAAAACCATCCTTATTCATCTTCCTACTACCCGTAACAGTTATAGTACATTCCAGAATTGCATTCATACATTTAATAAAGTAATAATATATATATATATATATATATTGTCAATGAAATAAAACTATTTCTTTCTTTTTTTTCCCGCGGACATACAATTCTGAAAATTAAATAAACACAATGGATTGTGAAATGAACCAACTGATTAACATTCAAATTATGGTAAGAATAACATATGTTGTATGTAGATAGTGATATATCTGTGAGGTGACAAAATAGGATTATTGTAAAGGTGAATATTATATGTTGGCTACCCAAAGCAATTGAAGTGACTGGGGCAGTTACTGCTACTTCATGCCAGCTTTAAGATATCCCTTTCAAGAAGACAGTTATTGTGTCAGACTCCATCCATACCTCACAGGATTCAGAATGTGTCATTCCATCATGAGTGAATATGAATAATTATATTTAAAAAGTCACAGACCTCCAAGAACTTTGAGACTACTGTTTTTACCATTCAGTCCATATAATGAAAGAGCTCAAAGGTTTACTTTGAGAATACTTGTGGAAACTTTGAAACTTGATAACAAAGAATTGAAGTCTCTCTAAGATTTGTTTTATTGATGAGGGCACAGATGAAACCTCAAGAATTGGGAGTCAAGCTAGGCACAAGCAGGATGAGGAAGCCACTGATAAAGGATGGATCAAGAGTGTTTTACCCACAAGCTAGCGGAACTATCAACATGCATAGCTTGCATTATCCATTGGGTAGACTGATACCTGTGAATCTGACTGGAGTGCAGCAACATCAGTTCTTTAATGCTTCCATTTATGTTGTAAAATTTAGCAATGATTTTACTAGACATTTTATTTTCTCTGTGCATTTTCATTTGAAATCTTGATGTGTCACACTATTTTAGAAAATTAATTTAATTCACTGTAAAAACTTACAACTGCAATATCTTTCACTGATTTATTATCATACATAAAAATAATATTTAAAAAATAAAGTCACTTCTTGTATTATCAAAGCCTGTAACATTCCATAGGTCCCACGTGACATCTGTTCTCTAATGGAAGCCGTGGTAGCTCAGAGGTTAGTGAACTGGATTACTATGGAAAGAAGTCAGGTTTGATCCTGATTGACAGCTTCCAGGTTCACCCAGCCTTAAAGGAGTAATTAATTTTTCTGAGAAAGAAATGGGCATTGGCGTAACACTTCTCTAATCCAAAAAATAATGTTCCGAAGGTCTATAAAAACATGAGCACCAACACCATATTCCTAATATGACACATCTTTTCGAGCCGAAGATGGCACATAGGGCAGAACCACAATCTCAAAAACAGAAACCTTATGTGTCAAAATGGCACATATTGCAGAGATCACTGCTTCTAAAATCTATGGTTCTGTTTCCATAACAATGCTTTTTACAATGACAGCTTGTCAAGCCATCGATCAACCTCCTACATATATAGGGTAATATGACACATGGCATGACGGAACTCTCTATTTCTTTCTTTGTTCTCTTATAATAGTTGATATACAAAACACAATACATAATTAACTTCTATTTAGGTTCCAGATATGATATGCAATTAATATGAAGAGCAAAGATGATGTTTTTTTCCAATTTTGCTTCCTTTCTTACATTATTAATTATAATATTGTGAATCACATCCAGTAAAACATTAGCTGAGTGTAGAATGCATTGAGAGACAAGCAGCCATTTCCTTAAAGAATTATGGCAATATGTACTGTTAATAGGAAGAACAGGAGTAAGGCATGGATGCCTTCTGTCTCCATTTCTCTTTCTACTGGTCATAGATTCATCATCATCGAGTGCCATCTCCATAAACGAAGGTTGGCTACCATGGAGCGCCATTCTGCTCTGTCTCTTGCTTTGATGGTGCAGATTGTCGGAGGCTGGTTTGTCCATCTTTTGATGTTACTTGTCCATGCTAGTCTTGGTCTGCCTCTGCCTCTTTTACCTTTTATTTTCCCCTCCAGAATTACTTTTAGTAGGCTGTTGTGTCTTTTATCATGGCCCAAAAATCGCATTTGTCTTGTTTGAATTGTGTTTAGTAGTTCTCTTTTCATTTTTAATTGTTTTAAGACTTCGTCGTTTGTTTTCTTTTCTTTCCATTCAATTCTACCTATTCTTCTGTATATCCACATTTCATAGGCTTCAATTCTCTGTTCTGTTTTCTTGTCTAATGTCCATGTTTCTGCACCATATAGAATGTTGAGAAGACATAACATTTTTCTATTCTTAATTTTAGCCCTGGTGTTATTTGTTTTGATGTTAGTATGTTCTTCATGATATTAAAATTACTTTTTGCCATTCCTATTCTTTTGTTTATATCAGTTGTACATTTTCCATCACTGGTTATAGTATGTCCAAGGTAGATATAGTTCTGAACTGTCTCCAGGTCTATTCCTTCAATTTTGATATCCACTTGTGGGTTTTGAGTACTTTCTTTGTTTATGATCATAGTTTTAGTCTTTTTGATATTTATATATAATCCATATTTTTTTCTTGTCATGTTTATTTTATTAAGTAATTGTTGTAGATCTTTAGGATTTTTTCTGCTAGTAGTACAGTATCGTCAGCATATCTTAGGATATTGATTATCTTTCGATTAATTTGTAGGCCTGGCATCTCTGTGATGTTTTTAAAGATTTACTCAGTGTATAGATTGAACAAGCTTGGAGTTAGGAAGCATCCTTGTCTTTCTCCTCTTTTTATATCAATGGGTGTAGAGTTCTCTTTATTATATTTTATTATTGCTGTTTGCTCCCAGTATAGATTACATATTAGTCGTATGTCCATGTCATCTAGATGTTTCTCTTTTAGGCATTCTATAAGTTGTTTGTGATGTACTCTATCAAAAGCTTTGGTGTAGTCTATGAAGCAGGCATATATTGGTTTGTTTACCTCTGTGTACTTTTCGATTAATGTTCTCATGCAGAATATGGCTTCTTTTGTCCTGCTATTTTTCCTAAATCCAAATTGCTCCTCATCCAATTCAGTATTGATTTTATTCTGAATCCTTCCTTGTATAACTTTTAGCAAGATTTTTGTAACATGGATCATTAGGCTTATTTTTCTAAAGTCACTGCATTCAACTGCACCATTCTTTTTAGGCAATGCAATGAAAATTTATGTTTTTAGTTCATTTGGTATGTATCCTGTGTGGTATATGTCGTTGCATATGTCTGTAATCACTTCAATGCCAAAATCTTCTAGTGCCTGTAACTAGGCCATAGAATGGATTATGAAAATAACTCAAAACAACAGAAATGGAATCCAGTGGTCACTGACCAAAAAACTTGATGATTTAGACTTTGCTGATGACATAGCTCTCCTACCACACAGTCATCAACAGATGCAGTATAAAATGAACAAACTTGATGAAAGATCACAACAGCTAGGACTGAAAATTAATAGAGATAAGACCAAAATTATGACAATTAATGCAGTTGGCAATAACCTAATAAAATTAGGAGAAATACCTCTACTAGGCATACAATCTTACATATATCTGGGCAGTAATATAGATAAAGAGGGAGGAACAGAAAATGATACCCAAATAAGGATATCTAAAGCAAGAGGAACATTTGTTGCACTGGGAAACATATGGAAGTCCAAAGAAATTAGGTTAGATACAAAAATAAAAATATTCAACTCCAATGTTAAGTCAGTCCTATTATATGGCTGTGAAACATGGAGAACAACAAAATTGACAATCACGAAGATACAGACTTTCATTAATGGATACTTACGCAGAATAAAATGATGGAAATGGCAGGACAAATTCACGAACATAGAATTATGGAAATGTACCAGTTAAATACCAATGGATAAAGAGATACAGCGAAGATGATGGCGCTGGATAGGACACACACTGCAGAAGCCAACTGAGAGTATTACACAACAGGCCCTTTTTGTTAATCCCCAGGGAAAAAGACAAAGAGAGACACCAAAGAACTCTAGGAGAAGACAAATGGAAGCAGAGATGATGATGATGATGGGGAAGACATGGAATGATCTTAAAAGAATGGCAAGAAACAGAACAGCTTGGAAAGTATTTGTTGAAGATCTATTCTCCATAGGGAGCTGAAAGGGAGAAGAGAGTACTGTTAATATTTCAATTTGCCAACTTGGTTAGTTTTTCTTTTTGTTTGTGAATTTGTATTTAATTCACCTAGCACAAAACAGCTGGACATCAAGAATACAAGTGCTTCTTATTTACTTCCACCTGTTATTTTATTTTATACATCTTAAGAACAATGATAGAAAGAGCTATAGAGGTAAATAAAGATCTACATATGTGCTTTATAGACTACACAAAAGCAATTGACAAAGTAAAGCATGTGAAAATAATCAATATACTTGAGAAATTAAACATTGATGGCAAGGATCTGTGAATCATAAAAAACATGTACTGGCAACAAACAGCAGCTATACAAATTAGCAACTAAACAGGACAATTTCAATTCATAAAACAAGGAGTCAGACAAAGCTGTGTTCTGTCACTGGATTTGTTTTCACTTTACAGCGAACATATGAGATCAATACAAAAAAGAAATTGAAGTCAAAGGTCACAATATAAATAATTTGCGATATGTGGATGACACAGTCTTAATAGCAGAGACAGAGAATGAACTACAAAAAATAATAGACATAATAGTAAAAGAAAGCAACAAAAAGGTCTTAGTCTGAATAGTAAGGAAGCAGAAGTAGTGGTCATATCAAAGAAACAATCATCACCATCATGCAGCATAAAAATAAACAGGACAAATATGAAACAAGTGCAACGTTTGAAATACTTGGGCACAATAATAACATCAGATGGGAGATGCACCACAGAAATAAATAGCAGAATAGCTCAGGCTAAAATAGCATTTCAGAAAATGAAAAATATCTTATGCAACAAATCTATGTCAATAGAAATGAGAAAGAGAGTTCATCGATGCTATATAGAACCAATTCTGACCTATGGAAGTGAATCATGGACAGTAGGCAAACAAATGAGAAGACGATTAGAGGCCACAGATATGGGATTTCTCAGAAGAATGTTGAAAGTTCCCTGGACAGCTAAAAGGACCAATGAGGAAGTTATCAAAGAGGCCAACACAAAAAACGAGCTCCTAAAAAACATCAGAAAGAAACAATCAACATTTTTCGGGTACATCATGAGAAGAGGAAAGTTGGAATACTTGGTTACAACTGGCAAAATAAAAGGAAAGAGAGATCGCGGACGACAAAGAGAGAAAATACTGGATAGCTTGGTGTCATGACATGGAAAACAGTCAACAACAGAACTGATACGATGCACTGTAGATAGAAGATTGTGGAGAGACATGATCGCCTACGCCAACTGGTATGGCACATGATGATGATATTTTATTAGAAATTTCATTTTAGTGATCAATTCTGAGACTATTTTCTTCTAAATGAAAACAATAATTTGCTTTGTTTTAATAGACTATATTTTATTACTTTCATTTTATTAAATTGTCTTCTTGTTACCACTTCATATAGTTCCTATTATATGTTGTCATAAGAGATTGAAATCATTCATTTGTAATCAATGATAAAAGTAACTGCAAACTTATATGTAATTTAATACATCAAAACAGATATTTTTCAAGTCCAACCTAAAATCATAGAAATTGTTCTTCCCAACAACTCCTGCCCTTTGTATATAGGGAACAGGCAAATAATTGTAATGCTGCGGTAAAGCTGGTAGCAAGGAGCCAGTAGTGGGGTGTGATAAACACTCCAAGGTATGGTGACAGCTTTACAAGGAAGGAACACAACAGTCATTTTCATATACTTTTAATGATACATTATTCACTTTTTACTATTTACATTCTATTCCTTAGTCTCTCCCTCATTTTCTAATCTTTCTATTTCATATATCTCGACACTCATCCTACCTCCCCTCATGAAGCCTCCTTTCTTATTTCAACTTTTTACTTTCTTCTCTCTGTCCACCTCTCCCTCCACTTGATCATCTAACATGTAGTTATAGATAATTGTGCACCACCGTTTGTTGTCGTTGTCCCTGTATTCTGAAGAAGGCCACTGGCAGAAACGTCAGTATTGTGTTGTGTTCCTTCCTTGTAAAGCTGTCACCATACCTTGGAGTGTTTATCACACCCCACTACTATATATTTTGTATATACCTTGATATAAAACCAGGCATTAACTGATTTTCTATTCCGTGTTTTTGTTTTGACCACCCTTCGAGTGATAACAATGAATATGTTAAGTAATATTTCTTGTCAATACTTGATTCTTCTCATAGTTATTATATATGATATTTTACAAACCTTTCTTGTCAATACTTGATTCTTCTCATAGTTATTATATATGATATTTTACAAACCTTTCTTGTCAATACTTGATTCTACTCATAGTTATTATATATGATATTTTACAAACCTTTCTTGTCAATACTTGATTCTTCTCATAGTTATAATATATGATATTTTACAAACCTTTCTTGTCAATACTTGATTCTACTCATAGTTATTATATATGATATTTTACAAACCTTTCTTGTCAATACTTGATTCTTCTCATAGTTATTATATATGATATTTTACAAACCTTTCTTGTCAATACTTGATTCTTCTCATAGTTATTATATATGATATTTTACAAACCTTTCTTGTCAATACTTGATTCTACTCATAGTTATTATATATGATATTTTACAAACCTTTCTTGTCAATACTTGATTCTTCTCATAGTTATTATATATGATATTTTACAAACCTTTCCAAAGATCAGGTTAATTTGCTTTTCTATCTGTTCTGACATTAAGTGGTTCAAGTCATCCAGCTTTTCACTGTGTGAATCCTGTGGATTGTGTGAATCAGTTACAGAATAATGTAATGAAGGAAGTAAAGAAAAACTTTAAATTATAAAATGTTACCCTCCACATCAGGTCATACCTTGCAGCTGTTGGAGGGCTTGTGTGTTCTAATGATTCAGGGAGTTATATCAGCAGGAGTCTTACTCCTCAGGTCACCAAGCGAGATATTGGTGGTAAGCAAGAACAAAGGGCCAAAGAGATAATGGAACCTATTAAGTGCAGATGCAGAATTCACCAGCAATTGGTGCATGATCTTGTCTGCACTAATCCATCCCCATAAAAAAAAAGAAGCAAAGAGCCCCTGTCACACCAAGTGGCGTAGAGGAAATATGGTGTAAGTGACCATAATTTTCACATACCTTCGGCAAATGATTTTTGGGGTAATGTGGTCGGTATTACGCCCATATCGCTTTGTAATAGAGTTGAGTTAGTGAGAGCATGAGAACAGGTAACTTAGTGTTACCCGCTTCTCAATAGACAATAGCAGTGACAAATGATAGCGACCAGCAGAATAACAAGTTAGTCAGAAATTAGGAGTATATGTTCATGTAGGGGAAGTACACAAGTAAGATGGAAGGAGTTAATGTCAGAATTGTTGGACGACACAGAATGGTTGGGTCCAAGGAAAATTCCACTCGGGTTTTCCAATTCACAAGTTGTTATTGTAAATGACCATCACACAGATATCATGCATCGACCTCATGGTGTTAT
The DNA here is from genome assembly GCA_032433765.1 of Megaustenia siamemsis. Taxonomy (NCBI): domain Eukaryota; kingdom Metazoa; phylum Mollusca; class Gastropoda; order Stylommatophora; family Ariophantidae; genus Megaustenia; species Megaustenia siamemsis. The sequence continues at coordinate 66,427,693 of JAVIAB010000124.1, forward strand.
TGTCAAATCTCCACGATGTCCATGCGGGCTCGTTGTTGTGAGTGACCATAGACGCATGACTAGCGCATGCATCGACCTCATGACTTTACGTCAGATAAATAGCTACCAGGATGAATTAGGTCATGGGAAGATGGTTCACAAATAAGTTGTTATTGTCAAGTCTTGGAAAGTGAGACACGAGAGTCAAGTAGCTGAACACAAAAACTGCAGCTGACCAGAAAGAGTCGCAAGTGGTCAAGTTTGCGACGATCTTATTGGTCACTGGTTTTCAGACGTAGAGAGTGATTGGAGTATATAAACTCCTACACAACGATTAACAAGCAGTTCAAGCAGAAGTAGAAGCAGTTAGGCAGCTCAGGAAGAATATTAGATTAGGAAGTTCAGTCAGGATGAAGTAAGTCAGAACAGTTAGTTCAGAACAGTTAGAATAGTCAGAACAGTTAGAAAAATAAGATTAGAAGTGAAGCCAGTAGTTAAGAAGTTAGAATCTCCAAGTGTAGTTCAAGTCAGTTTAGAAGTTATTCTTGATAAATAGTTGATCGAGAATATTATGACTTTAGTTGTGAAGTGATTGTGCTTCCATTTTGAAGTATTTCAAGAATTGAGCTTCAATAATCTTACATGTCGTAAGTAGACAAATTGAATGATGTCTAATGAATAAGTTGTATGCCATCTACGCACTGGAGATAGTCTCATAGTCATCGGCGAATTGCCTCCGAGATATCTCGAATTAAGTAACATTAATTTCAATAGTGCATTCAAGACTATAGATCATTGTGCCAGAAGAAATTAATAAACTTGATTGTCATTAATTATATTGAGCAAGAGTCTGTAATGATAAATATTGTAAAATAAATGTGCTGTGCTGTCAAGTACAAGTCAATAAAAGAACATTACAAGAAGTAAAAAGATAATATAGAACAGTGTAACTCTATATCAGCTTTGCTTTCCCAGAAAATATCCGGTACACATTTAAGGCTGGGTGAACCTGGCAGTCATCGGTCAGGATCGAACCCGACCTCTTGTCTTCTGTAGTCCAGTTCACTAACCACTGAGCTATTGTGGCTCCCTAATCCATCCCTATATCATTTGTTAAATGTGTTCATCTCATTCTTTTGTTTTTTATTTCTGTCAACTGATTCCCCATGGTTGTAAGCAGAAATTGCACATCTGTAATCATGTGAAGATTAATTGGTGGTCGAGGAATGCCAGATGTGCTATCAATGCTTAGTAGTGATCGTTATTCTGATAGAAAAATGACAAAAATGCTGACGACATATACATGCTACATTTTTTCTGGCAGTATTTTAATAATCTATATATTGAGCAATTTCCCATTGGAATGATTTGAAAGCACCCATAGTTCCCATTCATTACCACATCTCTGCAACAAAAGACTTTATATGAACTTTAGTGTAGCCTCAGTTATTAGGGTCAGCACTGACCTTTAGAACTCAGGGAGTACAGTGACAAGCTTGTTACCAGAATCCATCACACAAACAGTATGCATAGAATATGTACCAAAGCATTAAAAATGACAAAACCCTTGTTCTAGACAAACATTCATGTTGTTATCATTAGAAAAAAAAAAAAAAAAAAAAAAATCAAAATTTTGAAGAAAACACTACCTTTCTCCATTATAAGCCACACAGGGAGGTTTGGTGTGGGACTATTACTTACGTACTTGCAGCATCTTCTCCTTATATAACATGACATGTACTTATAGTTGGCTATAGCTTCATTTGGTATAAAGTCTTTCCAAGTTATATTTAGGAGTCTTCAGAGGCATACTTTAAAGGTAATTAGTTTTTTTTTAAATAGAGTTTGAGTGAATTTCCAGTTCTCACATCCATATATTTGCATTGATATCACACAAGAGTTGAACACTGAGATTTGTGTGCTTTGTTAAGTATCCAATTACTTTTAAGTTACTTAAAGGTACTTGATATTTAGTGTACTGTGGCATCAATTTTAGCAACAAATTACAAGCAAGTTGTGTTTATTTATACTCCTTATGTCTCGGTTGTATGTCAGGACTTGATATAAAAAGAAAAAAATTAGCAAATATCATGTGTCATGTAAACCAGCAAAGGTGATCATAGATCTTCAGCAACATCCCATTCTTTCATCATATATTTATAAAACAGTTCTTTAAAAAAGTGATGCCATAAGGCATAGATGTATGAGCTTTTAGGCTACTAGATAATTACCAAATAGGAGCATCATTTTTCCAATTTCATGAGCCTGCTGGGGAAGGAAGTGAGGAGATGGCTGGAGAAGAAATACTGCATACCACACAACAGCCCTACACATGATGTACAGATAAAAGAGTTTTAATCCCCCTCCCCCCCCCCCCCCCCCCCATGATTCCATAGATTGAACTTAAGTCCACTTTATATATATTTAATATTATTGTTATTTATTATTCTAATATAAGAACTGTAGTAATTTTATTTGTTATAAGTTGTAATTGGATATTATGTATCAGTCTTCATCCCTTCAAGATTCTGCTTTATTTAACATTCCTCACTGTGTTATCATTGAAATCACTATCTAAGTTCCCCTCTCCTCAAGGTGACCAAATGATATGTCCTGCCATCAGTGTTTGGTTTATTACTGCTTTATACAACTTTCCTTGACACTATGTTAAATTAATACTGTTTATATTAAATATGTAAAAAAAAAATTGTCTTACTCACCTGACGCTTAATTAGAGCATTTATGGACCGTCGAAATGATTGCAACTGTTGCAGCATAGACACTGACTTCCATGTTTGTTGAAGCTGCAATTTTCTCTGATTACTGATTTCTGATTGTGTCTTCTCAAGTTCTCCTCTGTTTTAAGATATATACATTTATAATACTATTGAAATTGAAATATAATGTTTGTAAAGAAAAACAGAAATGTGTTTCACTGAAGAATATATCAGGTACACAAGACAGTGAAATGCTTTGGACATATAGTGAGGCATCACACTAGTCTGGAAACCACTAGGGATGGTAGCAAGTAACTAAAGTAAAGGTTCCCTCCATGCCTTGCTAGTCATAGAAGGAATATGATGTTAGTTACCATATTTTTCAATGACTACGGCACATTTTTGGGTGATATGGTCTGTAATATATCAGGCCACCTTTACATCCCAGAAAAATCTCTAGTATCCATTTTTAGAGGCTAGGTTAACCCTGGAACCTTGTCAGTTAATACAAAAATTCCACAACTTCTGGGAATCAAACTCTGACCCTTCTGAATAAGAAATGAGCACACTAACCACTCAGCCACTGAGTCTGTTAAGGATGGCAGGATAGATGTTAAATGGGCAAAATGACAATACACAGTGCTAAAGATTAGATAAATACCATCAGGGAAAATTAATAGTCTTTTTCTTCTACCTTTCAGCTCCCTGTGGAGCATAGGTCTTCAACAAATACTTTCCAAGCTGTTCTGTTTCTTGCCATTCTTTTAAGATCATTCCATGTCTTCCCCCATCATCTTCATCTCTTCTTCCATCTGACTTCTCCAAGAGTTCTTAGGTCTCTCTCTTTGTCATTTTTCCTGGGGATTAACAAAAAGGGCCTGTTGTGTAATACTCTCAGTTGGCTTCCGTGGTGGGTGTCCTATCTAGCGTCATCGTCTTTGCTATATCTCTTTATCCACTGGTATTTGACTGGTTAAAAAAAAAAGTAAAGTACCCCCGTCATGCTACGGAATGTGTTAAAACAAAGTGACATAAAAATATTGTTATTAAATAGTTAATTTAACTAAGATGAATATAAAGATAAAATTACATTAAATCACACATTAAAACAGTACCACTTTCACATCAAAGATACTTTTTATACTCGACCTCTGTTGCCTTCAGAATCAAAGAAACATATAAAGTGCAGGTCAGTTTATTTAATTAATCAATAGTTTGGATTTGTGGGTGGTCTAGAGGTAAGATGTCAGCCTTTGAACAAGAAAGACCTGTATTCAAATCCTGTCACAGGCTGTGTGGATTTTTCACTTCAAATTTGTGGTTTTGCCCTCCCCTGGTCTCAGGATCGTGATCTGATGTCTAGCACTCTCCAATAAAAGTCAGAAACAGGAGGGACCCTAGAACACTCTGCAAACACTAAAAAACCCTTTGTTGTTGGAAATAGATGGCTATTGCCTGAGCAAAATTGATGAGAAAATGTACACAAAATATAACAATTCTTGATGATACAAAAATAAGAGAACCTCTGACATTATTTTCCTGTAGGGCAATGAGTACCTGAGCACAAAGTTGCTGGTGTGATAAGAAAATAGAAAAAAGTGATATTCATGCAAAATTCAGTCCTTCTGGACTCACTAGAGCTGGCATATGCAAACAAGCAAACAACATTAATTATTTGTCCCCTCTTCTTCTTATTGATAAGAGTTCCTAACAGCCATTTTAAAACATTTAAACCAGAGATATCACATGATTCATTCAAGTGAATCATGAACAGTAGTAGTAGCCTCCGTCAGTCATAGCTGACTATGGATTTTTCAGTGCCTCTAGTAATGTTATTTGTTCTTTTCTTTCGTTTTGCCATGTATTCTCTTTTTCTATGAATCTGTCTGCTTCTTTGTGTCCTCTCTAGGGTGTGAGATTGGGCAGAAAAAGAAAGAGACAAGTTGTTGTCCATACAACATGTTTCTTCTCTCCACGCAGCCAAACGATCCATAGGTCTAGCTGTAACAGTAAATCTAGTGGAAGCATGGGGGCATGAGTTGTTAACCACTTTTCAATAGATTATCGCAGTGACAATGAAGTATAGTAACTCTCCAGAATAACAAGTTAGTCAGACCTCATGGTGTTACTGTCAGGTAAATAGCTACCAGGATGGAATAGGTCATAGAGAGTTTGCGAAAACAAGGTGTTTTCGTCAATCTGGGGAAAGTTCAGGTGTTGGTCACAGAATAGTGGGCAGCGACCAACCCAGGTGACCAGAAGAGCGCTGCGCGACAATTTTGATTGGGTACTAATTTTCAGGTGGAAGAGAGTAGTTGAGTATTTAAACTCCTGCACAACAGTTTAAGGCAAGTTAGGACAGAGGAAGTTAAAGTCAGAATGTAGACTAAGTCAGCTTAGTCCGGCTTCGGCCGAACTGCCAAAGGCAGTTAGTAATTAGTTAGAAAGTTAGAAGGTAGAAGAGAAGCAGTCAAAAGTTAGGAAAGAAGTTAGAAAAGAAGTTAGTAATCAGTTTTAGTTTTTATTATAGAAGCAGTTAGAAAGTTCAGGACAAAGTAAGATAGAGTCAGAACAGTTAAAAGTTAAGAATAGAAGTGTTGAAAAGTGTTTCAAGAATTGTGTACTTCATATATTCTACAAGTCGTAAGTAGACAAGTTGAATGATTGTCTGATGAATAAGTTGTATGCCAATCATGCACTTGGGACATTACATAACTATTGGTGGTAACCTAAGTATGTCCTGAATTAAGTAACATTAATTTCAATAGTGCATTCAAGACTATAGATCATGGATAATAGAAGAAATCAATAAACTGATTATCATTAATTATATTGAGCAAGAGTCTGTCATGATTAACGTTGTAATCAATGTAACGTGATGTGATGTGATGTCAACAAGTCTACAAGTCAATAACAGCAAGATAATATAATGAATAAATAACATCATGACTCTATAACATAGCAGGGCAAGAACAGTTTGATGGCAACTGCACCGCAGGAGTTGCCAGAGCAATATAGAAATCAACACTGAACTGCCTTAGGGACTCCATCTCCTGATTTTTTCTCAGGTTTTACCCCCGAAGTCTATTCATGAACAGTAGACAAATAAATAAAAAGACGATTACAGGCCATAGAGATGGAATTTCTCAGAAGAGTGTTGTAAGTTCCGTGGACAATTAAAAAAACCAACAAAGATATTCTCAAAGAGGCCAACACAAAAAAAGGAGTTCCTAAAAACATCAGAAAGAAATAGACATTTTCCAGGCACTTCATGAGAAGTGAAAAGTTGGAATACTTGGTTACAGCTGGGAAAATACAGGGAAAGAGAGATCACAAACAATAAAGAGAAAAGATACTAGATGTCTTGGTGTCATGGCCTGGAAGACAGTCAACAACAGAACTGATATGATGCACTGGAAGGACATGATAACCTACGCCAACCGGTATAACACATGGTGATTATGATCACATGATTAGTGTTACTATATATTAAGTGAAAGGTCAAGAAAATAACTTCACTTGCAATACAATTAGATGGTTACATACAGCCCAGAGTAGTTTTCTCTTTCATTTTTGGATGTAAAATGCGGTCTAATTTAACCTAGAACACTTGGTCTTAAATTGTGTGGATCATGTCTTGCCAAGACTTAGGCAAAAACTCCCAAGACAACGATAACAATAGCAGATATAATCATATGCGTCATTAGATACAGTCAGTGTTTCCAATGAATCTGAATGGGGTTTGGGATGAAAATGAACATCTTTAATTTTTCATCGGCATAATCAATTTTGTGTAGCAGTTTTAAAATTTCAAGATTAGATTTGTGATTGCATGCAGTAGCTGGGTAGGTGTGCGCACTGCTTTTTTTCAATATTTTAAAAATGATTAATTTATTAGTGTGCAGAATTCTGAGAGTTATTAAAAAAAATTAATTAATTTTTGAATTCAGTATTCAGTATCCATTCAATTAATTTTATTTATAAATTTAATAAAATTGTTTAAATTAAATGATTTAATTGAAACTTAAACACTTTAACTTTAACCACAAAGTTGACCACAATTTTATTAAAATTTAAATTTACGTTTGTTTTTACGAATTAGAGAGAGTTACCTGCTTATAAATTCACGTCAAAATAATAATAATAATTTTTAAGGAAGTGGAGCATCTCTGGTTGTCTGCATAAACTATAAATTAATTGTTATTAATATTTAATATTATTAGTGATGTTTATTATCATTTTAAATTAATACTTAAAATTGGTATGAACATTTTATTTGCCAATTGTACGGATTTTTTGGTCTGGTGTACAGGTTTGCCTAAAAATATATTTAAGGTATATACTATTAATTTTCGCCTGTGTGCTGCTGGGACCCGAAAGTGGAGTAAAGAATAGTGGCGCTGTTCCCTACCAGGCATGTTCGTAAGAGGTGAGAAAGGAGGGTTGGGCCTGGGACTGGCTATCCCATACTGTAAAATATAAGCTGAAAAAACTTCACAAACATGGACAAGTCAAAGAAAAGAATGAAAGTAAATCCGCCATCCAGGAAAGATAAAGGCTCTCTGTCTAAGAGATGTATGACGCAATCCGTAGAAAGCTGTTAGGAGTCTGGGTTGCCAACTGACCTTTTGTCTACCAGAAAATCCTCCAGAATTGACACCTGGAATGTACGTACCCTAAATGAACAAGGACAAGCTGCACAGGTAGTAGCAGAAATGAGAAATTACAAAATAGATATTCTGGGAATGTGCAAAACAAGATGGCTAGGAACGGAGACAAATAATATTAAATGAATATTATTATAGAGGGGAACTTCCGAGGCGATAATCAGCGAATCAATTCAGAGGAAGAGGTATGTTTACAGCACTCGGAAAAAATTACAAATAATCAACAACAGAAAAAAAAGAAAACAAAGAACAATATATGGACCAAAGCAGAATCAAATCCATACACGAATCGGATAGGGTAGGGCTAAATACTTGTATTCAGGCAAGTATTCAGCCCTACCCTATATGGGAGATACTTGTCATAATAGGAAAAATACAGATTCACTATGTATTTCCGAGCTGTGATCGCAGCCTTATGCTTTAGTCATGAGAACACCTGAGCGAAAGACATTGTCCACGATAGCTAATTTTTTAAGTTAGCTGAGTGGCAGTGTTCCCTAGCGTTTGGCTTTTCGTGGCAAGGTGTTGTGCCACTGAGTACGGGTTCGATTCTGCTTTGGTCCATATATTGTTCTTTGTTTTTTTTTCTGTTGTTGATTATTTGTCATTTTTTCCCAAGTGCTGCAAACATACCTCTTCCTCTGAATTGATTCACTGGTTAGGAACGGAAAGGATAAAACTAAATACAGGAGAGATGGTTTTGTCATCAGGACACCAGGAACCTAGAGCACAACATAGTGAAGGGGTAGCTATAATGTTATCAAGGAATGCACAGAAAACACTGATAGAATGGGAAGCAGTAGGGCCAAGACTAATGAGAGCAACATTTAAAACGAAAAAAAAAAAATAAATAAAAATTTCACATTATCCAATGCTATGCACCAACCTAAAAGATAAGGATGATTTAGTTAAAGATACATTCTATAAACAGTTGTAATGTCAGATGGATGAAAGACGAGCCAAGGATATTATAATCTTGATGGGAGGTCTAAATGCTAAAGTAGGATTGGATAACAGAGGCTTCGAAGAGAGTATGGGAAAACATGGACCTGGAGATATAAATGAGAATGGAGGAATATTCATGAAATTCTGTGCTCTTAATCAAATAAGCCTAGGAGGAACAATATTCCAACATAAAAGAATACATAAAGCTACATGGGTGCCACCAGATCATAGACCGGAGAATCAAATTGATCACATATATATTGATAATACATTTACGTATGATGATGACATGGATGACAGCAGAGACCCTGGATAAAATTAAAGAAAGAAAGCAGACATAAATAAAAGCAAAATGAGAAGTAACAAAGCCAAGACACAGGAATCTTACACAGAGATGAAAAAAGAAGTGAGAAGGTGCATTAAAAGGGATAAGAGGAAATATAAAGACAAACTAGCTAATAGGCAGAGGAAGCAGCAAATAAAAGGAATATGAAACAACTGTACAACAGCACAAAGAAATTAAGTGGAAAGTACAAACAGATCAATGCCTTTATTAAAGATAAGAAAGGAAATCTGCTTAGTAATATAAGGGAACAAATGGAGAGATTGAAAGAACACTTTGAAGAACTTTTGAACAGATCCGGCTCAAATAATCCTCCAGATATACTACCAACAAAAGAAGAGTTATACGTTAACTGTGGAAAATCAAACAAGGAAGATATAATGAAAGCCGTCAAGCTATTAAGAAATGGTAAAAGCCACAGGACCAGATGAAATGCTTTCAGAAACCGTCAAAGCAGATATTAACACCTCTACCAAGATGTTACATGATCTTTTAGATAAAATTTGGGAGAGGGAAGAAATACCTAAAGACTGGAAAGAAGGTTATATGATCAAACTACCTGCTAAGAAAAGAAATTTACAGGAGTGCACAAATTATTGGAGAATTATGCTACTATCAGTGCCAGGAAAAATATTAAGCAGGATCATTCTGGAGAGACTAAAAGAGGCTATAGAGAAACATTTGAGAGATGAACAAGCTGGTTTTAGGAAGAACAGATCATGTGCGATCAAATAACTACTCTATGTATAATAGTTGAACAAAGTTTAGAACTAAAATCCCCACTTTATATTGGATTCAAGATTACGAAAAGGTATTTTATAGTTTAGACAGATGAATGCTTTGGAAGTTGCTGAGTCATTACGGAATCGCCATAAAGTTTATTAACTTGATAAAAACAATGTATGAAGGAATGAAATTTAGTGTGGTGCATGCTTACTCATTTGAAATAAGAAAAGGAAATAACTCAAAACAACAGAAATAGAACCCAGTGGTCACTGATCAAGCAACCTGATGATTTAGACTTTGCTGATGACATAGCTCTCCTATCACACAACCATCAACAGATGCAAAATAAAATGAGCATACTTGATGAGAGATCACAACAGCTAGGTTGTGACTGAAAAATGCAACTCTAGAAGCCAGTGTGCTGAGCACAGAGCAGCATTTTGTAGCTTTTAATTTATTTACATCTTTGCAGTTATTTCTGTTAAAACCTTGTAATTCTCTTATTAAATGTTTGTATGACTTCGTGAACAAATTGCCCCCAACAAAATGCAAGTTTTAGATGAATTTTTATTTATTTTCTCATTATTTCAAATTTTTTTTTACTCAGAAAAATGGTGCAGCAACCCTGTGTTTAAACCCCTTGGAAGCGAATGTGCTAATCTCCTAAAGTAAGTCAAATTTTGCTAGAAAAAAAAATATGTTCAAACATTGACTAACCTGTAATGAGACAGTGTATCTATAATCTCATTTTGTTTGGCATCCACTTGAGCCAGGCGTTCTGAAGCTGTTGGCTCACCTAAATCTTCTCTCATCTGAAGAAAAGTCACACATATTTTCATATAAATCATCATTATTATGTTTTAACTGTTGGGTGTCACTGGGCTGTCGGCACCTAGCACTCTCTCTCATTTGGCTTATGTTTTTGCCAGTGAATCAAACCTCTTCCCACTCCTTCATGTTGACTTTTTACTTCTTTTTTATTTTGTATTTTGTTCAATCTCCTCACCCAATTCCCTACAGTACTGTTTTAATTTGACCGTCCCTGATGAATAGGACATGTGTCTGTACCATCTCTGTTTACACTTCATCGCAGTAGTAAGATGATCTTAATGGTGTCCAATTGCCCACTGAACTATGATGTGGATGTCATTGTTATTGACAACAATTTATGGAAAAGCAAATCTATCTCCCTAAGAAAAATGATTACACTATTACGAATAGTAGTGGCGTATGTTATGGTTATGGAAGACCCCGGTATCACTGTAAACAAATTAAAATCCATAATTGCTCAACTGCCCATGCCAGTGGAATCATCTGAATTAATATCTCATCCCCAAAAGAAAAAAAAGGTAGCTGATTTGAATACGCCTGTGAAATATAGACACGCACTGCTGGTCTTGAAAGAAGAATACAGGTTCTGGAGATCAGATGGTATGGAAAGATCTTACATAGACCATTTCATCAATGAGTGCACAACAAAATTCAAAGATTCACAGGATAAATTCAAGATTTACTGTCTACAGTAAATGAAGGCAAATTAAAAAAGATCTACAGCCCATGCTAAGAACATTCTACAGTCCACTGTTCCAGGCAAGAAAGACAGGAATAACCTTCACTACAATTTGAAAAGCAGCTCTAATTGTGAAGGTTGAAGGAGAAATTGTCAGCCATTTCCCAGGGGTGCTCCAATGATTGCCAATGTTATCAGACTGATAACAATAATGATGAATCGACCTCATTACACTCTTTCAGCATTAGAAACATAAGGTAATGGTGACGAATATGTGTGCTTATTATTCCAGTAGTATTATTTTAAAACACTTCCCACCCATATCAACTTTTGCTTTTCTATTCATATTCTCCAGAGTCCCTAATGCCACATTAATTTAGTCATAGCATATTTAAGGTAATGGCCATGCAACCAATGATCTCATCTACTATTAGGAAGAGAAGATGGACACATGTCAGACATGTACTGAGGAGAGACAAGAGAATTCCAAAAACAGGCTCTCCTAAGGAAAACATCAGGATACAGAAAAAGAGGAAGACCCAGGGTACTGAAAAGAACACTTACTTATAAGAGAAGCAAAAAAAAGTAAAGTACCCCCGTCATGCCAAGTGGCGTATAGAGAATATGGTGTTAGTGACCATAAATTTTACAGACCTTCGGCACATGATTTTTGGGGTAATGTGGTCAGTATTATGCCTGTGCCGCTTTACTTTCCCAGAAAAAAATCCAGTACCCATTAAAGGCTAGGTGAACTGGAAACTGTCGGTTGGGATCAAACCCTACCTCTTGTCCTTTGTAGTCCAGTTCACTAACCACTGAGCTAAATATCACTACTGTTGTCAAACAAGAAAATAACTCTAGAGGCAAAACGGACACTCTAAAAACACAATCTTCATCTCAATGATGTGTTAACAATGACAGATCTGGACTCCAGATTCAAGAACAATAAGAATAATAATCACTACGGAGAGTATGGCAGGAAACAGCCTGATAAGTAAGATTAAAAATGAATAACTGAGGAAAAAGCTAGGAATAATTCGCACCATGAAATACATAAAGGAACAACACAATGAACATTTAATAAATGCTTTAAGGAACAACAGAGTCAAGCACAAAAAAGATGGATTGATGGAATATTAAAAACGCTAGAAAATACAACAGCAACAGATGCCAAAAGAAGAGGTAAGAGACCAAAATTGATATCTCTCCTCGACACTACAAAAGGCAAATGAGAAAGGGAAGAAGAATTACTTATATTGACTAACTAAAAGATGACAGCAGCTTAAAAATGGAAATGCTCAGGTAAAGAAGCCTGAATATGGAATTAAATTGTTATTAGAAATACAGTGAATTGGGCATATTTTCTAACAATGTTTTCAACACAATATTAAGTCAAAGTAAAACTACTATATGTAATGTGTAAAATAAAACATGATGAAGACAACAAAACTACTTAATCATCGCCTGATATATAAAATCAGACCATGGTTTGATTCAGGCCATTTTAGACTACTAAACAATCTATAGTAACGGAACATATCTCATACCTACAAACTGTGAGATAGGAACCCAGTCTGGCTTAATAAAAATGCAAGACTGCCCAATTTATTATGAACTGCGATGAAGGCCTGGCCAGCAGATGAAGAAAGAAGACAAAAATGGAAATACTGATCTTGCTTGCTTGCGTTCGCCCGATGACTTAAGGAGTGTACCTCGTCATCATCCGCCCTTAAAAGGATGTTAAGTAGGCGTGTCTGCGTCGTGTTGTGGTTTACAGAAAAATACTGACCTAAACATGAAAAGACTCAGGACAGACCTACAGATCCAGCAAGACAGCCCCATGGACACAAAAGAAGATATAAATGATTTCTTTCAGTAATAGTTTTTCCAATTCGTATGTACGTAGGGAGGTCAAAAAGTAATGCACACCAATTTTTTTCTCGGAAACTATTCGGGCAAAATGTGTGAAATTTTCACAGATTGTAGCTGAACATCCCCTTTACACTATCTATTTTTCAACATAATCTCCGTCCAAGCGTATTGCCTTACGCCAACGCGAAACTAGGTCATGAATGCCTCGTTTGTACCAAGTTTTGTCCTGCTCGCGTAGCCATTTTTTAACTGCACGGATCACATCCTCATCATTGTCAAAGTGTGTTCCACGCAGGAATTTTCTGAGTGGTCCAAACAGATGGAAATCTGAGGGAGCCAGATCAGGGTTGTAAGGAGGATGGGGCAGTACAATCCAACCAAATTTGTTGATTGCTTCCCGTGTTACCAGACTTGTGTGAGGGCGTGCATTGTCATGTTGAAGCAACAAATCTGCAGATGGCTTATTAGGCCGAACTCTGTGGAACCGATTTTTGAGCTTTGTCAGTGTATTGATGTAAGCTGTCGAGTTGATTGTCTCACCTCTTGCCATTACATCAACAAGAATCACACCATCAATGTCCCAGAAGACAGTGATCATCACCTTTCCGGCTGATGGAGATGTTTTGAATTTTTTTCTTTTTGGTGACTGCGGATGATGCCATTCCATTGACTGCATTTATGTTTCAGGCTCATAATAATGTGCCCACGTTTCGTCACCGGTAACAATTTTTGACAAAAACATTTCTCCTTCAACACCGAAACGCTCCAACAATTCAGAACAGAATGTTTTCCTTTGAACTCTGTGATCATTTGTTAGGCACCGAGGAACCCATCGAGCGCAAATCTTTGAATATCCGAGAGTTTTAAAAATTGCGATTGCACTTCCCTTGCTGACTGTAAGCTGCAATGCCAACACGTCCAGAACGCGGTAAATCATGCAGCTCCACTCGTACACTTTCTGCAGCTTTAATTCTCTGAACCCAGCGACTAACTGTGCTCCTATCGACTGCAGAACATTTGTACACTGCACACAGTCATTTATGAATGTTTGCCACAGTTTCTTTTTCCGCAACCAGAAATTCTATGACAATTCGCTGTTTGCAACGGACATTGTTGACAAGCTCCATTTTAACGGTTCATAGATTGCGTAATATTTATCAGAATGCTGTGCAATTTGGTGCACATAATTGGAACATGTCATATTCCAAGTGTGCAAAATTTCATACTCCTATCTTTATTATTAGCTGAGAAAAAAATTGGTGCGCATTACTTTTTGACCTCCCTTCAGTATATAATTATAAATCTTTATGTGTAATTTCTTTATTTGCTTCAGTTTTACTTTCATTATATCATTGTTAAGTATATAACACATTTCTCATGTTGTTGGATTTTTTAAATTATCATGTTAATGTTTCGATGATTATTCGACTAATCATCATCTAAAACACTAGTTTCAGACACTGCAAAAGGGTTACTAACCTTAAATGTAGCCACAGTACTGTATAGATCTACTATCCTTTTTTTCACATCTGCTATGTGCACCATATCACTGTGTCTTTGTTGGTTCTGTACAAGCATTCCTGTTCTGACACTTTGGAGAACCAATTTGTTCTGCAGCAGTGCCTCAGACATATACTCTTGCACCAATCTCATGCTGTTAATCCTTTGAACTGCATGATTGTGCTTTTCAATCAAACTTTCCACAATTACTTTGGTATTCTGAAATAAATAGGTTATTATAGAATTGTATCTCTAGCCACACAGTTCATGAAACATAGTCAAAAATATTGTTCTGTGTAGTAATAATATATCATCGACTTCAAAAAAGTATTTGATAGTATTCAAAGAGATTCTTTCTTGAAAATTCTGAAGCAATATGGCTTACCATAAAAAATCATAAATAATATCAAAGACATGTATGATAGTTACACATGTGCAGTTTGAACAGAGGAAGGACTGAGCGAATGTTTCCCAATAGAAACTGGGGTTAAACAAGGATGTATCTTATCGCCCTTGTTATTTGGAATTGTTATGGACTTCATAATGAAGAAATGCTGTACTAGTAATAAAGGCATCGAATGGATACAAGGAGACCATTTGGAGGACCTCGACTTTGCTGATGACATAGTTCTCATCAGTAGCCAGATAAAAACGATGCAGGAAAACACAAATGAACTATCATCAATAGCCAGCAAAATTGGGCTTGAGATCAATCATGAAAAGACTAAAGTCATGAAAAGTTTAATTCCAACAGATGACAAAATATACATGGAAAACAAACCAGTGGAAGAGATCGATCACTTTATCTATCTTGGAAGTCACATTGATCGAGAAGGTGCCTTCAGCTGTAACAATAAACAGCACAAAAATATATAAGGATATACAAAAAAATCTAATTCTTATTCTTCTTCTTCTTTCTTTCCTCCATTGCCGTTGGCGTCGAGGGGAGATACAATCTGTGATTATTTGCTCTTCTGTTGGCCTCTTTTGGTGTTATCCCTCCTAGTGATTCTAGTATTCCCTTTATCCATCACTTTCTCAGTCTTCCTCTTAATCTGGCGTTTTTGTAGCGTTTGTTTATGGCTCTTTGAGTCATTGTTAGTTCTTTTTGTCTTGTTATGTGGCCGAACTAATTTACCTGTTGTTTCTTTATGTATTCCATGGCTGGTTCAATTTCGAGTTTCTTCCTCAGGTCGGTGTTTCTTACTCTGTCCCTTAAGCTGTTTCCTGTTATTCTTCTGACACATTTCATTTCAGTGGTCGTTATCTTTCTTATTATTCTAGAGTCCAGCGTCCAATTCTGGCACTGATAGCACAGAGTTGGTAGAAAAATTGATTTGTATATTGCCCTTTTTGCTTCCGTAGTTATTGCTTTGTTTTTCAATAGTGTTGATACTTGGACTATAACTTGGCATGCTTTGTTACACCTTATATCTATCTCTGTCTCTTGGTTATTGTCTTGTGTTAATGTGCTACCCAGACATTTAAAATTGTCTACTTGTTTCAGAGTCGTATTATCTATTATGATGTTTAGTTTTTCTTTCTTTCTCGCTATTGCCATTACTTCGGTTTTGCTTATGTTGATCTTCCTGTTGTATTGTTTACAAGTGCTGTTCAGCCTGTTGATATGTTCTTGCAGGTCCTCAGTTGTTTCATGTATCAGAACGTGGTCGTCTGCAAATAGTATTTCACTTATTTCTTCCTCTCTTCTGCTGTTTTCTGGTACATATATTTCGTTCTCTTTTGTGTTATCGCTTGTTATCATCCTTGTTGGTATACTTCCTTTGATTGGACATGCTAATTTGCATATATTGTCCATATATGTCATGAAAAGTAAAGGGGAATGCTCGCAGCCTTGTCTTACTCCGGAGTTAATGGTGAAATGTTTAGAGCAGTCTGCTGAATATCTTACTGTAGTGCAACTACTTTCATAGATGATCTTGCATATCTCTACTAGGTGGTGACTCACTCCGTACAAGGGCAATACGGACCATAGTTGTTCCCTGTCCACCCTATCGAACACCTTTTCTTGGTCAATAAAAGCTGTATATGGTGTTTTATTATGCTCTATTGTTTTCTCCGCTAGTTGTTTTATGATAAATAGGGCATCTGTGCAACCTCTGTTCCTCCTGAAGCCCATGTGAGCATCGCTTAGTTGTGGGTCTATAATTGGTCTCAATCTTTTTTCAACTATCTTGGCATATAACTTCCCTGTGTGGCTTAATAGCGATATTCCTCTATATTGGTTGCAGTCTCTTCTGCTGCCCTTCTTTTTCCATATTGGTAATATAATGGACCGTTTCCAATCGTCTGGGACCTGCTTTTGTATCCATGCAGCGTTGACAAACAAGCATAACAAACTCAGGAGTTAACACCAACAAATTAGCAAAACACGGAGTAGGATTCACTGTAGACCGAGAAATCTATTTACATTGCAATAATATGCTAAACTATATAAAAAGGAAAATAAGTAACTTTCCTATGGTCCAGAGCTTAGTCAAACACAGACTGGACTGGAATTGATCAGACCATCTGATAGGGCAGATACAAGTATAAAATGAAGTAAAAGGGAAGGGTGCTAAAAATATGAGGTAGTGGGTACTTGATCCCAGACTCTAGTATTGCTGGAATTTATACATGAATGTGATTCCCAATAATTGTATCCACAAGAAAAAAAAACATATATATGATATACGACAGAACTAAATATATATACAACCCATGGACACACACACACACACACACACAAACCCATATATGCACATGTACCCAAGTGAACACATAAATATGTGTATATCTGCAATTATGAGTGTGTACACCGAACAGATGTGCCCAAATGCATGCGTACATAACCATAAATTAATAAACACATAGATCTGTATATATTACCACAAAGCACATCCATAGGTTCCACATGTGCAAGTACACATGCAGACAAATATACACACATGAATAGGTGTGCATTAGGGTAAAAAATGTGCAGCAGGCATCCAATGTGTATTAGAGCGATATGTTCATGCCCTGTGGGGACAGCGAATCCAACTGGATTATGAGACGATTCTCAATGGAAATCTGGCTACAATTGCAAGAGAGACATGAGACAATGTCAGTTACTAGCATGTCAAGTTTACTACTATGGCCCTGGGAATTGAAATGGGATGACATCGGAGTGGCAGTCTTATGCTCATCATCACGAAGATGCTCACAAAATCTGTCGCCTACACATCGTCCAAACTCACTTATATGTCATCTAGCAATGCTGACATATTATGGTGTAAATGATATTATGTGATACACATGTAAAACCCTCCTTGATATCAAACTGCTCATTGAGGAACAGGACAGAGTCGGTGCAAAGCACATGGTCACAAGTACAGCAGACCCGACATCCACATCGAACAGTGCCTAGGTGTTTGTGGTTTGAGCAGGGGAGGCAGTTCCTAACAAGAATGTCTCTTAGACTCCTGTCGCATTTGAAGGCAATCAGAGAAGGATCACTCAAAAGTAGACGGGTGGTGGGATCAGAGTGGAGAAAGGAGCGGTACTGGTTAAGGGTCCTCACCACAGCCAAGTTATGAGGGTAGCAGGTGAGGGTGTCCTTCCTGTCAGCCGGCCTCATCAATTCCAGTCCAGTTGGTATCTGACAGAGCTCCGGTCCACAGGAAAGTTATTTATTTTCCTCTTTAGATAGTTTATCATATTATCACCATGTAATTAGACTTCTGTGTATATCCTTAAATATTTTTGTGCTGTTGTTTGTTATTCCAGCTGAAGGCCTACTTGGCTGAAACGCTGTTCTACTTTTGTTTTGTTTCTCACTAGCAAAGCTGTTACCATACCACTTTTTCCTTTCTTTTTTAATTGTCATCCATATCATCAGCTTTACAGCAGCTTCACATTTCTATGCATCTTGATGCATTTACCCCTTTAATATAAATTAATTATCTAAATATTTGCTGGATTTGGTTCTTTGGTTATGAACCAGATCCAGCAAAATCTTTTAGATAATTAACTCTTTCAGGTCCGATCCCGAGACCTCGGCGTCATCCCTTTGGACAACACCGATATGTCGGACATTTTGGATGTAGCTGAATATTTGTTTCGTTTTCACCGAATTTCGTTTTTGTTTCAACCAATACTTGATTTCCGGTCGTGAGAGTTATTTTTCCTTGATCTTCCCGTGGTTTGAAAGCGTGGTTAGACGTTTGGATTTAAAAATTATTCATTTATATTCATTGTTTATTTTTCTGAAATTTCTATCACAAAATGGCCACGCCCACTGCTGGTAGTTCTTGCAGTACATCTCGCCCAAAACGATATAGTGCAGAACAAGCGAGATCTATGTTCGAAACATTGTTATTTAGTAAATCAGAAATGGACTATTCAGATTCAGACGAGAGTTTTTGTGGTGATAGTCATGATAATCATAGTGGTAAGTCGAGTGGCAAGAAACCAAGACTCGCTAACTCTTGTTTAGGTTTAGCTGGTCGATGCCTCCAGTCCAGCACTATCAGTGACTCAGAGGAATTTAGTGGCAGTGATTCTGACGATGAAACTGATACTATTCTGTCAGCCAAAGCTGACAGGACAGATGTGGCTAGGAAGCCTGCTGATGGGTGGCATGAAGCCAGAGATGGCGATACCATAGTAAAATCTAGCTTCCAAAATATAAATTCTGGATGTAAGTTAGATCTTCCAGAAAATGCTTCACCTTCCAAGTATTTTCTGAGCCTGTTGACTGACACAATTGTTGATAGTCTGATTCAAAATATCAACAGTTATGCTCAGCAAAAAATGGAATTGAGTACTCCTGCACGCAGGTATTCCAGTTTTGCTAAATGGACACCGCTGGACCGTAATACTTTTTTTCAGTTTCTGGCAGTCATGATTGCCATGGGAATGAATCAAAAAAATTCTATAAAGGATTACTGGTCCATTCAATCATTTAAAAGTAGTCCTTGGTTTAGGTGCATGTTTAGTCGGACAAGATTTTTACTGATTTATCAATCTATGCTTCATGCGGCTGTTCCTGATGCGGCTGGAAAATGTAAAATTGAGCCGTTCATCAATTCATTGATCGAAAAATTTCAAGAAGCGTGTTATCCGTTTGAAAATATCTGCATTGATGAGATGGTTATAGGCTACAAGGGAAGATTTAAGTACAAGCAGTACAATGCCAGTAAGCCAAAAAAATATCATATCAAATCATACAGACTTTGCGACTCAATCACCGGATACGTTTTCAACCTCCTGGTATATTTTGGTACGGACACAGCTTACAGGCCTGAAACAGACCCACATTCTTCACATGCTGTCAAAGTTTTCGACAAGTTACTGGAAGGCATCACAGATCATCATCATTTGTTTGCTGACCGGTATTATACTTCCCTGCCACTTGTTCAATTTCTGCGGCAGAAAAGTCACAACTACACTGGAACGCTAAATTCAAACAGACGCGGATTTCCAGCAGAAGTCAAAAATAAAAAAATATCAGTGAATGAGGCAAAGTGGTTCATCAATTATGAGGAGCAAGTTATGTGTGTCAGCTGGAGGGATAAAAAATCCAAAAAGCCCTGCCAATTGGTGACAACACATGGAAGTGTCACATTTGAGATCAGAAATGAAGGTAGGAGTCAAGTCAGGAAGCCATCACCCATCCATAGCTACAACCACTCAATGAATGGATGTGACAGAGTAGACCAGATGATCTCATATTATGGGAACCACACAAGGAAGACAGTCAAGTGGTGGAAGAAAATATTTATGTGGATAATTGAGATCACACAACTCAATGCTCATATTTTATATAACTTGAGCTGCCCTAACACCGAAAAGCCTATGCCTTTTGCAGATTTCAAGGAGCTGCTTATTTATGATTTGTGTAGCATAGTAGGAGCAGAGACACCTATTCCTAACAACCTTCTTCAAGTTGATTTATCCAAGCCGGGGAAAAAATGGAACACGTAGCCGCAGAGATATCATGGTGCCATCCATCTCATTGATTTTGATGGGAAAGACCTGCAGTGTGTTCATTGTTCGGAGCAGCGGAAAGTAAGAAAACGAAGCAGCTATTATTGTACAGGTTGTCCGGATAAGCCACATCTGTGCGCTAAAACATGCTTTAGGGAATATCACACACAATAAGTACATATGTGTCAATAAAAATAACAAACTTGACTTGTAAATAATATTGTTGTGATGTGAAAAAAATTTGAAAATTTTTTATTCTGGGATCATTTATAAAAATGTGCATAATTTTGTTATTTGTGGACATAAATTCATCAAATAAACTGTATTTTCGAGGAATTTGGATTATGTTGTGTAATATTTCAAGACAAATGGATAGCAACAGATATCTGGATGGAAATTGGTAAGTGAAATACAATATTTTAAATGTAAAATTATCTACCTTGAATATTTTTTTTTTTTTTAATATAACTATTCCTTTAAATAATGACATATCAGAAATATATTGCTATTTTCATTTTCTGTATCCATTTCCCTTTCCAGTGATATATAACACATGCCACATTTATCTTAATTACTGTGTGAAGTAGTCAAATGAAAAAGGTATATGGTAAAATTTCTGGAAACAGGAAAAAAAATTGAGTTTTCTGGTCCAAATATGAAAATTTCTGTTTCCTGTTCTGGTCCTGAAAGAGTTAATAGATTTGCTGGATATATGATTCCAAGCAGGATGCTGCAGGGAACTGATTAAATTTAACATCTTTATGGGACAATATATATCTTAAAACTCAATTCAACAACTCAAATGATTACTTTTCTTAAATTAGTGAATGATCATTTTGTTTTCCTATAAATATTAGAAACATAAGGGCTCATGGTGTTTTGCATATTTGACTTATATTATGTTGCTGAAACCATTTGGGCAGGGTCAATAAATAGTGTAAAAATCATATGGAAGTGCATGATTGAGAGAAGCCAAACATTATCTAATGCTACTGTACCACTGTCAACTTGGAGATGCACAAGGCAAATTATACCAAAATATGGGCTATTTCATGAACACTGCTCAGAGACTCATAAACAGATAGTGCCAGGAATACCAAAATTTGTCATGGGACATTGTGATTTTTTTATGTTGAATGTTCTATTTAGTCTTATCCTACTAAAATAAAACTAAAAGAAAATTCTGACTAAGGACTCATATAAATATATATACCACCAACTGAAGCATATCAAGAAATGTTATCTTTAAGGCATGATGTCGGCATGACATGCCCCAACACAGTGTATTTTCACAGTAAGTAAAGAGTGAAGAACCACGTCACGCTAAGTGGCGTATAGGGATTATGGTGTTAGTGACCATAAATTTTACAGACCATCAGCACATGATTTATTATTGGTTATGGAAGGCCTCGGTATCACTGCAAACGAATTAAAATACATAATTGCTCAACTAGCCAATCCAGTGGAATCATCCGAATTACTAACTCATCTCGGGGTGTCCGGTTAGCGCAATCGATAGGCGGTTGGCTTACCACGGCAACAGCCGGGGTTCGTACCCTGGCGAGGACACCTGGGTTTTACTAATTCCCTAAAAATTAGTAGGAGCCGCAATAGCTCAGTGGTTAGTGAACTGGACTACTACGGACAAGGGGTAGGGTTCGATCCCAACCGACGGCTCCGGGTTCACCCAGCCTTAAATGGGTACCGGATTTTTTCTGGGAAAGTAAAAGCAGCACGGGCGTAATACCGACCACATTACCCCAAAAATCATGTGCTGAAGGTCTGTAAAATATAGGGTCACTAACACCATATTTCCCTATACGCCACTTGGCGTAACGGGGGGTACTTAACTTACTAACTCATCTCCCAAACAAAGAAAGGTAACTGTAGTCCCCATCGTAGCAGTCTCAGCACACGCCAAAAGACATAAGGCGAAACCGGGCAGAAAGTGAACACAGCCAACTGTTCCCTGTCATACGATATCATCATTCATCGTAAACAATTGGAATATCAAAACATGATCAAAACGGATGAGACACACAGCTCGCGGTGTGCACAGAGCACTTAACTCAGTAGCTCCTGCAACAAGCCGGACTTGGAATATGAGAAAACTACAACAAGGAACACTTTTCAGACATAGCCTTCAATGGTTCCTGCCACCTATCCACCATATACCGGAATTTCACGTCCTCCTGAAAATGATGATCGTCATATTGAGAACAAAAAATGTATAGCGCTTGACGATGTTAGGATATCGTTCTTGACTGCACCCGAACATATAAACACACAGTTAGTCGTCGAATTATCCCTGTCACACATCAAACAACAGACCTACGGTTAGCGTACAACGAACGAAACACGGTGCAAATTCCCCAAAGAGGAAAATCATCGGTCGACTTGACGGAGCAGTCCACATTAAATGCGTTTCAGCATATAAATAACTTGCATCAAATAATACCAACATCGGCCATTGAACAGCACTCAATGTGACGTAAACCGCATGTCAAGACTAGATGGTGAAGGTCGCTTTTACAAACAATACTTGACTTGTCAAAAAGGAACATTGCTGTGTGTACTCGGCAGCGCAGATTTGCTAAGTAGAACATCATTTTGATTTCAACACAGAAACATATGTCAGAGAGACTAAATTAATCAAACCACAGATACATTTTGCTGCAGCAATAAAGAGAACGTGAAACATCCCACCATTTTCAAATTTTCACATGATTTTTGGGGTATGTGGTCGGCATTACGCCCGTGCCACTTTACTTTCCCAGAAAAAAATCCAGTACCCATTTAAGGCTGGGTGAACTCGGAAGCCGTCGGTTGGGATCGAACCCTACCTCTTGTCCTTTGTAGTCCAGTTCACTAACCACTGAGCTATCACGGTTCCCATATTTTCACAGTAATTCTCATGAAAAAAAGCTTTAATAACATACAAGAGGGACACCTAGTTTGACTCACAATTATCATGAAACACTTGCGGGATGGATATGTACCTAACCAAATCAAGGCTTGCCTTACTGGAGAAGGCAACATTTTATTATAATGAAACCATTGTTGGTAGGCAAGAGAGATATCAATCTTCCCCAGGATACAGTTTTTATTATTATTTGCTTCCATGCCTAACTACCATTTCTATTTGCAATATGCTGCAGCTGTGAATATATCTCAAGAGCAAAAAGATGAGCAATGCTTACAATAATGGAAGACTAGGATATGATATAACTTCACTAGTTTATTTGTAACATACTAAATAAAATTTATTACTTCACTGGCTAAATTCTAAAATACTAAAAAAACATATTACTTTACTGGTCTATTTCTAACATAATAAAAAAACCATATTACTTCACTGGCTAAATTCTAAAATACTAAAAAACATATTACTTCACTGGTATATTTCTAACATACTAAAAAATACAGGGTGTTTTTAAAGTTGCAGTGCAGTGAATATTTCTAATATTCAGTAAATGACGTAATCATCATCTACGTACCACAATTTTGTAAACCACATTTATGAACAAACCGCTGCTTCCTTTAAGGTTTTATTTACGTAAAGGACGGGCACTATGCTACTTTCACTGTCTCATTGCTTGAAGGAAATGGTGTTGACGATTGAAAACAGGGTATTTCTGGTTGAGCATGTCTTCCGTAATGGCGGTAAATATACGGATGAGGTTATTAGACAATTCATGAGGAAATTTCCAGACTCACAAGTCCCTCACCGAAATTCTGTTACAAAATTGATCAAAACGTTTCGTGAAACCGGTAGTGTGGTAGATGCATACCGATCTGGAAGACCTTCAATTTCACAAGACCAAATTATGGAACTCCAAGACAGAATTACAATGAGTCCAAATGCATCTTTAAACCACTTGTCTCAACAGGTGCAAATATCTAAGAGTTCTGTTCACAAGGTTTTAAGAAGTGAACTACACTATCGTCCATACAAATTAACTGAAGTGTCTCAACTCCAAGAAAGAGATTATGAATCCCGTTTAAACTACTGTATGTGGTTTCAGAATTTTATTTATGAACATGGCGCTGCCATCCTTGACGTCACTTTTTTCACTGATGAAGCCTGGTTTCATTTATCCGGTTATGTGAACAGTCAGAACAATCGGCTGTGGAGCAGTGAAAACCCCCATGAATTTCATCAAGTGCCGCTTTACGATCAAAAAGTCGGAGTGTGGTGCGCTATAAGTCGTATGCGGATAATAGGACCTATATTTTTTAATGAAACAATAAATACAGAACGTTACCGTACTTTAATTCTGGAACCGTTCATAGCACACCTTACAGAACGGGAAATTATGGAATCCTGGTTTCAGCAGGATGGGGCAACAGCACACACAGCCACAACAACACTCAATTATTTAGAAAGCATATTTGCAAATCGCATTATTTCACGTGGAATCTGGCCTGCTCGTTCACCAGATCTAACAACCCCAGATTATTATCTGTGGGGGGCATTGAAGGGGAAAGTTTATGAAAATAATCCGCAGACAATTAATGACCTAAAGACTGAAATAGTAGACAAGATTAATCAAATATCACCAGACATTATTCTGAAGGTTTTCGCAAATATGGAAAGACGAATCACGACATGTCTTGAGGCCCGTGGTGGACATTTTCAACATATGCTTTAGGCACAACTTTATTGTGTTAATACCAACATTACCCATTATAAGCTCGCCGATAGCAGTCAAGTATATTTGAATAATACCACTTATTTTACAATTTGTGTGACGCATTAGTTAACCGCATTTCTGGTGACGTTTTTTCTTTAGAGAGTATAAATTCACTGCACTGCGACTTTAAAAACACCCTGTATATTACTTCACTGGCTAAATTCTAAAATACTAAAAAGAACATATTACTTCACTGGTCTATTTCTAACATACTAAAAAATATATTACTTCACTGGTCTATTTCTAACATACTAAAAAAACAACATATTACTTCACTTTATTTCAAACATACTAAAAAGACATATTACTTCATTGATCTATTTCGAAAATACTAAAAAGAACATATTACTTCACTGGTCTATTTCTAACATACTAAAACAACAAACTGATGTATAAATACAAGGCAAACTGAAAGAGAATCTTAAAGATAAATATTACATTAAATTTAAGAAACCTATCATTGTTTCAGTGAAAGATTAAGGAACTAACAGCAGGAAATACATCCACACACACTGAGAAGTTGTTAAACCAAATAGGAGGCAAACAGCGAGAATGCCAGCTTAAGAATTAGGGGAAAGAAGCATAGAGTTTCCATCACTAGCTTGTGGCATATGGGAAATGTGTGGCTATTGCCCATATTATATGCTGTAGCCATTAATACATTTATGAGTGATGTGAACAGTACCACACCAGGCAGACTACTATACAAGACACTTTAAATATTTTGTCATAAAAGAATAAAACACCTGAAATATAAAGAACCTCATTATAAGTTCACATGGTACAATAAATTATATACCATAAACCGTTATCAACTACCAGCAAATGTGCAATAAACTCAACTAGCAACAAACATGTACATTTAATCACATCACTCTCAACCAAACATTTTATTTTAAACTGTGGTACACTACAAAAATAGATCTACTGACATCACTCACAACTAAGGATTATAAACTATGGTACACTACAAAAATAGGTCTACTCACATCACTCTCAACTAAGGATTATAAACTATGGTACACTACAAAAATAGGTCTACTCACATCACTCACAACTAAGGATTATAAACAATGGTACACAACAAAAATAGGTCAACTCACATCACTCACAACTAAGAATTATAAACTATGGTACACTACAAAAATAGGTCTACTCACATTACTCACAACTAAGGATTATAAACAATGGTACACATCACTCTCAACTAAGGATTATAAACAAAGGTACACTATACAAAAATAGGTCTACTCACATCACTCTCAACTAAGGATTATGAACAATGGTATACTACAAAAATAGGTCTACTCACATCACTCTCAACTAAGGATTTTAAACTGTGATACGCAACAAAAAGTTTTGTTTGCATTCCTGCCAGAGCCTGATCTGTGGCTCTTCGCCTTTCAATTTGCTGCACCATGTCATGCATGAGAATCTCAACATGTGCCTTGTATGTTACAAAAGAACTTTGATGATTCTCCTGATTGTCTTGCATTCTCTTCAGATTTCTAAGAATAGCAAGTTGTCTGCTCAGGATGTTGGATACCAACTTGCTTCTGGGCTGCAGAAAAAATTGGACATAATTAAAACATGTTACAAAAATATTAACTGTTAAATTGAGTTTGTTTGAATATTATTAGTTTCATAGTTGTGAGAGATAACTGAAGGTAAGTAGAGAAAAGACCAAAATGTTGAAAATTAATGGGGTTGACAATAATTAGATTGCACTAGGAGACATACCTCACCAAGTGTGTGTGTGTGTATATATATATATATATATATATATATATATATATATATATATATATATGGCCCTTTTCGTCTTGTCAGACAGTCTAGTGGAGGCTATTGTGTATTTTTTTAGGTTTTGTATTTGTCAATCAGCTTCTCTCATGGCTAATTCTACCAATGTTTGATAAATACATGGTGAGATACAGGGTCAGGCAAAAGCAGCTTTCCAAAAAATGAGGAAGATACTATGCAATCCATTTTTGACAAGAAAAACAAGAAAAAGAGTTCTTAAATGTTATGTAGAGCCCGTCTTAACATATGGATGTGAATCATGGACAATAGGACAACAGACAAGAAAATCACTGGAGTCTGTAGAAATGTGGTTTTACAGAACAATGTTGAGAATGCCACAGACAGCTAAGAAGAGTAATGAAAACGTTCTGAAAAAGGCCAAATAAAAGAGAGAGCTAATTTCCAATATTAGGAAGAAACAATCCTCATTTTTTGGCCATGT
Organism: Megaustenia siamemsis; assembly: GCA_032433765.1. Lineage (NCBI taxonomy): Eukaryota > Metazoa > Mollusca > Gastropoda > Stylommatophora > Ariophantidae > Megaustenia > Megaustenia siamemsis. Next base: position 66,454,861 of record JAVIAB010000124.1, read on the forward strand.
AATGAGAAGAGAACAGCTGGAATATATTGTAACAACTGGGAAAATTGAGGGACAAAGAGATAGAGGGAAGCAAAGAGAAAAGATACCAGACAGCCTAAGAGAATGGCTTGGCAGAAGGTTGACAACAGAAATGATAAATAACCGTCGTGATCGAATTTTGTGGAGAGACACCTACGCCAGCAGGCCCGGTACTTGATGATGATGATATGTATGTAAATTATAAACAATACATAACCAAGCAAAAGATCACTTGATGCAACAACAAGAAGTGGATTCTGAGAAAAAAAGCTCCTCTAACATGAAAGCTGTGAAATAAAATAAAGAAAGACTACAAGACAACAAAGGGTGTCCGGTTAGCGCAATCGATAGGCGGTTGGCTTACCACGGCAACAGCCGGGGTTCGTAATCCTGGCGAGGACACCTGGGTTTTACTAATTCCCTAAAAATTAGTAGGAGCCGCGATAGCTCAGTGGTTAGTGAACTGGACTACTACGGACAAGGGGTAGGGTTCGATCCCAACCGACGGCTCCGGGTTCACCCAGCCTTAAAATGGGTACCGGATTTTTTCTGGGAAAGTAAAAGCAGCACGGGCGTAATACCGACCACATTACCCCAAAAATCATGTGCTGAAGGTCTGTAAAATATAGGGTCACTAACACCATATTTCCCTATACGCCACTTGGCGTGACGGGGGGTACTTTACTTTACTTACTTACAAGACAACAACATTATGAGAACAATAAGAAATAGAGAAGAAGAAAAAAAAAGCAAGATAAACTCATGTACTGAAGAAGTAATGTTTGTTTGTGTCAGTGGAATAAAACCCTGCTTCATCTTCATATGGTGGTTCTAGAAACATGCTACACATTCAAGCCAAGTCTCTCTCTCTCTCTCTCTCTCTCTGTTTGTGTTTAAGATTTTGTAAAATCATACGTCTTTTCCCCTATTGTCAGGATGATGCTCACAGTCCTTCCCAGATCCTTGTAGTGCTTCCACACTTTTTTGTTGCATGTCTTTGTTACTAGACTAGACTTGGTGTTGAAGTTGTCATGGAAGCTACAGTACTGTTCTGGACTCTTCTGCAGTGGCATTCAATGTTGTGATTTATTCCTAGTGGAAGTTGCTCAAAAGATTGCAGTGGCCTGTTCAGGTACTGAAAATGATCTAGGTATGCCTTGGCAGCAAGTGTACTGGATCCTGCTTCCCATGTATTTCTAGCCTTTATTTCTAACTGCATTCATTTAGTATGCGGTGAAATAAGTATTTTTAAAAAAAGGACTCCTGGTCCCAAAAATAAGCCACAATAAAGTCTTTCGCATTGAGCCGAGAAGCCCAAAATATTGAATCTAATTATAAACTGTGAACAATGCGGTAAATGTCTTTTATTCAGTGAACAGCAGAGAAATATTTGCTATTTTTCTTTTTAGCATTATCTTTTTTCTTTCTGTGTGCCATTGTCTTAATAGTTTGTCACCTGGATCTTAATTCTTGTCCTGAAAACCACCCTCCCCACTTATAGTTTTACAAAATGAATATGCTCTTATCTATGGCAACATTTTTATTAACAAAACTTCAGATCAACTAAGGAACAGATGGCTTGAGGAGACTTTAACAAGAAAGTTATTTTGTTATTAAGAGAATCTTAGCACTTTGGCCATTTATTCAGAACTCTTGCCTAAATCCCATTTCTGCTGACAAAATTTCATATTCTTTAAATAGAAAATATTGGATACCAACCTCATCTGCTATCAATATCTTCACAGTTTTCTTGAGGTCTCGCACTTGCTCATCTTGATTTACCATTTGATCCAACATAGATTTTCTGTCCACTTTAAGACCTGATAGTTCTTTGTAGATTCTAGTTCGATCTGAAACCTCAGCTTGAGAAAAAAATAATAAATTGTGATTATTTATGGCTCTTTTCATAAGTTATTCTGTCTCCCTTTTCATAAGTTATTCTGTCTCTCTTCTTCATAAGTTATTCTGTCTCTCTTTTCATAAGTTATTCTGTCTCTCTTCTTCATAAGTTATTCTGTCTCTCTTTTCATAAGTTATTCTGTCTCTCTTCTTCATAAGTTATTCTGTCTCTCTTTTCATAAGTTATTCTGTCTCTCTTCTTCATAAGTTATTCTGTCTCTCTTTTCATAAGTTATTCTGTCTCTCTTCTTCATAAGTTATTCTGTCTCTCTTTTCATAAGTTATTCTGTCTCTCTTCTTCATAAGTTATTCTGTCTCTCTTTTCATAAATTATTCTGTCTCTCTTCTTCATAAGTTATTCTGTCTCTCTTTTCATAAGTTATTCTGTCTCTCTTCTTCATAAGTTATTCTGTCTCTCTTCTTCATAAGTTATTCTGTCTCTCTTCTTCATAAGTTATTCTGTCTCTCTTCTTCATAAGTTATTCTGTCTCTCTTTTCATAAATTATTCTGTCTCTCTTCTTCATACTAGGAAGAAAGAACAAGTAAACCTGCGTTGGTCACAGACAGATCAGTTGCCAAATTATAATAACGGACTTGTCTCGCTTCTTGTAGGGGGCCTCCCAGTAACAGTGAGCTTCAAAATAAACAAGCTAATGAGGTCAGTCTCCACAGTGGTGGAGTCTGAGCTGAGTCTGTTTATATAGATCTAGTACTTCACAACTTACTACAATGGACAAGCTCAAACTTCTCCAGCTGAACAAAAGAAATCAAAAACATCATTGCAACACCGCCACATCAATATCACTGCTCTAAGAACTAATGGTTCATGATGACAAAGCTCAAGTCACAAAATACTCCTTTTAACCAGACAATTTGTCTGCTGGAAGTCTGTCTGTCAATCTTTACATATCTGAAATTGTTCAATCTGCTATCTTTTACTTTTTATTTTCAGTTAGCATGAACAGAGCAACATATAATAAAAAAATATTTAACATTTAAAATAATAAAAATGAATGTTCGACTACTTTAAATAGTTATTACTGTAATTATTTGTCTGCAGATGTTTCTAAATGACAAAAATAGCAAGACAAAATCACTAACATAGAATTATGGAAAAGTACCAGTCAAATACCTGTGGATAAAGAGATACAGCGAAGACGATGGTGCTGGACAGGACACAACATTGTGGAAGCCAACTGAGAGTATTACACAACAGGCCCTTTTTTGGAATCCCCAAAGAAAAAGATAAAGATGAAGACCAAAATTCTTGGAGAAGACAGAAGGAAGCAGAGATGAAGATGATGGGAAAGACATGGAATGATCTTAAAAGAATGGCAAGAAACAGAACGGCTTGGAAAGTGTTTGTTGAAGACCTAAGCTCCACAGGGAGTTGAAAGATAGAAGTGAAGTGTGAGGATACTTCTAAACTGCTGTGTCCTGATAGCTCAGTTCATTATTTCAGGTTATTTTATTATTTGTACATATCTCTTATACACTCCAAAAGATGTTATTCCTGTATTCATACCTTGAGCAGAGATACTAAAATCTTTAATGTTTATAAAAATAAAGTGTTACATTATTTTTGCTTTAGAGATTTAACAATGTCTTAGTTCACATACAAAATCTTATACCCGCAGGAGATACAAGACTTTCTCAGACACACACTTATATCTCAGTTTTGTTGAGATCTGGTATGGGCATTCTGACATTGCACAACATAGGAAAAACAACATTGCTTACAAATAGTGTGGTCATGGACATGACAGGTGCAAGCTCAAATAAACATACTTAACTGGTGGACACTTGTGAAAGCACCCATGCAGATGATACAGTCGAGTAAGCCCAAAAAAGGATTCCTGCAGTTTTTTTTTTAAAGGTTTGCTGCTTTGGGACATTATAACTAGCAGAGATTGTGCTAGTGATGAACTCTGCCTGTTTCTAATAAACACATAGATCAGTATCATTTGGAAAGGCACTTGGCGTCTGTTTCATAAACATTACAATACTGAAAGCAGGCAGAAAGTTTGCGCTCAACTACCTTCACTGTGATCAACTAGTCACAACTTATATTTCAAGCTTAATGCTAACTTCTACAGACTGGCATTGCTGCCAAAGAGTGAATAACTCACAGCTCCTGGTTATTAAAGAAGAATGAAGGATGTCATGTAAACTGTTCTTTTTTAGAAACATTCATTTAGGAAACAGAAATAAATCACTACTTTTAAGCACCAATCAACGATACAATTTTAATTTACAACATATATTTTTATAAATTGAAAATAAATTCAGTACTAATGTTATAGAAACTATAATCACAGCAACAGTATTGTGTTAAATATCAGAAATGTTTGCAAAATAGAATTATATATATTTGGAAGATTTATTGCTTTCATCTCTGAGCAATCTTAACCTGGTACAGCAAGCCGTTCAGTTAGTGATGTCATGGTCTATAGTCAGTTAGTTATCAAATGAGAGAATACTATGGTAATGACCAACCAAGCAAGGAGCATTAAGTTGTAATGTCAAATAAGAGAATACTTTTTATTATGACCTGTCCAGTTTATATTTTTTTTTCTGATAAGATAATTCTATATATGACATGTCTCTATGCTGCTGTATACAAGTATAATTAATGGTGAGGACTAGAAAATACATTCTATGGTTAAACAGAAGAATATGACTTGCCTAATAAGTCATTATATGGATGTGAATCATGGACAATAAGACAACAGACAAGAAAATCACTGAAGGCTGTAGAAATGTGGTTTTACAGAAGAATGTTGAAAATACCATGGACAGCTAAGAAGAGTAATGAAAATGTTCTGAGAGAGGTTGAAGTAAAAAGAGAGCTAATTTCCAATATTAGGAAGAAACAATCATCATTTTTCGGCCATGTAATGAGAAGAGAACAACTGGAATATATTGTAACAACTGGAAAAATTGAGGGACAAAGAGATAGAGGGAAGCAAAGAGAAAAAATACCAGACAGCTTAAGAGAATGGCTTGGCAGAAGGTCAACAACAGAAATGATAGATAACTGTCAAGATCGAAAGTTGTGGAGAGACATGATCACCTACGCCAGCAGGCCCGATACTTGATGATGATGAATAAGTCATTAGTCAGTCTTATAATAACCCTCTATTTTATCATCTGTCCAATAAGTCATTGTTATGTTATTTTGTAGAATTAGGCTTTATAATTTACCTAGCAAATCATTCTGTAATCTGGTTTGTGCAGAGACTAGCGTATCCACTTGTGATTGTAAATGCATCATATTCTGACGACGAACTACATTCAGCCTTGACTGAAAACATATGGAGTTCAAATGGTGTTTACAATTTACATTTTTCATGTTTAAACTCAAAGGACACCTACACATAATAACTATTATATATGTAATGGAAAGAGACATTTTAACAAATAAATTTCAATTAGTAAATTTAGCACCATGCCCATTATTAATGCATTCATATTAATTAATTACTTTAGAATTTAAAAAAAAACTGCACAAGTTAACTGTAATTTGTAACATAGGATTCCCTCTATGCCTTATTGAGAGATGGTGCCCTAAGTGACAACTTGTCTTGCTCCAAACCAGGAAAACTTGAGCTCAAAAAATCCCAGTATTGTCAAAAGTTTATCAGAGGTGAAATAAAATGTACCCCATACCAGGAGAATGTGGGTTCGATTCCCAGGAGGGTTAAAAGTTTTTTTCTCTCAGGGTGAAATAAAAACTCAGACCTGAACACCTCATGGCAACCGTTCAGGACAAGTGGCCTTTGTTCTTCTGCCCTATGTATCCCTCCTAGCAATTGAATAATGTCATAAAAATAGTTTTTCCCCCATTCCTTAAGGCTTCTGAGGAATATAGTGTTAGTGTCCATATTTTCCCATGACTAACTGTACATTTTAAGGCTAAGGTTTTGTATGCTGACTAAGCTGTGGTCAGTATTACACCAGTCTTCCTTACTTTCTCAGAAAAATCCTACAGAAGCTGGCTGAACTTATAAACCATAAATTGGAATTGAGCCTGATCTCATGTCCGTTATAGAAATAGGACATTTAACTCTTAATGTCCGTGGGAACGCTGTCATGGTTACTTATTTACATTTTGCCAAGCGAACTCTGACATGGTTACTCTCATTTTGTTTCGTTAGAATGAAATTACACATTTTAAACTACCACATCCACAAGGGATATAACTCTAATAGAATTTCCTGTCTGTAGACACCTGTCGGTCGATCAACGTGGGCTAAATTTGTTCACAAAATCGTCAAAATTTGTGTTGTTTTCTAAAGTCTTTGATCAGCTGATTCATGTTTATAAGTGAAAAATGGCTAGCAGCAGTGAAGTATCTACTGCTCCTAAATGTGAATTATTATTAACAGCAGAAAAAGCTAGGAATTATGTTCTGAGAACTTTAAATGTAATAGTGATCTTAGTGACTTAGTTGTAGCCTATACACTGTTGGATTTAAATGTACCCCCAATTTGGGTAGGTGAGTACCAATTTTTATATACATTTTTTTTTACAAAAATTTTTATTTTTAATTGCCTAAATTCTTATCCTTCAATTTTTTTTTGCAAAATAATGTCTCTGATTATGAATCTGTGTCCTTTCCCCTTCAATTTGATGCCTAATATATATGTCTATGACTTGTTATAGTGACAATATGAAAGATTTAGTGAAAGAAGTATTTTTCAGGAAAAAAAATTATGGCAAAACAGTGGTGACTGGGTAGAAAAATAACAGACATTAAGAGTTAAATTTAAATCAGTCTGCACTGGTACATTCAACTTTGTGAGGGATTTTCAATCTCCAAAAATATTCTCTACCACCTACTTGTAAATTCAAATTCTAACCTATTTGTAAATATTGAATTCTTTAATTACTATTTTAGTTTTGTCTTGTGTTTCAAAGAGAACTACAGTAGTAGAGTGACAAAACAGCGTGTACTGAAAGTTGGCTTAGCACTGCTCTGTAAGGTTACGGTTTCATTAAGTTTAATAACCATGTAACATTAATTTGTCACATTTATTTATTACATCAACTTGTGCAAAAGCCTAAACAACAACTGCACCAGCCAAGAAAAGACAGCAGCAGGCTATAGAGACCCCTTCAAAATCAAAAAAGGAGTAAAACAAGGATGGGTACTATCCCCCTTGTTGTTTATTACATACATAGACTACATCTTTAAACTAGCAAATTCATCAAAAAGGGATGATATCAAAGAGTTTCTTTTCACAGATGACCAAGCATTGATACACAAGAAAATAAAGACGTGCAAGAACACCTAGACAGACTTAACAGAGTCAGAAAACAACATAATAAGAAAATCAACATAAACAGAACAGAAGTAATGACAATATCAAAAGAAACACAAGACACCTAAATAACGATAGATGGCAATATCCTAAAACAATAGAAGCATTGAAGATTTAAATACTTAGTCAGCACTCTGACATATAACAACATGCAAGCAACAGAGATAGACCCAAGATGTAAAAAAAGCTTGTCAAGTTATAGGAGAGATTTCACGACTACTGTCTTAAAAAGAAGTAACTTTAGAAGTGAGGTGAGAGATTTTTAAAGACTGTCTTTATCCCAACGTTGCACTACCAATGCCAGGCATGGACCTTAGAGTAAAGAACTACAAGAAAAATATCCACCACAGAAATGAAATGTGACAGATGCATGACAGGAAACAGCCTGACAGATAAGATCATAAATGAAGAGTTTCAAAAGAAAAAGGACTGAACAGAATCAGCTATTGAATACATATAGCAAGAAAAGGTCAAGTGATTCATGCATATGATAAGACATCAAGAACTAAATCTAATACGAGTTACCAACAAAACGATACAAGAACACCAGACCAAGAGGCCAACCAAGAAAAAGGTGGATAAACTGAATGCTAAAATCACTAGGAGGTATAACAGCAGAAGAAATAATATAAGAGCAAGAAACTGCGAACCATATCTCAACGCCATGGGCAATGAGGAAGGAAGAAAGAGAAAATGCATTGCTTTTTTATTTTGTTATAGTTTTGTTTCCTTTTGCACTTGCTACCGACCAGAACGGTCCAAGTTCACTTTTTAGATGTGGCAAATTTTCTCAGACCAGCACAACTTTATAGTTCACTCAGCCTCTGAAAATGGATACCAGAGATTTTTCTGGGAAAGTAGGGTGGACAGACATGATACCAACCACATCACCCCTAAAATGTGACCTTCTTCTTCTTCCTTTCAGCTCTCTGTGAAGCATAGGTCTTCAATAAATACTGTTCAAGCCGTTCAGTTTCTTGCCATTCTTTCAAGATTGTGCCATGTTGTGTCTTTCCCAATCTCTTCATCTCTGCTTCTGTCTGACCTCTCCTAATATATTTTGGCCTTCCTCTTTGTCTAATCCTCTGGGAATTGTAAAAAAAGGGCTTGTCGTGTCATACTCTCAGTTGGCTTCCGCATTGTGTGTTCTATCCAGCGTTATTGTCTTTGTCTTGCTATTGGTCACTGAAAAATAAGAGCACTAACATGACCCATATACCATTAGCAGCGGAAGAGAGCCCTTTTACATTTTCTTTGGGCTGAATTGAGTCTATATGATTTAATGACCTCTGACTGAACTTAATCTTGGAATCTGTTCATTGTGATGCAATATTGCAATATTTTCTTTGCTTAGTCTGGTTATTTTTAAGTATATTAACTTTTTAGCTTCTGAGAGTACCTTAAGACCAGTTCTAACTTTACATTTATTTTGCTGGTTTTCCTGAAGAAGTGTTTTCTCATTTCTTTGAGTACTAGGACATGAACTTGATCTGAACATTGACTGACTAATATGAAATTTAAACAACAAAGAGAAATGTTAAACTATATAATGAACAAATTGGAGCATAATATGATAAAACATTTCACTTACCGCAGGATCTATAATATGTTTTAGTTGGCCTTCAGAAAAGGATATTCTATCAGAAAGGAATGATATCTGTCTCCCCAAACTATGCATTTGCATTTCTACACCTGTAAATCTGCCCTCTTTAGCTGATATGCGTTTCTGTTAAAAAGGAGTTTATAACACAGCAGTTATGGAACAAACTATATAGAAGAAAGACAATAAAGAGATCTTATCTAAATTTTTGTTCTAGCAGTTTTCAATCCTTTTAAAGATATTTTATCAAATCTCGCCATGTCTCTGTTCTGTGCAAGCAGTTCTATCTCATTGAGGGAGCCGATTCCTGCTGCTCTTGCCTCTCTCATCAATGTTCTTCTCAGTGTCTCTCTGGGTATTCCTGTTTTCCTCTTACCTGTTGCGTGTTTCCCACATGAGGGCTTGCTTTGCTATTCGGTTATTATCTCTTCTCATCACATGTCCAACATATGACCATCGTCTTTTCTTTATTACTGAAGATATTAGTGGTTGATTGGAGATTTTTCTAATTTCCTCGTTTGTTTTGAATTCGTTCCACGCTATACCAAGTATTTTCCTTAGACATTTATTTTTAAATGCGTTCAACTTAGATAGTTAATGGGTGAATAAAATAGAAATACAAAATAAGAAAAACATAGCCATGATCAAGATAACAAAAGTACTTAGAGAAATGAAAATTATAGATTTTCAAATTCCTGACTGTAATGAATCATCACACACATAGGTACCAAACACAACATGACAAAATAACATCAACAAAACAGAAGTCATGAATGTCACCAAAGAGAAACAGAACATCAACATAACTATAGAAGGAAGGCAGCTAAAACAAGTAGAGGAATTCAAATACCTAGGAAGTTTAGTGACAAACGACAGTTCACAAACAGCAGAGATAGACTCAAGATGCATCAGAGCTTGTTAGATCATTAGACAGCTATCACCACTATTGTCCAACAAGGAAATAACTCTAGAGGCAAAACAGGCACTCTACAATACAATCTTCATACCAACGTTGTGCTACCAATGCCAATCCTGGACCCTAGATGCAAGAACAATAAGAAAAATAACCTCTACGGAGATGAAATGAGATGATTGACAGCGTGAGAGATAGAATCAGAAATGAAGAACTCATGAAAAAACCTAGGAATAATCCCCGCCATAGAATATATAAAGAAAGAACAGATAAAATGGTTTGGCCACATGACAAGGCAGAGTGATCAAAACACAACACATCGAGCCTTCAATAAACGTAAGAACACCAGATTCAGAGGTTGACCACAAAAAAGATGGATCAACGGAATATTAGAAGCGCACTAGGAAACATAACAGCAGCAGAGGCGAACAGAAGGGTAAAAGATCATAAATTATCTCTCTCCTCGATGCTGAAAGGTCAATGAGGAAGGAAGAAAGAAAGAAAGAATCATCACCAAAAGCATGGATCTTATTTGTAAATGTTTTGCGGAATTTTTTTTTTTTTCAAAATATGTGCATTTCTTTGAAAGCATTCTATATTTACCAATCTGAAACATTCATTGAGGATAACACAATATTTCATTCTTCTTCTTCTATCCTTCCTCCATTGCCGTTGGCGTTGAGGGGAGATACAATCTGCGATTCTTTGCTCTTCTGTTGGCCTCTTCTGGTGTTATCCCTCCTAGTGACTCTAGTATTCCCTTTATCCATCTCTTTCTCGGTCTTCCTCTTACTCTGACGTTTTCGTAGCGTTTGTTTATGGCTCTTTGAGTCATTGTTAGTTCTTTTTGTCTTGTTATGTGGCCGAACCAATTTATCTGTTGTTTCTTTAAGTATTCGATGGCTGATTCAATTTCAAGTTTCTTCCTCATGTCAGTGTTTCTTACTCTGTCCCTTAAGCTGTTTCCTGTCAGTCTTCTGACACATTTCATTTCGGTGGACATTATTTTTCTTATTGTTCTAGAGTCCAGTGTCAAATTATGGCACTGTTAGCACAGAGTTGGTAAAAAAATTTATTTGTATATTGCTTTGTTTTTCAATAGTGTTGATACTTGACCTATAACTTGGCATGCTTTGTTACACCTTATATCCATTTCTGTCTCTTTATTATTGTCTTGTTTTAACGTGCTACCCAGATATTTAAAATTGTCTACTTGTTTCAGAGTCGTATTATCTATTATGATCAATATTTCATTGATTTATCATTTATTTATGCAATTATCTGCCACAACTTTCTTAATGCAAACATTTATATGTGTGTGCCTCAGATTTTAAAGGATGGTTGGAGAACGGAATGTTTTATCGCACACATTTTTTTAAAAGGGATTTCATTTTTACACTATCCTTCATTGCAGCTTACCTGTAGCTCAGGTATTCGTGGAGATATCGTCATTATTTTCTTGGTGAGCAGACCTAGAGCTTGTGCTAGTGTTGTCTGTGAGTATTTCAGATCTTTCAATTCAGGACCAACCATCTGCCATATACAAATGGAGAAATCATTTAAGAAATTGTGATTTCCTAGTTTGAATTAAGCACATTAAAAATATTTTTTTTTTATTTGAGGGAAGAATTACTGATAAATATGCTGTACTTGCATAAGACTATGAATAGTTTTCCTACCTTGAACTTGCTTTCAGTTTAGTTTATATTTTTAAATATTATTATTCTGCTCATTTAACATTTACATAGAGTAAATGAAAATTATTTTAAAATTAAAGATTAATGCATTAAATATATCATGAAAAACTTAAAAGACATCTAGAATAATATCAGTGCACAAAGATAACTTTTGAAGTATTGTTTAGAAAAGGAGTCCAGTTTCTTTTGATCATGTCCCGAGAAGGGGAAAACCTAATAATAGAGTAACTGAAAACACAAAATAGAAGGAAAGAGAAACAGAAGAAGGCAATGTCAGATAATGGTCAAAATCCAGATTAATTTACATGTTCTTGTTATTAAGACGGCCATCATTTGTCAAAGACATGAGTATCTTCATACTGTTTATACTGTTACTGTGTTACTGAGCTGAGAATGCAAGATTAATCGAGGCGAGAGAAAGAATGTTTATGCCTAATTTGACAATATGGAAGATTTGTCAAGAATTTACAGTAAAAGTTATATAAAGAATGAGTTGTAAATACTATTTGACATATATCAAAGTAAAGGTATCAATAGCTTCCTGAGTGCTGCTAGTTAAGACAATGTTATAACTGAAACTACAAGACTCTCTAATTGTATCAGTTGAATTTGGTGAGAGTCAAGATTATTTCATTTGACCAGATATATAAGCCTACTAAAAGTATAGATGGTCTATTCAATGTATCTGAGGTAGGGAAATCCCGCTCTGAGTTATAAAATGAGCCAATCTCAAATCTGGTGACGCAGATCAAACCAGCATCATCTTGATAAAAGGAACCACGGTATCTAATACCAAGTCCAAGGCATTTTAGTGCTAGATGTAGTGGATTTGCAACAGGAAGACATGGAGCTATCTTAGCAGAATGGCACCAAATAGAATGGCTTGGAAAGTGTTTGCTAAAGACCTATGCTCCACATGGAGTTGAAAGGTAGAAGAAGACTAAACTTTATCATCTGCTTTTAAATGGAGTTGAAAGGTAGAAGAAGACTAAACTTTATCATCTGCTTTTAAATGGAGTTGAAAGGTAGAAGAAGACTAAACTTTATCATCTGCTTTTAAATGGAGTTGAAAGGTAGAAGAAGACTAAACTTTATCAGCTGCTCCTAAATGGATTTTAAGTGAGAGGAAATGCATTGTGTTATGGTTTACAGCAAGCTGTGACATTTGCTCCTTTCAACCCCAACACATCCAATTTGATCATGGCATTTTTTGGTTCTCAGTTTGTTTTTCCTCTTGATCCCTACTCACTTGGTCAGACTGCTGAATCTGTTAGTAGGAGCATCTCACAGAGATGGAGTAAGATCTACATAATTCTGGTCCACCAGTACTTGTACAAAAAGTAGTCATTTATAGCTTTCAACCATGGTGGATTTAAACACAGTTGCCCCTGGGACAGTGACTATAAACTCTCCTTTTATTTCCTATAATAATCTTTACAATTAAGGGAATTGTTAATTCATAACAATCAAAGCCAGCCATCCTAGCAAAATTATAGACAATTAAACAGAACTTGTCAATCAAGTACTCACTGCATCAACATTGGCCACTTTTTCCATAACATCAGTAGATAGTCCGGCAAATCTGACCTGAAGGTCTGTAACAGATTTCTTTAAATCTGTAATGCTGGTTCTAAGATCTGTTAAACTGGCTTCTATTTCTCTTAGATTGCTACGTTGATCTTTTGTTGTCTGGGAAAGCTGTTATGATTAGAGAGGACAAGCTTGTAGTCATTAATATAGGAAACTCCCCCCACCCCCTGATTTCTGGGTAGTGAGATCCTATGTTGTATTCTTTTTAATAATAGTGAAAAACAGGAAGCATCATGTGCATTCTGAGCATGTTGAACAACCAACGGCAGGTGAAAATAGAATAGAGTAGGCCATTTTTGGCCATTGCCCAGGCAAAATTTATAGGACAAAATCTACCCAAAACACAAAAAACTCTCAATGATAAAAAAAAATAAGAGCACTCTGACGTCTGAGAATATCTGCCTGTATGGAGAGGGACATCTCAGCATATGGCTGCAGTGTGAAACTGGGAAAAAGTGTTACTCATGCAAAATTCAATCCTTCAAGACTTCGCTAGTGAAATAATGCTGGTGTACAAAAAAAAAATAATAGTAATCAAAACTACAGAAACTACAGCAGCAACCTGATTCATGGACTCCTCTACCTATCAGGTGGGTTCATTTCTCCAAACAACATGCAGTGGATATTTAGTCAGATTGACAAAGCTTTGGGTTCGTCTAGCATTTTAAAATAAGATTTCTCAAGAACAACCAAATAACCTACATAAACTACATAACCAATGTGTTGATAGCCATGTAACATGCCACCATAAGACAATCACCTTCAGTGAACAGAATGAGAGGGAGAGACAGACCTATAACATGATGAATCAAAGTATAGTAGACATTATAATGAATACAGTACAAGAGGTGGACCAAAAAGAATGAAACCAAACTCTCAATTTTCCAAAGATGTTGAAAGACAAAAGTGGTGAAGGAAAGTACAGTAAGCAAAAGATGCAGTAATTAAATACCTTTTATAATAATTATAAAATGTTGAAACTTTAGCTATACTATAATACTACTGGTAGCCAATGTGTAGGCATTATTAACTTCATGGATAGTTCTGTCATTGGAACAAGCAATGTCCTAACTCTGCTTTAATAGTGCACTACAGAACCATAAGTGCAGATCAGAGCTTTAGTGTCATTATAATTTTAAATAATGAAGGCATTAACCTCTGCATTTACCACAATCAGGCTCTGTACATCCTGCCACAATGGCAGAAAAGGTAGTATTGAATCCTAGAGGCTCAGGAACCCACTTCAACTCAGGATTAATGTTAAGTCAATCTATATATCATTTCAACCCAGGATTAATGTTAAGACAATCTACATGTCATTTCACCCCAGGATTAATGTTAAGACAATCTACATGTCATTTCACCGCAGGATTAATGTTAAGACAATCTACATGTTATTTCAACCCAAGATTAATGTTTAGACAATGTACATATCATTTTAACAGAATCTTCAGCCCAACCTATCCATAATTTACCCTTCCTCAACCTGTTCCCCTTACCTTCAGTTAGCTTCTCATATAACATATGTTAATGATCAATGCATTATCTTATCACTATATTTAAGAATGCACATTCCCTCCAGATCATAAGTCTGTCCTCCAATATGGGAGAAACCAAGAAGGTATCACATTGTCATGTATGACTTATCTCTCGTACATCTCAATATAATATGCATGACTTCACTCTGCACTTATTTTATTCTGTCAATCTGAGTCACATTAATTGAATGAAGACATTACTACATACCAATAGGATTTCCTCAAGGTATCACTTTATTCTACTTGGAATGGAAAAACCGGAGACAGTACTTAATAATGTCCTGTGACATATCTATGTAGTAGCAGAGCAAAATAGTATTTCACAGTACTAGGTCGCAGCATGTGAAAGTGAGAGGGCTAGTGCTCTTCCTCAATGTCACTATTTTGTCTCCAACTCAGTGAGCCAGGTACCCATGATGGTAGCATGTATGAGAAAATATTTTTTAAATGGTCAAAATGCTTTAAATCAAACTCATTTGCATTTAGGTGAGAACATACTTGGAGCATTATTAACTCTCACACACTTGCTTACATGCACATACACATAAACTAATCACTCTACAAGGCATGACTTAGTTGATACTATGATGATTGCAGAAAATGGTTTTAATGATGACAAGATCACTATTTTGCTGCATGAAATAAAACCATCTGTTCATGCGCAATCTTTTTTTTACTTTAAATTATTTTGTACACTACAAGTTTTGTACAACTAGACCATCAACTAAACCTGAAGAAACATATATGGAATATTCATACATTATCTAGATGGTACAGCAGAAGAAGTATGTGGCCCATGTAGTGAAGTCTGCAACAATTATGAAGCAGAAATAACAGCTATGAAAACAGCAGTGTACCATCTAAAAACTGTGTTAGATACCACATATAAAAAAAAGAAATATAGTATGATTTACGGATTTAAAATCAACCCTACAGGCGCTAGGAGGTAATATAAACAAGCCAGAATTCACACAACCCATCATCATCATCAAGTACCGTGCCTGCTGGCATAGGTGAGCATGTCTCTCCACGACTTTCAATCTCAACAGTCATTTATCATTCAATTGTCGACCTTCTGCCAAGCCATCCTCTTAAGCTGTCTGGAATCTTTTCTCATTGCTTTACTCATCTCTTCGTCCCTCAATTTTTCTAGTTGTTACAATATATTCCAGCTCTTCCCTTCTCATTACATGCCTAAAAAATGATTGTTTCTTCCTAATATTGGAAATAAGCTCTCTTTTTGCTTTGGACTATTTCAGAATGTTTTCATTACTCTTCTTAGCTGTCCATGGTATTCACATCTTAGATAACCTTATAGACATTGATAACCTCATTAAACATGACATAAGACTGTGATGCAATGATTCCCAAGACATTCCAACACACCAGGAAATGATAAGGCAGATACATTAGCTAAGAGATCCAAACAGACAAATTTCACACTGACATCTCTGTAAACACAGCCATACAAATCCTAAACTCCACCAGTAGAGAAGATTGGTTGAATGGATGGGCCATGGGATAAACTGGGAGAAAACTTTTTAAAAAAACAGACGAAACCAAACCCTATAAAAACATTAACAACCTAATAAGAAGAGACCAAACCACCATTTTCAGATTGAGAACCAGTCATATACCACTGAACAACCACATCAATAGAATACAACAAAATCAAGCTCCAGCATGTCCATTCAGTAGAACATCACCTTAATGAATGTTCAAAGTTCGCTGACATCAGAGTGAATCTACTTCATCAAAGACATGATAAATGGAACACCTTGTATGGAACAGGGGAACTCTTAAATACCTGCGGATATCACTGCACAGCATTGGATCAAAGGGCATCAGCTCACAGGTTTCTGTATCCATAACAACAACAACATCATCAAGTACCGGGCCTACTGGCGTAGGTGATCATGTCTCTCCACAACTTTCGATCTCGACATTTATTTATCATTTCTGTTGTTGACCTTCTGCCAAGCCATTTTCTTAAGCTGTCTGGTGTTTTTTCTCTTTGCTTCCCTCTATCTCTTCGTCCCTCAATTTTACCAGTTGTTACAATATATTCCAGTTGTTCTCTTCTCATTACATGACCAAAAAATGATGATTGTTTCTTCCTAATATTTGAAATTAGCTCTCATTTTGCTTTGACCTCTTTCAGAACATTTTCATTACTCTTCTTAGCTGTCCATGGTATCCATAACAACAACAATAGACATGTTTAAATTAAAATTCCAGCTAACAAAACAAACAAGAAAATAACATAGTTAATAATTATTTGTCCACAAAAAAACTAACATGATTCTTACCAGTGCAACAGTCAGGCTAGTTGATTTTAGTTCATCTTTTAGTAGTCTGAGCTTATTTCCAAAATTTTTCTGCATGTCACCAATGTTTAGCAGAGTTTCTTCCATTCTCTTTACATCACCTTGCACCAGATCCACTTTATCTTCAACCGCTAGATCATTTAAAATTATATATATGTTATTATATTGTTTTCATTAAATATTTTACTATAAATTTGTAAAATATGTTCTTTACATAATAATTAAATCATACGAGTTACTTAACTAACAATGAAAAGAACCTACAACAATTAAGAAAATGTGATTTCCTAGTCAGTAGTTTCAATGACAATGGCCATTTAGATAAAGAGATTGAAACCAAAGTTCATAAAAAAAACAAATGAAACCACCAAACAGCACTGATTTTGAAACATTAGAATATTATTATTCAAATAGAAAATCAATTGAAGATGTACTGTTTATATCTAAATTATATAGACAATACTAGTGTTATTTGTTTTGATGTTAGTATATTTTTCATGGCATTAAAATTACTTTTTGCCTTTCCTATTCTTTTGTAAGGTAGTTTTTGGTAATTTTACCTGCTACTGTATGCAGTAGACAGTACAACCTCAGGAGAACAAAAGGCTACAGGAGAGTACCTGAAGTAAACCCCACTGCTTTATAGGTAAAAAATTTTTAGTCAAAGGCTAGCAAAACCAACCATAAAAAAACTGACGGAATCCAACAGAAAACAACCGTAGTAATTTCTTTGTACAATCACGAATCGCCACAATAATATAGACTAGTGGAACAATATTAAAATATGTAAATGAATTTAAATATCTGGGAACATTGTTGACATTAGATGGTAGATGTACAACACAGGTGAGATGCAGAATGGCTCAGGCATAAGCAGCTTTCCAAAAAAAGAAAGATACTGTGCAATCCATTTTCAACAACAGAAACAAGAAAAATAGTTCTTAAATATTATGTAGAGCCAGTTTTAACATATGGATGTGAATCATGGACAATAGGACAACAGACAAGAAAAGTACTGAAGGCTGTAGAAATAAGGTTTTACAGAACAATATTGAGAATACCATGGACAGCTAAGAAGAGTAATGATTAAAAATTATGAAAGAGGCCAAAGCAAAAAGAGAGCTAATATCCAATATTAGTAAGAAACAATCATAATTTTTTGGCCATGTAATGAGAAGGGAACAGCTGAAATATATTGTAACAACTGGGAAAATTGAGGGACGAAGAGATAGAAGGAAGCAAAGAGAAAAGATACCAGACAGCTTAAGAGAATGGCTTGGCAGAAGGTCAACAACAGAAATGATAAATAACTGTTGAGATCAAAAGTTGTGAAGAGACATGATCACCTTCACCAGCAGACCCAGTACTTGATGATAACGATGATATAGCCAATTACATGGACAATTATCAGAAGAAACAAACATAAAATCACATGTGAAATAAGATGCAAAATAATGTTACCAAAAAAACTGAAAAAGAAACATACTAAATAAGACATCAGGCTACAAGGCAAAAAGATAACCTAGAAAAACATGGATAGAGAAAATCAGAGTCACTAAATAAATAAAGCTTAACAACTCAAACTACATAACCAGCAATGGCCAGGAAGTTACATGTATCTCCTCTCTGTACCAAACAAGGCCTAATACAAATAGTTGGGATAAAAAAAAATGTACAATAGTATTACTGGATTTGATTCATTGTACTTTAACAGTAATTCACAATGAATAAAAATTTGTTGTTACTGTATTAATGAGTACTCTGAAAATACTAATTGCATAAAGAATAGAACAACATGGCTTGATGTTCAATGAACCAAAATGAATGCTAACCTGGCAGCCTTTCCAGACTTTGTAGTCTACCTCAGAGGGTGTATATGGCAACTATTTAATGTGTGAAAATCACCATCATCCTTCCATACCATTTAATATCACACAAGATTTGCAGTGTATCTATTCTGTGCAGCTTTTCAGTCTCTGTAATGTAGTTAACTCTTTCCGTACGATCCACCGCATGGTACGCCATTTCCATTTCGGTTGTGTACGTTCAGCCGCATAGTGCGCCAAGCATAATTTGTTTCGTATAAACCGTCAACAAACTGTATTCCCATATTTTAGATTGACTATTTTATATAGATTCTTTCACTGGAGAGTTCCTTCCTTCTTCCCTACGAGGTTCAAGTGGAAAGACATACTTTAGCGTGTGATTTTTTCATTTGGATTTAGTGTTTATTGTAAAAAAAATTGTAAACAAAAATCAGCTGATCGAAATGGCTTCCAGTAGCAGTGAATGTAATGCTAAAAGTCAGTTGATGACGGCTGATGAAGCTTGTCAATTAATTTTTCTTGATGATTCCGATGATAGTTCAGACACTGTAAGTGTTGATAACAACAATGGTGATGACAGTGATCCAGATATCGATTTTTTAGTAGAGGAAAATTAGAGTCTCATGTTGAATATTGACAGTGATGAGGAATACATTCCTTCAGAACCAAAAAAACCAACAGCAGCTGCAGGTAGAGGTAGGGGCAGGGGAAGTGGTAAAGCTACCAAGAAAACTACATCTAGCCCAACTGCCAGGCCTAGGCCATTATAGACCTATCATCTCAGCTGAGTCTGAGTGGTCAGAAATTACAACTGCCAGGCCTAGCTCATCTAGACCTATCATCTCTGCTGAGTCTGAGTGGTCAGAAATTACAACTGCCAGGCCTAGGCCATTCTAGACCTATCATCTCAGCTGAGTCTGAGTGGTCAGAAATTACAACTGCCAGGCCTAGCTCATCTAGACCTATCATCCCAGCTGAGTCTGAGTGGTCAGATATTACAACTGCCAGGCCTAGCTCATCTAGACCTATCATCCCAGCTGAGTCTGAGTGGTCAGAAATTACAACTGCCAGGCCTAGCTCATCTAGACCTATCATCCCAGCTGAGTCTGAGTGGTCAGAAATTACAACTGCCAGGCCTAGCTCATCTAGACCTATCATCCCAGCTGAGTCTGAGTGGTCAGAAATTACAACTGCCAGGCCTAGCTCATCTAGACCTATCATCCCAGCTGAGTCTGAGTGGTCAGAAATTACAACTGCCAGGCCTAGCTCATCTAGACCTATCATCCCAGCTGAGTCTGAGTGGTCAGAAATTACAACTGCCAGGCCTAGCTCATCTAGACCTATCATCCCAGCTGAGTCTGAGTGGTCAGAAATTACAACTGCCAGGCCTAGCTCATCTAGACCTATCATCCCAGCTGAGTCTGAGTGGTCAGAAATTACAACTGCCAGGCCTAGCTCATCTAGACCTATCATCTCAGCTGAGTCTGAGTGGTCAGAAATTACAACTGCCAGGCCTAGCTCATCTAGACCTATCATCCCAGCTGAGTCTGAGTGGTCAGAAATTACAACTGCCAGGCCTAGCTCATCTAGACCTATCATCTCAGCTGAGTCTGAGTGGTCAGAAATTACAACTGCCAGGCCTAGCTCATCTAGACCTATCATCCCAGCTGAGTCTGAGTGGTCAGAAATTACAACTGCCAGGCCTAGCTCATCTAGACCTATCATCTCAGCTGAGTCTGAGTGGTCAGAAATTACAACTGCCAGGCCTAGCTCATCTAGACCTATCATCCCAGCTGAGTCTGAGTGGTCAGAAATTACAACTGCCAGGCCTAGCTCATCTAGACCTATCATCCCAGCTGAGTCTGAGTGGTCAGAAATTACAACTGCCAGGCCTAGCTCATCTAGACCTATCATCCCAGCTGAGTCTGAGTGGTCAGAAATTACAACTGCCAGGCCCAGCTCATCTAGACCTATCATCCCAGCTGAGTCTGAGTGGTCAGAAATTACAACTGCCAGGCCTAGCTCATCTAGACCTATCATTCCAGCTGAGTCTGAGTGGTCAGAAATTACAACTGCCAGGCCTAGCTCATCTAGACCTATCATCCCAGCTGAGTCTGAGTGGTCAGAAATTACAACTGCCAGGCCCAGCTCATCTAGACCTATCATCCCAGCTGAGTCTGAGTGGTCAGAAATTACAACTGGCAGCACTGAAAATAACTTTCGCTTTCATCCACTGCAAAAGCCAGGAGTTAGTCTTGAGCACCTCACAGATTCCTCCTCTGCATTGGATTTTTTTGGGTCATTGTTTGATGATGAAGTTTGTGAAACTTTGTTACCTTGCATCAATTCTTATGCAAAGAAAAGAACTGATATCAACACTCCAGCACGCAAGCGCTCTGTGTTTGCAAGGTGGCAAGACATCACATGACCTGAACTTGACAAGTTCTTGGCAGTGCTGATATATATGGGTTTGTTCAAAGCTTCCTCTATTGCTGACTATTGGTCACTATCAGCAGAATTGTATATTCCTTGGATCCACCATGCTTTCAATCGAGAAAGATTCCAGGACATATACCACACAATGTTGCACTGTGGTGATGAGGCGGCGGAAGGCAAAGAAAAGATAGAACCATTCATGAATCTTCTCCTTTGCAAGTTCTGAAAAGCCTTCTGTCCCTTTCAGGAACTTAGCATCGATGAGATGGTCATTGGCTATAAGGGTAGATGGCAGATCAATGCCTCTAAGCCAAGCAAGTACGACATCAAGACCTTTGGTTTGTGTGACGCTGCCACAGGTTATGTTGTCAACATTCTAACCTATTTTGGAAGAAACACTTCCTACAATCCTGAGGCTGATGCAGATGGTGCACATGCTGTACAAGTTTACGACACTCTTTATTGGAGCATGTTGGCACAGAACATAAAATTTATGCTGATCGCTTTTACACCACACGAAAACTGATTGATCACCTTCTTTTGAAGAAGCAGTACTATAACGGGACTGTCAATCTTCGTCGTGTTGGCTTTCCGCAGGAAACCAAAACATTATCTCTGGAGCACAGAGCAATGAAATGGTACATGCATAATGATAAAACCAAGCTCTGTGTTGCATTCAGAGATAAAAAGGCAAAAAAAAATATTGTGATGGTATCCTCTGATGCCAGAGTGCAAACAAAAGCAGTAAAAGATGTAAACAAGCCAGAAATGATTTTTTTTCTACAACAGAAATATGAATGGGTGCGACAAACTAGACCAGAAGGTGGCATATTACTGTGTCTTTGAACGCAAAACTGTTAAATGGTGGAAAAAAAGTTTCTTCTGGCTGTTGGAAGTGTCGCAGGTAAATGCGTACATTTTATTTTGTTTATGCCGAGCCACTGGCGACAAAAGAGTCTCTTTAAAAGAGTATAAGAAAATGTTGATGAGCCAATTGACACAACACGTCATTCAACAAGAAATGAAACTTCCAGGAAGGCAGCCAGAGGCAAGCTGTCTCGCAAAATCCAGAGGAAGCCGTCACATTGTGGATTATGCTGCAAGAGACCGAGAATAGATGTACTGTGTTGTGTCTATTGCAAGTTGTGGTATCTGCATCTTTCAGCCTAACACTTCCAACTTGCGTACTGGCTTACCTTCTTTCTTTGATTTTTACTTAACTGCCCAGTCTGGTTAATCTCTTACTAGGCCCACAGCAGAGGATGTAGAAATATCTTGATCAGTTTTAGTTCACTGATCCAGAATAGTGCAATTATCTAAAAGTCTCTGAATGTTTTTAACCCTAGTTCTATACAGCTTCTTGGGCCCTTTACCTAGATCTAAAGTAGGAAAACTCTCTAGTTCAAGGTGTTGACCATCTCATCATCACAGACTTGGCACAAATAGCCAACTAAAAAACACTCAGTATAAATTCATATCACTGTGGTGATAGCAATATGGAGGCAAATTTTTGTGCAAAATGAGAATTTATATGAAATTATACTATCTTGGAAGTGATTAGCCTATGAGTATGTGCTCATGTCAGTCATCATTTATTGCAGTTTACACTGTACAAACTGACTACATGTGGTAGAAAATGGACAGTAAGGAAATTTATTCCAGACTCAACAATCAAAAGTGTAGGTTTTTTATGTTTGCTGACTCTTAAAAAAGGTGCATGCCATCCAAGTGCAATTGATGTATCATCTTCTTCTTCTACCTTTTTAGCTCCCAGTGGAGCATAGGTCTTCAACAAACACTTTCCAAGTCGTTGTGTTTTTTACCATTCTTTTAAGATCATTCCATGTCTTCCCCATCATCTTCATCTCTGCTTCTATCTGTCTTCTCCAAGAATTCCTTGGTCTTCCTCTTTGTCTTTATTGATGTATCATGGTTGAGTTTAAAGCAGTTCTTTGGGTTTCAGAGTTCCAGAACCATTTCCTCATATGAAAAATGTGCTGATAATGTACTATCTCACACACTGAGGCTGACCCATTATGTGAACCATATGATATTTGAAAAGTACATGTATGATTCAATATCATACAATATGCCAAAATAAATATGACTGTTTCTACAAACTGGTAAACAAGCAAACAAATATACAACCTGCTATGTTCTGGTCTGCTTGCTCCTTGTTAGCCCTGATTATACGGTTTATTTGGGTTCTGTCACTCTTAAAATTTTCTATCTCTGCCCTCATTTCAACAACAGCCTTTTGCAAATTCTGACAATTGTAAGGTTATTAGGTGAGGTCAGCTGCTACACATTACAAACAATTTTTCTAATGTAGTAAAGTCTTAGTTTAAGCACATCAATTATTTTTCACAAGAATAATGTTCCCTTGAGTAACATCAATAATTGTTTTTATCAACTATTGGTCTATATATAATAGAACTACAGTTAAGCGATTCTCAAATGGGGTCTGAAAAAACAGAGGATGTACTGACGCTCTATCCACATTAAAATAGCTTGCAGAAAAAATTACAGAACACAATCAAAATTTATACATAGCTTTCATTAAACAGGAAAAAGCATTCGACAGAGTAAACAGAGAACAACTGTGGGAGATACTAACAACATACGGCGTAAGCCAACATCTAACCAAATTAATTAAAAGTCTCTACATCAACAGCAGGGTCAGAACAGCAGCAGGCTACACAGACCACTTCGAAGTTAGATTAGGTGTAAGACATGGGTGCGTACTATCCCCCCTACTGTTTATTACATACATGGACTATATCTGCAAGCTAGCCAACCCATCAGAGACAGAGGAGATCAACGAGCTTTTATTTGCAGACAATCAGGCACTAATACATGAAACAGTAGAAGACCTACAAGAACACTTAAACAAACTCAACAGCTCAGGCACAAAATACAACATGAAAAAATAACATCAACAAAACAGAAGTCATGAATGTCACCAAAAATAAACAGAACATCAACATAACTATAGAAGGCAGGCAACTAAAACAAGTATAGGAATTCAAATATCTAGGAAGTTTAGTAACAAACAATAATTCTCAAACAGCAGAAATAGAATCAAGATGCAACAAAGCTTGTCAAATCATTGGACAGTTATCACCACTAATGTCAAACAAGGAAATAACTCTGGAGGCAAAATGAGCACTATTGAGTTATTGAGTTATTTGCGTGTCATCATCATTGCACTCCGAACATGTCCATGAGCACTATACAATACAATAAAAGGTAAAGGTAATGAATGAGACTTGAACCGGCGTCTTAGCACGCGAGTTTCCACCCATATGTGTTCGGTCGCCTACCCAGAAATGTTCGGAGATTTCTGGATAGTGTCGCTTCAAGCATCAAAACTCACGATGCGAGGCAACATTCCTCACCTTCCCAGGTTAATACCCTGGTACCCATTTCTGCCAATGGCTGGGTCGACCGTGGGGGTTTATTTTCCTACCACGAGTACAATTTACACTGCTCCCAGCGGGAATCGAACACGGGTTGTCCGAACGTCTGTAGTCCAGTCGGGTGGTTTTCCCAACTAGGCTACCGAGGCCCCCTATACAATACAATCTTCATCCCAACATTGTACTACCAATGCCAGACCTGGACCCTAGATGCAAGAGCAATAACAAAAATAACCTCTACTGAAATTAAATGTGTTAGACGAATGACAGGAAACAGTCTGTGAGATAAGATCAGAAATGAAGAACTGAGAAAAAAGCTAGGAATAGCCCCCGCCATAGAATATTTAAGGAAACAACAGATAAAATGGTTTGGCCACGTGACAAGGCAGAAAGATCAAAACACAACACAACAAGCCTTCAGCAAACGTTGTGAGAACACTAGACCTAAGAGTCGACCACGAAAAAGATGGATCAATGGAATATTAGAAATTATATCTCCCCTCGTCGCTGAAAGGCAGATGAGGAAGGAAAGAAGAAGAAGAACTATGGTCTAGAAATTAAAAAAACTATTTTGATATTATCTTTTTTAAATGTCGTTTCAATGTTTTTATAGATAGGGTAGACATGTATATTTTCTAGTGTTCCCAGTTCATAAAAAGGCCCTATTAAAACAACATGTTTAAATTTGAAAAAAATATAAATAAATAAAATCCATACTTAGATAATTGCTACAGAACTGAGAGAAATCTGTGTTTCTTTAACTTTAATCAGAATCTTTAGTTTTCTGCTCTAGATTGTTCTGTTCTTTTCAGAAATGTAATGAACTGCTACAGGCATAATGAATGTTCACAGGGAAGAAGTCATTTGAAGAAAATGAGTAAGAGAAATAATAGAGTTTGACTGCATTATAAAAAAAGGTGTATTGTTTCGTTGTCAAACACATTAAAAAAATGTTTGTTTATTAAATAACTTAAATTTCATATTACTTTACTCCCATCCATATACAAGTATCAGTTGTATAATGGTTCCACTTTTCCTACATTTGTTTCATGAATAAATGCTGCATCTGAAGTGACTAATTAGCAGCTAAAAACAACAATAAAAGATAAGTATTATATAATAATAGTCTACATCATTTAAAAAAATGTTCTGTTACATTGTCAGAATTAATTTCCAGTTTTTCTATATCTGCTTCATATAGGTGTTCTGCAACTTAAGCTGGTAATTAGCAAACAATTTGTCTCATCATTGTGTTCAAGATATCTCTTTACTTGAATGAAGTTCACAGTAGTAGCACAGTGTCTAGTCCAGGCTACACAAAGGTTGATTTCACAAAGAATGTATGAAGTAGTTTCTACATGTAAAGTGCAACTAAAGTATGCATTGTCAGGCATAAGCTTAACTTTCCCACTAGGCAAGATGCACCAGTTGAAGGTTTAGCTCATGAAGTTTTCTTAGATGGCTCACAGATTGTACTATCCATGATTCTTGAGATATAACTTGAGATGTGTTAAATTTGAGGCAGAAAGTATTTTGTTTCATGTAATATAACTTGAGATATGTTAAATTTGAGGCATAATATATTTTGCTTCATGTAATATAACTTGAGATATGTTAAATTTGAGGCAGAAAGTATTTTGTTTCATGTAATATAACTTGAGATATGTTAAATTTGAGGCAGAAAGTATTTTGCTTCTTGTAATATAACTTGAGATATGTTAGATTTGAGGCAGAAAGTATTTTGCTTCATGTAATATAACTTGAGATATGTTAAATTTGAGGCAGAAAGTATTTTGCTTCTTTTAAGAAGGTTATGTTACTGGACATATTTACAAACAGAAAAAAATCATGAAACAAAGAAGGTACAGACAAAACTGGTGATATTAGTAAAAAAAAAAATATTAAGCAGATTTTTATATAGATTTTTATGTTTTCTACGAGAAACTAAAATGTTGATGATGATGATACTCTAACCATTGCATCTAATTCTTTCTGCTCCAGTGCAGTAACTCTCGCCTGAAGTTGGGTGACCCAAGAATCTGCACTTTTTTTTTCCTCTGAAATTGAAAAAAAAAAAAAAAAGTATTCAAACAATGTATATGTTGCTGTAACATAAATACAATTTTCAATATTGATTCCAACAGACATTATTTCAAAAAAACAATATTTAAAGCATATTCAGTACATTCATTTATGTGTATTCTTTTATGGCTAGGCCATACTTAAGCATCATCATCATCATGTGCCATGACAGTTGGTGTAGACAATCATATCCTTCCACAATCTCCTATCCACAGTGCATCATATCAATTCTGTTGTTGACTGTTTTCCATGCCATGACACCAAGCTATCTAGTATTTTCTCTTTTTGTCTTCCGCAATCTCTCATTCTCTGTATTTTGCCAGTTGGTACCAAGTATTCCAACTTTCCTCAGCTCATGATGTGCCCAAAACATGTTGATTATTTCTT
Source organism: Megaustenia siamemsis (assembly GCA_032433765.1). Taxonomy (NCBI): domain Eukaryota; kingdom Metazoa; phylum Mollusca; class Gastropoda; order Stylommatophora; family Ariophantidae; genus Megaustenia; species Megaustenia siamemsis. The sequence goes on from JAVIAB010000124.1 coordinate 66,481,918, forward strand.
TCTGATGTTTTTTAGGAGCTCCTTTGTTGTGTTGGCTTCTTTGAGAATTTCTTCATTCATCTTTTTAGCTGTCCAGGGAACTTTCAACATTCTTCTGAGAAATCCCATCTCTGTGACCTCTAATCGTCTTTTCATTTGTTTGTCTACTGTCTATGATTCGCTTCCATAGGTCAAAATTGGTTCTATATAGCACCAATGAACTCTCTTTCTCACTTTTATTGACAAAGGCTTGTTGCATAAGATATTTTTCATTTTCTGAAATGTTATTTTGGCCTGAACCATTCTGCTTTTTATTTCTGTGGTGCAGCTTCCATCTGATGTTATTATTGTGCCCAAGTATTTGACACGCTGCACATGTTTCAGATTTGTCCTGTTAATTTCTTCAATATGACCATTACCATTATGTCTATCATTTCTTGTAGTTCATTCTGTCTCTGATATTAAGACTCTGCCATCTGCATTTCGCAAATTGTTTATGTATACTTATACAGGCTGGAATAACCGAATAGCAAAGCAAGCCTTCATGTGGGAAACAACAGGTAAGAGAAAAAGAGGAAGACCCAGGGAGACACTGAGAAGAACATTGATGAGAGAGGCAAGAGGAGCAGGATTCGGCTCCCTCAATGAGATAGAGCAGCTTGCACAGAACAGAGACAAATGGCGAGATTTGATAAAATATCTTTAAAAGAAAACTGCTAGAACAAAAATTCAGATAGGAGAAGGTGTATCTTGGTCTACGCCCTATGGGCCGGCTACGGCTCGAAAGGTCAATAGATAGATAGATACAGGCTGGCAATATTATTTGGAAAAAAAAACATATTGCAAAGTATAATAATAATAATAATTCTCCTGCTGTATTTAAGTCATATAATCATAGGAGCTCAACTCTTTGACATGTGTCATGATGGAGTGGCAGGAACAACATTATGACATAGATGAACCAGGCACACGGTCAGTATTCATATATGCAAGTTTGTCTGGATTTTTCCTCTAAATCTGTACCATGGCTGACATACTCTGTCTTTGGTGGGCTGGATCTTGGTAATAATTCTAAATTAGAATGCATTATGTGAGATCTGAGAAAATAAATATGTATTTGTAAAGAAAGAACATTAGTTTGTCACCTCAGTTGCACAGACAAAAATTTTAAAACAAAAATTGTGAGCAAATATCTGGGAAGTGGTAATTAGTTTTACTTAAGACTCAAAAAATGAAATGACCAATGGTATATATTTTTATGGTTAGCATGGTTGGTTCTGTGTCTGACCAGAAAAATTCAGTACAGACACATGACTGGGTGAACCTAGGAGTTGTCACCTGGGATCAGACACAACCACTTGTCCTTAGTTGTCCAAATCAGTGACCACTGAGCTACTGCAGCCTCAAGTTTCTCTTATGGTCTGCATTTTTTTCCTGCTGTTTCCCATTTGAGGATTTGCTTTTTAATTCTTTGGTTATTTTTTTCTCACATTGCCTATGTATGGCCCTGCTTCTGTTCTTTTATTTAAATTATATATGACATTGTTTGCTTTTCTGTGAGCTTCTGTAACAAGTAAGCCTTCTTCAACTAAATCACCCTGGTTTGGTCCCAGGATAAGTTACTAGTCTCATGCCTAACCTCTATAAGATAAGGGTCTTCCTCCATACACCCACTAGAACTGTCAGGAATACATAGAAGGACTATACCACTTGAAAGAAGGAGCTGAAATTTGTTATACAAACAATTTTAGATGCAGTATAAACGAGACCATTTCCACAACAGTGCATTTTGTTAATAATAAATGTTTTTCCGTCTTTCTTATGATTTATGACATTTAGGATGAGGTCACTAAAGCTTCAGCTAAATGTTTAAAAAACACTTACTTGCCCTTAAAGGATAAGAATTGGAAAATTTGAAATAGTCAATAGATGCTTTGTCCAAGTGAAATTTCTGCATCCTTGATTCAAGTGTTTTCATTTAGATTAGAAGCAAACACTGATGTATTTGGCACCACACACCAAGCCATGGTTTTGTCTAAGTTAACATAAATTAATTGCAATTTCTATGTAACGGTGATAATGAATTTACCTGTAGCTAACTTAATAAACTTCACCATTGTTGTGCTGTTGCTAGCAATGTCAATCAATTGACACATCTACAAAGTGACAGGACAAATTCCATTTTTTTCACATCACATACATGCCAAGAGATTAGCTTGATTTTTTTGTTTACTGATATATATATATATACCTATAAAAATTCCGAAGTCTTAAAACAACTAAAAATGAAAAGAGAACTTCTGAACACAATTAGAACAAGACAAATGTGATTCTTAGGCCATGTTAAAAGACATAACAGCCTACTGAAAGTGATCCTGGAGGGGAAAATACAAGGTAAAAGAGGCAGAGGCAGACCAAGATTAACATGGACGAGTAACATCAAAAGATGGACAAATCAACCGATGACAACCTGCACCTTCAAAGAAGAAGATAGAGCAAAATGGCGCTCCATGGTAGCCAACCTTCGTTACGGAGACGGCACTCAATGATGATGATGATAAAAATTCACTTTTAAGATTCTTACCAGCTTCATCCAGTTTTTTCAATTCAAGAATAGTTGGATCAGGTTCTGCAGTTAAGCTACACTGGCTTTTTGCACTACTGAACATATAATAACTGTAAAATATATGAGTACGCCAGTAAATAAACAAGTTAAAATAGTTAATAATTCAATTCATGTAAATTTCAATTAAGAAATACGTAATAATTTATGTAAATCTTAATCCATTTATGTAAAATTCCAAATAAATAAACAAGCAATAATTGAATTTATGTAAAACTCTAATTAAATATACAAGCAGTAATTCCGTTAATTTTTTTTCTTTACAAATCCACACCATTTTACTAATGAAATCATTGTTTTCAATATTTATAATTTCATTCAAAGTTATTTTTTAAAAAGCTGCTTTATTTAATAAAACATAAAAAACAAATTTTATAAAAATAAATAATTTATACAATCTGTGACAAATTATAGCTTGTTGTTGTAACATTGGAACATACTTGCAATCTATTTCAGCTTCATCACGGCACAATTTCTCACATTCATCTTCAGAGTTTGCTGGTCGAGTGATCAATGTTGCACCATAGCTTAGCCCTGAAAATAAAAAACTTATTAGAGTTTTACATTAAAATTTTAATTAGTTTTGGAATTATTGGCATGCTATAATTTATTAGAAGAATGTTGAAAGTTCCCTGGACAGCTAAAAAGATTAACAATGAAATTCTCAAAGAGGCCAACACAAAAAGGGAGCTCCTCAGAAACATCAGAAAGAAACAATCAATATTTTTCAGACACATCATGAGTAGAGGAAAGTTGAAATACTTGGTAACAACAGGCAAAATACAGAGAAAGAGAGATTGCGGAAGACAAAGAGAGAAAATACTAGATAGCTTGATGTCATGGCATGGAAAACAGTCAACAACAGAATTGATATGATGCACGGTTGATAGAAGATTGTGGAAGAACATGGTTGCGTCCTGCCATTTCCATCATTTAATCCTGAGTAAGCATCCAGTAATGAAAGTCTGTATCTTCATGATTGTCATTTTTGTTGTTGTCCATGTTTCACAGCCATATAATAATACTGACTTAACATTGGAGTTGAAAATTTTAATTTTTTTATTTAACCTAATTTCTTTGGACTTCCATGTTTCCCAGTGCAATGAATGCTCCTCTTGCTTTTGATATCCTTATTTTGGTATCATTTTCTGTTCCTCCCTCTTTAACTATATTACTGACCAGATATATGTAACATTGTATGTCTAGTAGAGGCATTTCTCCTAGTTTTATTTAGTTATTGCCAACTGCATTAATTCTCATTATTTTGGTCTTATCTCTATCTATTTTCAGTCCCAGCTGTTGTGATCTCTCATCAAGTATGCTCATTTTATCTTGCATCTGTTGATGGTTGTGTGATAGGAGAGCTATGTCATCAGCAAAGTCTAAATCATTAAGTTACTTGGTCTGTAACCACTGGATTCCATTTCTGTTGTTCTGAGTTAATTCATAATCGCCTGTGTGCTGCCGGGGCCCCAAAGGGGAGTAAAGAATTGCGCTGTAGTTCCCTACCAGGCCTGTTCGTAAGAAGCAACTAAGGAGGGTTGGGCATGGGACTGGCTATCTTGTACTGTAAAAAAATTAAGCTGAAAAAACTTCACAAACATGGACAAGTGTTTTTTATAGTCAACACAAAAGCATTTGACAAAGTAAAGTTTGTGGAAATAATCAATATTAAGAATCTGAGAATCATAAAAAAAATATTTACTGGCAACAAACAGCAGCGATACGAATTAGCAAATGCACAGGACAGTTCCAATATATGAAACAAGGATTCAGACAAGGCTGTGTTCTGTCACCGGATTTGTTTTCACTTTATATAAAAATAAGTGAAAATATTATGAGACTAATATTAGACAAAAAAGCATGTATAGTTGTGGAGACCATGGCACCCACAAGCACCTGGGCTGAAAACACAGTCGGTGACCCATAGCTGACTGCTTGCATTCAGTTCAGCAGCAACAGCTGACTAAAATCCTACTCCATCTTTCACAGGCATTCCTGGAGCCTTGTAACAGAGTATGCAGTCTGGCTTAAGCAAGGAGGGAACAAAAAATGCTGCAGTGTGCCAAAGGATTTCTTGGACTGAGAGGTGTAAATATCTCAGCTTGTTGTAATTTATCGTGCAAGTCACAATACAATGCATCTATGCCCACTTAACATGCCTTCAGTGGTGGCTGTGAATGAAGAGAAGTAGTCATTAGATGAACAAAGAAGAAAAAGAAGTATGGATGTAAAGACTAGAGCAGTGCACACAAAGACATGCAATTATAACATTTTATCACTTCTCCATGCAGTGACAGAGACATGTAACAACAAAGGAAAATCACTAATTCAGACAATTCGAGCAGCACAAGAACGACAAATGATATAAACCACAACACCTTTTAGGTATCAGTGAAAAGAGAAAAGAGTTAGGTATCAGTGAAAAGAGAAAAGAGTTAGGTATCAGTGAAAAGAGAAAAGAGTTAGGTATCAGTGAAAAGAGAAAAGAGTTAGGTATCAGTGAAAAGAGAAAAGAAGAAGAGAAGATCACTACTCCACCTCCTCTCCCGTTTTCAACTTTAAGCTCATATCAGGAACAGGAATATTTTTATTATGCTTTACATTCTCACATACTGTAGTGTGTTACTCTTATCATATAATGCATTCTTTCTATTCTTACTTGTTGACTATCCCCTATTCTCTGTCAATATTATTAACTAACAACTCTATTCTCTAACCAGTCTTAAAATGAAATGATATCTCGTGCAGCTTAAATCTTAATCATGAAAACATTACTAACTGTAGGTGTAGGCTGAGCTGAGTTAAAAGAATTTTTTTAACAAGAAATTTCAAATAACTAAGATTTGTACAGTAATTAATTTATTAAAAATTCAATATTCATTATTGTGACAGTTGTGGGTGTTTCCGTGGACCACTTTTTAATAACTTGTGGTTTTGATAGATAATGTTATTGCTATAATAAGGTTATCATTGTTATGAGACATGATAATAATAATAAATATAATAATATTAATATTTCTGTAATAATTTTTAAAATATATATATCTGTATATCAATTATTATAATTTTCAGTTTAATTTTGTTTCACTTATTTTTTATTTAAATTTTTTTCTTTTATTGTAAGTCTTAGTCTTCTCTTCTAGCTAGTCTTTTTACTTCATCTCATTTATAATTTGTCACTTTTATTTTATTTTTCTGATAAATTATCTATCATTTGTCCTTGTTATCTTCACTTTACTCATTTACTGACTTAGTTAGAGTTAGAGGTAAGAGACTTTGACTTTACTTTACCGTTACCAGTATATTTACTACAAACTACTGAAGGAGTGAAAGTGAAATTATTACATTACTGTAAGTGTATTTACTGACTCAATTATGTCTTATTTACTGAAAAGTGAAATATTAATATTGTTTTGATTTTCGCCGTCAAAGGACTGCAGTTGAGTAACCCTCATTAAGCATTATTTTCTCATGACTTTTGTAACATATCACAGCAAAATATGACGAAAGTCGCATGCGTGTCGTCAAGTACTTCTCTCACAACTCTGTACCCTACAAACAGTGGAAATAAAGAAGGCGGCCTCAAAGCCGGAAGAGGCAGGTTTTTGTGTTTCTTTTTCTGACAATTTATACAAATGTTGCAACATTTTCGCTAAATAAATAACGCAGAATATTAATTATGTTTACATGTGTTCTGTTTTCATATTCTTCACATAAAAAAAATAAATGTTACAGAATTCAGAGCATGGGTTCATAAATTTATACATTTATTGTCCATGCCGAGAGGTGTTGGCGTTGGAATATAATGTTTGTTCCTCCATAAGTCTAGATCTTTGCGGGCTGGTCTGGTAACAGTTCAACCGTATTTTTTTCCAGGGACAAAGCATTTTTTTACCTTTGCCTACCCCTGTCTTTCCTGCCTTTTATTTTTACAGTTGTTACTAAGTATTCCAACTCGATTTTCTCCATACATGCTCCGTAAATCTGAACTGTATTTTTCTAATTTGTTTTATAATCTTCCTCCCTTCATCTGCCTCTTCTTTTAGTACCACTTTATTTAATTGTTTGACTGTCCATGACTTGTTTGTTTACTGTCAGTATCATCATCACTGCACACTTGAAGAATTCATAAGTGCTCCAATATCTGACCCACGTGCACGAACTCCGTAGAACGACTTGGGATCCATGGTATGGGTAGGTTTCTGCTTCTCGAGCAGTGACCATATTTATGGTCTACTTTTTTTCCATTTTAACTGTCAAGGGTTCTTTAATGTGTGCAATTGCACACTGTTCCTCCTGAATATTGCCGTTGTCCGAGGGGGTTAGACATTAGATGATTGGTTATTATTGGTTATGGAAGGCCTCGGCATCACAGCAAACGAATTAAAATCCATAATTGCTCAACCGCCCGTGCCAGTGGAATCATACGAATTACCAACTCATCTCCCAAACAAAGAAAGGTAACTGTAGTCCACATCGTAGCAGTCTCAGCACACGCCAAAAGACATAAGGCGAAACCGCACAGAAAGTGAACACAGCCGACTGTTCCCTGTCATACGATATCATCATTCATCGTAAAACAGCGGGATATCGAAGCAGGATCAAAACGGATGAGACACACAGTATATCTTTAGCATCAGAGCAAGGATATAGTGTGATATTTTAACTTTCCAATCGGGCACATCTAATTCAACAATGTTCAAATTTTTTTTTTTATATACAGTCTATGAAACGATGGATCATTTAAGAAGGACCGAAGTCTCCCAGCAATTCATAAGCGCATCGCGACCAACGGACTCGTGATGGTGTTTATGGGTCACAAACTATTCAAGACCCTACTGTATTTTTCTCAATGGCAGTCCTGAAAAATGGATTACGCCCAAGGACGTAAGGACGAGGAAAATAAGCAGTCATCTGTCCAAGGCGAACTGATAATCACGATGATGGATAACTATCATTCTTTTCGTGTTATTAATAGACACCGCTTGCATATTAATTTCTAATCTATTCAACATGGATGCAGTCATTAGTATTGCCAGTTTCACCAACGATCCTGATAGTGTTAAACAAAACAAAAAACAAACATATTTGTATGGTATTTATCCCACTCTTGGGTCTGCCGGGGGAGTTATATGACTGGAGAATAGAGATCGCACGTCTAATGCAGTCGCTACGAGATGTTTCCCCATACGCATTAGTAGTAGCTTCTGTCAGGCATAGACGACTATGGAATTTGCAGCGCCCCTATGAAATATTTTTTTCTTTTCTTTTGCCGTGTATTCTCTTATTATATAAAGCTGTCTGCTTCCTGCTTGAGTTGAAGTTTTAGAGTGTTTCCAAAGATTGTGGTCTACAGCTATTTCTTCCCAGACTGCAGGGTTTATGTTCAGTCTTCATGTATCGTTTACACATGTCTATAAATCATAGTTTTGGGAGCTCCCAGTTCTTTTGTCATCTGCTAGTTATAAATTATATCTTTTGGTATGCGACAATCTTTTATACGGTGTAATATACGTTGTTTGAGCAGCGTGTAGATGTTAGGGAGACCAGTTCGAGTAGGGACCTTCACATTTGTCACTTTGACTTTCAGATAATACCAAGGTTACGGCGCTGGCATCGCATGTGGAATACATTTAGCATTAGCCTTCTATGCTTAAATTGTCCATGATTCGTGGCCATATGAAAGGATACTGATGATGCTGACGTTGTAAACTGCGGCCCTTGTTTTAGTTGTCAGTTTCCAGCCAGGCGAAGACGGTAGCAGCTTTCCAGATATATCAGTGTCAATTTCTGTATCTAAACTAAAAATAGATCGTTGTTGATAGTATACCCCAGGTAGCGATACTGCTGCACGGCATGAAGTTTGTAGTTGTCGATACACGTACGTACACGTACGCACACACACACACACACACACACACACAGAGAGAGAGAGAGAGAGAGAGAGAGAGAGAGAGTATATAAAGTAATGAAAGTTTGATATGCATAGTGTAGTATTATACACCTATGTAGACATATAGGGAGAGATGAATTAAATGAAGTAAAGAAAGAATAACTTTTAACTTTTACACTGCAACAAAACGATCATAAGTCACCTGTTATTTTAATAAAGACAGCCCATAGAAATATATCTTTAAGTGTGCGTTGGTTTCGGTAATACATGGCAATTTGCTTGTGTTAATGTTCTGACAGACTGATGATGTAAAAAGGATGTCTCTAAAAGTTAACCTTGGTGAAATTTGAGAAGTATAAAGATGTAGCACACATTAGTGTTTTCAACAAGTCAGGACTCAGTTGGCCGCCGTTCAACAAGAATGACTTAGACTTTTAACTTATTGCAATCGGGAATATCCAAACACAAAAGTCATGAACACGTTACGTTTCTATTTCCACTTAGATCGGCGAGCAGCTTGCTGGTGATCATAACTGTTGAGTTATTTGTAGGTTTCTCTCTCTCTCTCTCTCTCTCTCTCTCTCTCTCTCTCTCTCTCTCTCTCTCTCTCTCTCTCTCTCTCTCTCTCTCTCTCTCTCTCTCTTTGCGATCAAGACTCAATCAGAGTAGGATTCCAGACTCTCTCATGAAGTCAGCTGTCTGTTTAAACGAATCGATTGTCCCGTATAGTTTTTCTTCCCGGGAGGTGGGCGTGGACCACATTACTCTTCTCAGGTCTGTGAACTGGGGGGGGGGGGGCAATCCTGTAGAACATATTTTGTAGCCATAGTGTACAGTGGCATAGGCTGGTTGTACCTATTTTGAATTTGGCGAACATGTGATTTCTCATTCTATTGTGGCCAGCGCGTAGGCGAAGTATGATTACTTGATCCCTCCTTGATAGATGGTGGTATCCGTCACTCTCGTTATGCTTTGGGTGTTCTCGTTTCCATTTTCATGGAACTGACCTTTGAGGATGGATTTGGCTTCATCATAACTGAGCGGATGGTTCTCTTGTGGTAATCCCCCTCCCTCTTTAACTAATTTGTCTGTGCAATTCTGAATGACTACTCTCTGGAAGTTATTGCATAGTTGGTCCAGGGTTGTTCTCAAGTCATCTAGTTCATTGTTCTTGTGGCTTTTTAGAGCTGATAGTACTGCCAGTGCATCAGTCAGAATCACCAATTTATTGTGCATGTTATTTTTGTGTTGAGTAGCCAGTGTTGCAGCATCTCTGATGGCCTCAGTTTCTGCTCTAAATTTGTTTGAGAATTTTCCAGTAGCTATTGGCTTGGTGATCTCGTCCTGATTATTCAGCGTCAAGAACACACCTCCCCCTCCATTTCTGGTGGCATTTGTAGCAGAGCCATCTGTGTTTATGTGGGACCAAGAGTCCTGTGGGTAAGTATCGTGTATGTGCTTTTCTGCTACGTGTTTTCTTTCTGTGTCTGATTTTGGGTGCCTTTTTCGTGATTCTTGTTATATTTTCCTTAAGTTCTGGTATTTTATGTTTTCCATGAGGAGATATATCAGATGGACCCAAGGGTTTCGATATTGTTTGGGAAAGTACTGGGTCTTCAGCAGTTAGTTCATTGGCAATTGCAGTGAAGTTGCGCCTCTTTAGTCTTACAATTCCGGAACCAGATATTCTTTGGTGCATGTGGTGGCTAAGGAGCCTTCTATATTTCTCCGCTTGTTGCAATACTTTAGTGACCCGTCTGTCATCTAAGGGTTGTAAACCTATTACTGTTTCTAGAGTCTTGATAGGTGTAAATTTCATAGCACCAGTGATGATACGGGCAGCTTGGTTCTGTGTTCTGTTAATTTTGCTAAGGTGTGATTTGGAAGCCATAACCCAGGCTGTGACTCCATACTCTAAAACTGGTCTGACTCTTCCTACGTATAGTCTTTTCAAAATATTGCTGTCTGCCCCCCAGTCCGTTCCTGCCAATTTCTTCATAATATTTGTTTGTTTTCTGGCTTTTTTCCTTTCTCTGTCTATCTGATTTTTCCAAGTCATTCTGCGATTCATGGTGACGCCAAGATATGTTGGGTTTTGGTCAATAGGGAGTGTATGGTCTTTTATCTTCAAGTTTGCAGATAGTGTGTTTCTTGATAGGCTGAAAATTGTATATCTAGTTTGTTTTTTTTCGTTGATTGGTAAGAACCAGGTATTCGCCATTTTTCAAGTTCACCTAGGGCATCTTGCATCCTGGGTCCAGCCACCGACATACTTTCCTCGCGAGCCCGTAACGCCAGATCATCTGCGTATATTACTGAGTGTATTCTGGGTGGAATGTCCTTTACGATGTCATTTATGAACATTAAAAAGAGTGTTGGGGACAAGACTCCGCCTTGTGGGACACCTTGTTCGATAGTGACCTTCTTACTTAGTTGACCTTGAACTTGTACTCTGGCCGTTCTATCCTTAAGGTATTGAGAGACCCAATTGAATAAACGACCCTGGATGCCAAGTCTACAAAGCTTATTCTTTAAACCCTCTCGCCAAACCCTATCAAAAGCCTTCTCCATGTCGATCCACACTGCCAGTGTGTGTGTTTCTTTTCTTGTAGAGCATCCTCTATTTCCTGTGCAATGTAGGTGACCAGGTCTTCAGTTGATCTGTGCTGACGGAAGCCACTTTGTTGTGGTACGATTTGTTGTTTTGTCTCCAAATGCCACATAAGTCTCCTGTTAAGCAGCCTTTCCATGAGTTTACTCAGGCAGCTCAATAGGCTAATTGGTCTATAGCTACTTGGGTCTAGTGGGTCTTTTCCACGCTTGAGGATGGGCACCATAATAGCTTCTTTCCAGATTGCCGGCACATGACCTCTCTTCCAGCTAGCATTTATTATCCTTAGAAGCTGGCTCTTGGCTTTCTGTCCCAGATTTAGGATCATTTCGTTGGAGATTCCATCTTTACCAGGGGAACTTTTGAGCTTCAATCCTTTGAGGGCAACATCTAATTCAGTTGGGGTAAAGATTGTCGTCTGATGCTCTTCTGGTGCTAAAGACTTGTGTTTTGCATCTTGGTTTTCCCGTCTTGCAGCTTTCTGTTTGTCTATTGGAATGTTTATTCTACTAATGTTTCTGTAAGTCTCTATCAGTAGATTTGCTGCCCTTTTGCCTGTAAGGATGTTCTGATTGTGTGCTAATGATATTGGAGGTCGGCAGCTGTTTTCGTCGCTCAGAGCTTTCGCAAGTTTCCATAGATTATGACCATTTATGTCTAGATTAACCCTTCCAGTACGAAAGGTTTTTATCAATTTAGCGGTAGAGATTTCAGAGACAATTAAAAAAAAATGTTTTTAAATATCAATCTATATATTTATATTTATTTAACACTTAACATATTATATATTAATTTTTTAGATAATTAAACAAGGAATTATATTTCACCAATACTAAGATGATACAAGATTAAACAAAATATAGTTTGATGAGTTTACACTAATTAAATTGAGAGTGATGCGCTGTGCGGCTAAACGTGCGGAAAGAGTTAAGGCTCTCTGTTTTGTCTATCCAGCTCTGTCTTGCTGATATCGTGACCTCTCGTCTGTATTTGGCAGAGGCTGCTTTGTAGGCAATATTGCTCTCTGTGCTGTGTGATGTTTCAGCTAGTTCTTTGGCAGAGTCTAGTTCCTCTTCTAGTCTTTGTATTTCCTTGCTCCAGTATGGCTTGTAGTTTCTTCTTGCTCCTCTAGGAATGGATTCTTTAGCTCTCAGGATTTCATTTGTTAACCGCTCTATCATATTATTGACCTTCTTTTCGTGGGTGTTGATAGGCTCAGTATATGAGTAGTAGGTGTGGCTGTTTTGACCTCCAAAAGTGCATGTGCATGCACCGAAAGACAATAGATTTGGCACCGATACTGCACGAAACATGCACCAAAAAAAAAAAAAAAAAAAAAATTTTGAATTCGCTATTTTTTCGAAATTGATTATTTTTTTGGGGGGGAGGAATTTTTTTTTCGGTTCGTCAGTTTGTCGAAACGGTCTACTGTGTCTGAGAGATTAACGCAGGTAAATTCAAAAGATCGTGTCTCGCTGGTAATCGGCTTATCGCTCCGTGCGGGTCCGGTGATCGCCTCTCGCGGTGTGATATTTGTGAAAGAGTATTTTAAAAGAGTATATTTGTGAAAGTAAAAATTCAGAATTTTTTAAAAATTATGTATTTGTGAAAAAAAACTCAGAATTATTAAAAATAAAAAATTAAAAAAATAGTCTCCCACCAGGATTCGAACACGGGACTGCGTGACAGGCCAGGCACTTACCACACGGTCCACTTCGTCACTTTGTCGAACGGTCTACTGTGTCTGAGAGATTAACTCAGGTAAATTCAAAAGATCGTGTGTCAAACAGTCCGGCTCAGGATATTTCAGTTAACCAACTCAGGTAAAACCCCGATTGAAAAGAAAACGGACTTATGTTAACAATAATAAAATATAATGATGAAAAATTAATATTTTTAAAAATTTTAAATGAAGGGAAATTTAAAATTATAGGCGATCTCGTAACTGATTGGGTCGCGGATCTCGCACTACATTTTTTTAGTGATCATGTGCCACCCTCAACACCTTCATCATCCCTTCATGTCCTATCATCATCATCATAAAGCCACACCCTCAACACCATTGATGGAGGGGGGGGGGGTTATTAGGCGACAGGAGGTGGCATGTACAAAATGCTGACAAGCAATGACGTTGAAGGGGTATTGTTAGGAAAAGGATTAGGTAAATACGACTAGCTCGCGGGCGGGAACGGGTTGGTCGTCACAGGTGTGTTATTGTAGTATCGCTAACATCATGTGCCAGTATAGCGGTTCTTGGGGAAAGATTATTGGTCGTGTGTGTTATCGCTACCAACATCATCATGTGTCGTGTAGTAAGGTGTGCTAATATTAAATAGTGACGCTCGCTCTTTCTCATTCAATGTAAAGCAAAACAAAATTCTATATTTCACAACTTTATTAATACATCACATATATATATATATATATATATATATATATATATATATATATATATATATATATATATATTACTGTCCAGTTGCTGATAATTTTAACCGTATGGGTTTCCTACACAACCACCCTCCATTTTGACAAAACCTTGATCAAAGCTGGAATAGGTAATCGGTGACTCTGCTGAAACATCCTGGGCATCCATATCGGCTGCCGGATCTGTCGTCTGATTAACAAGAGTGAGGTCCCCTTGGTTAACAAAAAGGGGCGTGTAGTTGATCTGGTTAACAACAGGCGGCGTGTAGTTGAGGTTAGCATAAGCGTTTTCGAGACTGCCTTAACGCCATCTTTAGACAATGGAACTACCCCCTCTGCCTTCATGTCCTATCATCATCATGTGTACCCTCAACATCATCAACCCTTCATGTCCTATCATCATCATCATGTGCCACCCTCAACAACATCATCAACCCTTCATGTCCTATCATCATCATGTGCCACCCTCAACACCATCACCATCCCTTCATGTCCTATCATCTGGTTAACAAAAAGTAGCATAAGCGTTTTCGAGACTGCCTTAACGCCATCTTTAGACAATGGAACTACTCCCTCTGCCTTCATGTCCTATCATCATCATGTGCCACCATCAACAACATCATTAACCCTTCATGCCCTATCATCATCATGTGCCACCCTCAACACCATCACCATCCCTTCATGTCCTATCATCAGCATCATCAGCATCATCATCAACCTATCATCAAGCCACATAAAGTATCAATCAGCAAAATTCTCTCTCTCTCTCTCTCTCTCTCTCTCTGTCTCTCTCACTTTCATGGTAAACCAAAACAAAATAGGCTCATACTCAAAAAGTCGACCTCAAAACTCTACAAATCTACTCCCATACTCATACTAGTTAGACACAACGAACCGATCGTTATTTCTAAAGCCAAAAAAGAGTTTGGCCAATTCGCAAATATTTTACCACCATAACACACAAATTTAGGCTCATATTCAAAAAGTCGACATCAAAACCATTAAAATCTACTCACATAGTCGTAATAGTTAGACACAGCGAGTAGAAAGTTATATTCTAGGTCCAAAAAGTTTGGCCAAATCACTAACAATTTACCCACAGAACAAAATAAATATAGACTCATATTCAAAAAGTCGACCTCAAAACCATAAAAATCTACTCCCATACTCATACTAGTTAGACACAACGAACCGATCGTTATTTCTAAAGCCAAAAAAAAGTTTGGCCAAATCACTAAGATTTTACCACCATAACACACAAATGTAGGCTCATATTCAAAAAGTCGACATCAAAACCATAAAAATCTACTCCCATACTCATACTAGTTAGACATATCGAACAGATAGTTATATCCAATGTCAAAAAAAGTTAGACCAAATCGCAAGCATTTTACTCCCAGAACACAAAAATGTAGGCTTAGATTAAAAAGTCGATCTTAAAACTCTACAAATCTACTCCCACACTCATACTAGTTAGACACAACGAACCGATCGTTATTTCTAAAGCCAAAAAAAGTTTGGCCAATTCGCAAATATTTTACCACCATAACACACAAATTTAGGCTCATATTCAAAAAGTCGACATCAAAACCATAAAAATCTACTCACATAGTCATACTAGTTAGACACAACGAGCAGGAAGTTATATTCAAGGTCCAAAATGTTGGACCAAATCACTAAGATTTTACCACCATAACACATCCAAGACCTCTCGAACCACGCACTTAATAAACCACAAACTCACGAACAACGAACTTAACAAACCAGGAACTCACGAACCACGAACTTTAAAAACCACGAACTCACGAACCACGAACTTTAAAAACCACGAACTCACGAACCACGAACTTTAAAAACCACGTATTCACGAAACACAAACTTTAAAAACCACGAACTCACGAACCACGAACTTTAAAATCCACGTATTCACGAACCACGAACTCACGAACCACGAACTTTAAAAACCACGAACTCGCGAACCACGAACTCACGAACCACATACTTAACAAACCACGAACTCGCAAACAACGAACCACGACCATACGAACCATGGACTTAACGAACCATCAGCTCACGAACCACGACTCCACGAACCATGGACTTAACGAACCATCAACTCACGAACAACGAACCACGACCCCACGAACCACGACCCCACAAACCATGGACTTAACGAACCACGAACCACGACCCCACGAACCATGGACTTAACGAACCACGAACCACGACCCCACGAACCATGGACTTAACAAAGGCAGCGTCGAGAAGAGATATAATTTGCGGTCTCTTGCTCTTCTGTTCGCCTCTGCTGCTGGTATGTTTCCTAGCGCTTCTAATTGTACATCGACCCATCCTTTTTCGTGGTCGACAGTTGGGTCTGGTGTTCTCACAACATTTTGCTGAAGGCTCGTTGTGTTTTTGATCTGTCTGCCCTGTCACCTAGCCAAAATATTTTATCTGTTGTTTCCTTATATATTCTATGATGGGGGCTATTCCTAGCTTTCTTCTCAGTTCTTCATTTCTGAGCTTATCTCTCAGACTGTTTCCTGTCATTCGTCTAACACATTTCATCTCTGAGATCACAATAATTTAGGCACATACTCAAAAAGGCGACCTCAAAACCATAAAAATCTACTCCCACACTCATCTAAAAGTTACACCAAAACCGCACGAGATTTTGCACCGGGCAAAAACATGCACAAGTTTGACACGCGCACCAGTTTGGCACAATGCACCTTCGTAAGGGGCGTAACAATCAGCCTTCGTAAGGGGCGTATCAATCATGAAAGTGATTATCAAAGTAAATTTTTGGTACAAATAATAATACATAAATATTATTATATGGGGAACTTCCGAGGCGATAATAGGGAATAATAGAACAAAGAAGTATGTGTTAGCACTCGGAAAAATTGACAGACAAACAACAATAGAAAAAAACGAAGAACAATATATGGTCCGAAGTGGGATCGAACCCGTACTCAGTGGCACCGCGCCTTGCCACGAGAAGCCGAACGCTTGGTACACTGCCACGCAGCCAACTAAAAAATTGGCTATTGCAGTAGTGTCTTCCACGAAAGGCGATCTCAATGACTATAGCATAGGGTAACGATCACAGACCGGAAATAAATTGTATATTTGTACTTTCCTATTAATGCAAGTATCTCCCAGTAGGGCTGAATACTTGTGTTGTAGACAAACATTTATTGGACGAAACAGCACGAATAGTAGTTCCCAGTGGTTATATACTGGGTACAAATAATAATACATAAATATTATTATATGGGGAACTTCCGAGGCGATAATAGGGAATAATAGAACAAAGAAGTATGTGTTAGCACTCGGAAAAATTGACAGACAAACAACAATAGAAAAAAACGAAGAACAATATATGGTCCGAAGTGGGATCGAACCCGTACTCAGTGGCACCGCGCCTTGCCACGAGAAGCCGAACGCTTGGTACACTGCCACGCAGCCAACTAAAAAATTGGCTATTGCAGTAGTGTCTTCCACGAAAGGCGATCTCAATGACTATAGCATAGGGTAACGATCACAGACCGGAAATAAATTGTATATTTGTACTTTCCTATTAATGCAAGTATCTCCCAGTAGGGCTGAATACTTGTGTTGTAGACAAACATTTATTGGACGAAACAGCACGAATAGTAGTTCCCAGTGGTTATATACTGGGTACAAATAATAATACATAAATATTATTATATGGGGAACTTCCGAGGCGATAATAGGGAATAATAGAACAAAGAAGTATGTGTTAGCACTCGGAAAAATTGACAGACAAACAACAATAGAAAAAAACGAAGAACAATATATGGTCCGAAGTGGGATCGAACCCGTACTCAGTGGCACCGCGCCTTGCCACGAGAAGCCGAACGCTTGGTACACTGCCACGCAGCCAACTAAAAAATTGGCTATTGCAGTAGTGTCTTCCACGAAAGGCGATCTCAATGACTATAGCATAGGGTAACGATCACAGACCGGAAATAAATTGTATATTTGTACTTTCCTATTAATGCAAGTATCTCCCAGTAGGGCTGAATACTTGTGTTGTAGACAAACATTTATTGGACGAAACAGCACGAATAGTAGTTCCCAGTGGTTATATACTGGGTACAAATAATAATACATAAATATTATTATATGGGGAACTTCCGAGGCGATAATAGGGAATAATAGAACAAAGAAGTATGTGTTAGCACTCGGAAAAATTGACAGACAAACAACAATAGAAAAAAACGAAGAACAATATATGGTCCGAAGTGGGATCGAACCCGTACTCAGTGGCACCGCGCCTTGCCACGAGAAGCCGAACGCTTGGTACACTGCCACGCAGCCAACTAAAAAATTGGCTATTGCAGTAGTTTCGTCCAATAAATGTTTGTCTACAACACAAGTATTCAGCCCTACTGGGAGATACTTGCATTAATAGGAAAGTACAAATATACAATTTATTTCCGGTCTGTGATCGTTACCCTATGCTATAGTCATTGAGATCGCCTTTCGTGGAAGACACTACTGCAATAGCCAATTTTTTAGTTGGCTGCGTGGCAGTGTACCAAGCGTTCGGCTTCTCGTGGCAAGGCGCGGTGCCACTGAGTACGGGTTCGATCCCACTTCGGACCATATATTGTTCTTCGTTTTTTTCTATTGTTGTTTGTCTGTCAATTTTTCCGAGTGCTAACACATACTTCTTTGTTCTATTATTCCCTAAATTTTTGGTATGGGGATATCTATTGGTGCATTGTGCCAAACTGGTGCGCGTGTCAAACTTGTGCATGTTTTTGCCCGGTGCAAAATCTCGTGCGGTTTTGGTGTAACTTTTAGATGAGTGTGGGAGTAGATTTTTATGGTTTTGAGGTCGCCTTTTTGAGTATGTGCCTAAATTATTGTGATCTCAGAGATGAAATGTGTTAGACGAATGACAGGAAACAGTCTGAGAGATAAGCTCAGAAATGAAGAACTGAGAAGAAAGCTAGGAATAGCCCCCATCATAGAATATATAAGGAAACAACAGATAAAATAGTTTGGCTAGGTGACAGGGCAGACAGATCAAAAACACAACGAGCCTTCAGCACAATGTTGTGAGAACACCAGACCCAACTGTCGACCACGAAAAAGGATGGGTCGATGTACAATTAGAAGCGCTAGGAAACATACCAGCAGCAGAGGCGAACAGAAGAGCAAGAGACCGCAAATTATATCTCTTCTCGACGCTGCCTTTGTTAAGTCCATGGTTCGTGGGGTCGTGGTTCGTTAAGTCCATGGTTCGTGGGGTCGTGGTTCGTGGTTCGTTAAGTCCATGGTTTGTGGGGTCGTGTTTCGTGGGGTCGTGGTTCGTTGTTCGTGAGTTGATGGTTCGTTAAGTCCATGGTTCGTGGAGTCGTGGTTCGTGAGCTGATGGTTCGTTAAGTCCATGGTTCGTATGGTCGTGGTTCGTTGTTTGCGAGTTCGTGGTTTGTTAAGTATGTGGTTCGTGAGTTCGTGGTTCGCGAGTTCGTGGTTTTTAAAGTTCGTGGTTCGTGAGTTCGTGGTTTTTAAAGTTTGTGTTTCGTGAACACGTGGTTTTTAAAGTTCGTGGTTCGTGAGTTCGTGGTTTTTAAAGTTCGTGGTTCGTGAGTTCGTGGTTTTTAAAGTTCGTGGTTCGTGAGTTCCTGGTTTGTTAAGTTCGTTGTTCGTGGGTTTGTGGTTTATTAAGTGCGTGGTTCGAGAGGTCTTGGATGTGTTATGGTGGTAAAATCTTAGTGATTTGGTCCAACATTTTGGACCTTGAATATAACTTCCTGCTCGTTGTGTCTAACTAGTATGACTATGTGAGTAGATTTTTATGGTTTTGATGTCGACTTTTTGAATATGAGCCTAAATTTGTGTGTTATGGTGGTAAAATATTTGCGAATTGGCTAAACTTTTTTTGGCTTTAGAAATAACGATCGGTTCGTTGTGTCTAACTAGTATGAGTATGGGAGTAGATTTGTAGAGTTTTAAGATCGACTTTTTAATCTAAGCCTACATTTTTGTGTTCTGGGAGTAAAATGCTTGCGATTTGGTCTAACTTTTTTTGACATTGGATATAACTATCTGTTCGATATGTCTAACTAGTATGAGTATGGGAGTAGATTTTTATGGTTTTGATGTCGACTTTTTGAATATGAGCCTACATTTGTGTGTTATGGTGGTAAAATCTTAGTGATTTGGCCAAACTTTTTTTTGGCTTTAGAAATAACGATCGGTTCGTTGTGTCTAACTAGTATGAGTATGGGAGTAGATTTTTATGGTTTTGAGGTCGACTTTTTGAATATGAGTCTATATTTATTTTGTTCTGTGGGTAAATTGTTAGTGATTTGGCCAAACTTTTTGGACCTAGAATATAACTTTCTACTCGCTGTGTCTAACTATTACGACTATGTGAGTAGATTTTAATGGTTTTGATGTCGACTTTTTGAATATGAGCCTAAATTTGTGTGTTATGGTGGTAAAATATTTGCGAATTGGCCAAACTCTTTTTTGGCTTTAGAAATAACGATCGGTTCGTTGTGTCTAACTAGTATGAGTATGGGAGTAGATTTGTAGAGTTTTGAGGTCGACTTTTTGAGTATGAGCCTATTTTGTTTTGGTTTACCATGAATGTGAGAGAGACAGACAGAGAGAGAGAGAGAGAGAGAGAGAGAGAGAATTTCGCTGATTGATACTTTATGTGGCTTGATGATAGGTTGATGATGAGTGGCCAAACTTTTTTTTGCTTTAGAAATAACGATCGGTTCGTTGTGTCTAACTAGTATGAGTATGGGAGTAGATTTGTAGAGTTTTGAGTTCGACTTTTTGAGTATGAGCCTATTTTGTTTTGGTTTACCATGAATGTGAGAGAGAGACAGAGAGAAAGAGAGAGAGAGAGAGGGAGAGAGAGGAGAGAGGGAGAGAGAGAGAGAGAGAATTTCGCTGATTGATACTTTGTGTGGCTTGATGATAGGTTGATGATGATGCTGATGATGCTGATGATAGGACATGAAGGGATGGTGATGGTGTTGAGGGTGGCACATGATGATGATAGGACATGAAGGGTTGATGATGTTGTTGATGGTGGCACATGATGATGATAGGACATGAAGGCAGAGGGGGTAGCTCCATTGTCTAAAGATGGCGTTAAGGCAGTCTCGAAAACGCTTATGCTACTTTTTGTTAACCAGATGATAGGACATGAAGGGATGGTGATGGTGTTGAGGGTGGCACATGATGATGATAGGACATGAAGGGTTGATGATGTTGTTGAGGGTGGCACATGATGATGATGATAGGACATGAAGGGTTGATGATGTTGAGGGTACACATGATGATGATAGGACATGAAGGCAGAGGGGGTAGTTCCATTGTCTAAAGATGGCGTTAAGGCAGTCTCGAAAACGCTTATGCTAACCTCAACTACACGCCGCCTGTTGTTAACCAGATCAACTACACGCCCCTTTTTGTTAACCAAGGGGACCTCACTCTTGTTAATCAGACGACAGATCCGGCAGCCAATATGGATGCCCAGGATGTTTCAGCAGAGTCACCGATTACCTATTCCAGCTTTGATCAAGGTTTTGTCAAAATGGAGGGTGGTTGTGTAGGAAACCCATACGGTTAAAATTATCAGCAACTGGACAGTAATATATATATATATATATATATATATATATATATATATATATATATATATATATATGATGTATTAATAAAGTTGTGAAATATAGAATTTTGTTTTGCTTTACATTGAATGAGAAAGAGCGAGCGTCACTATTTAATATTAGCACACCTTACTACACGACACATGATGATGTTGGTAGCGATAACACACACGACCAATAATCTTTCCCCAAGAACCGCTATACTGGCACATGATGTTAGCGATACTACAATAACACACCTGTGACGACCAACCCGTTCCCGCCCGCGAGCTAGTCGTATTTACCTAATCCTTTTCCTAACAATACCCCTTCAACGTCATTGCTTGTCAGCATTTTGTACATGCCACCTCCTGTCGCCTAATAACCCCCCCCCCTCCACCAATGGTGTTGAGGGTGTGGCTTTATGATGATGATGATGATGATAGGACATGAAGGGATGATGAAGGTGTTGAGGGTGGCACATGATCACTAAAAAAATGTAGTGCGAGATCCGCGACCCAATCAGTTACGAGATCGCCTATAATTTTAAATTTCCCTTCATTTTAAGTTTTTAAAAATATTGATTTTTCATCATTATATTTTATTATTGTTAACATAAGTCCGTTTTCTTTTCAATCGGGGTTTTACCTGAGTTGGTTAACTGAAATATCCTGAGCCGGACTGTTTGACACACGATCTTTTGAATTTACCTGAGTTAATCTCTCAGACACAGTAGACCGTTCGACAAAGTGACGAAGTGGACCGTGTGGTAAGTGCCTGGCCTGTCACGCAGTCCCGTGTTCGAATCCTGGTGGGAGACTATTTTTTTTTATTTTTTATTTTTAATAATTCTTAGGTTTTTTCACAAATACATATTTTTTAAATAATTCTGAATTTTTACTTTCACAAATATACTCTTTTAAAATACTCTTTCACAAATATCACACCGCGAGAGGCGATCACCGGACCCGCACGGAGCGATAAGCCGATTACCAGCGAGACACGATCTTTTGAATTTACCTGCGTTAATCTCTCAGACACAGTAGACCGTTTCGACAAACTGACGAACCAAAACCCCCCCCCCCCCCAAAAAAAAAAAAAAAAATAATCAATTTCGAAAAAATAGCGAATTCAAAAAATTTTTTTTTTTTTTTTTTTTTTTTTGGTGCATGTTTCGTGCAGTATCGGTGCCAAATCTATTGTCTTTCGGTGCATGCACATGCACTTTTGGCAGTCATAAACAGCCACACCTACTACTTATATGCATCAATGAGCCTTGCATACTTTGCCCAATCTGCTCTTTTATAGTTCCAGCGGGGAAGAGGTATTTGCAACTCCTGTTTGTGAACAAGAGCCACTGACAGTTTGACTGGTCTATAGTCACTATCTCCAAGTTGGTTCAGTACTTTTCTGATTATTTTGATAGATATGTCTCCAGTTGCAAATGCTAGGTCGGGAATGGAAGTTGTTTTCCATCTTCTTGAGTACAAGATTGGGGGAGGGGGGTCCTCCCTAGAGTTTATGAGGAATAGGTTGTTGTCTATTTCCCATTCTTCCACTTCTTCACCTCGAATATTGGACTCCTTATATCCCCATTTTTCAGAGTGGCTGTTAAAGTCTTCTACTACCAGACACTTTGATGGCGTTATTTCTATTGACTCCAGCTTCAGTAATTTGTCATGTGGACAGTATATATTAAATACCCTTATACTAGCGGAGTTAATGTATAGGTCTGTATCAATGATCTCTGCCTCTCCGTTTGTGACTACATCTATCAATTTTGCTGGAATGGAATTTTTAATAAGTATAAGAATTCTACCCTTGTGACCTTCCCTGTTTTGTCTAAATTGTCCGTAAATGCTCAGATCCACTCCTCAGCAAGTTCTGCACCGTCCAGCGACTGACGATTCCAGATACGTGTTGGTTGACAAAATCCTCTTATGTGCCCACTAAGACTATCGTTTCTGAATGTACCCATCTTTATTCCTATCGCTTTCATCTAAATGAGTGACGTGAACTCACGGTTGTTGAAGTCTTGTGCCTTTTCCGCATCTCGGAGCGTATTAATGGCGTCCCCTTGATACATTAGTTGACCGTCTTCGACGACAGCATAGCTAGCCAGCCTGTCCGCTTTTTCATTTCCCCGTACTCCCGCACGTCCAGGGACGTTGACATAGGTGACTTGCTTATCGTTTACCTCTGTAATGACTCAACCCACTCACTGAGTACAGAGCCCGCTTCTGCATTTCTCATCTTGCTCTTCGAGTCATTTAGTATACAGACATGGGTGTAGTCATGTGACCCCAACCATAAGAATGCCCTTGTCGCTGTCATCACATCGATCGTCTTGCTGCTCGTGGTCGTAAGGTGCTGTCTTCTTTGACTGTTCTGCCTCTAGATATTTACATTCATAAACAAGATTGGGTGTTGTTAGTTAGAGTTGTCATTGCAGCACTTCACGCAAAAGCATAAGCACTGAGTGGCTTTAACCAGATGGCGGACAGCGCACAGTGAAGGTTCCGATATCTTGTTTGTTGTGCACAAACCTTATTCGCCTTCGCAGATTGTTATTCCTAAAGCTCGAATTCAAAATTGTGTAGTCTCAAGACTTTATTCTCATTGATAGCCTTGTTGCCTAGATGCAAGAACAATAAGAAAAATAACCTCTATTGAGATTAAATGTGTTAGACGAATGACAGAAAACAGCGTGAGAGATAAGATCAGAAATTAAGAACTAAGAAAAAAAGCTAGGAATAATCCCCGCCATAGAATATATAAAGAAACGACAGATAAAATGTTTTGGCCACGTGACAAGACAGAAAGATAAAACACAACATTGCGAGCCTTCAATAAACGTAGCGAGAACACCAGACCCAAGGGTCGACCACGAAAAAGATGGACTAAACTGTTTACTGAGTCGAACTTGTCTAGTTCAAAACCAACGATATAGTCTATTACTGATCACTGTATTACATTGCTTCAACGTTTCGTTCTCCTATAAGTGGCATGTCTTCTTGCCGAAGACATTAGTTTGGTACCCCTTGTACGGAGGTCTCGGTAGCCTATTTGGGAAAACCACCCGACTGGGCTACCGACGTTCGGACAAACCCGGTTTCGACTCCCGCTGGAAGCAGTGTGAATTGTACTCGTGGTTGGAAATAAAATACCCACACGGTTGACCCCGCCGTTGGCAGAAATGGGTACTAAGGTAGAATTCAGGGAAGGTGAGGAATGCCGCCTTGCATCGTGAGTTTCGATGCTTGAAGCGACACTGTCCAGAAGTTTCTGAACACGTCTGAATAGGTGGCCGAGCACGTATTGGTGAAAACTCGCGTGCTAAGACGCCGGTTCAAGTCTCGTACTTTACCTTTACCTTATTAGTTCTGTACATGTCAAAAAGTGTCATTTACTGAGAATTCGTCATGATAATTACCCAATTCAATTCCGTTTTTTTGGAATCCACTTAATGGCAGTAGTAACTTTTTCGAACTCCACTCCCATACTAGATCTTATTATTGAGTAAGTAACTGTGCTGTACATTGATTTTGTTCTTTCCTCTAAATCTCTAAGAATATGGCGTTAGTGACCATAATTTGTACAGACCTCTAGCACATTATTTTTTGGGGGGTAATGTGGTCGGTATTACGCTCGTGCCGATTTACTTTCCCAGAAAAAAATCCAGTACCCATTTAAGGCTGGGTGAACCTGGAATCCGTCGATCAGGATCGAACCCATCTCTAGTAGTCAAGTTCACTAACCAATGAGCTGTCGCGGCTCCGATTTACATATAGGCAAAATGCAAAACAAGCATCGCTTAGAGCCACACAATTCGAGGACCCACAAACATTTGTGCACAATTTGTTTTGTGTCTACACTTCTTTTTTTTTCATATAAGCATAGGATTTCAAGAAATGTGAGGCATTCTGGTGTTCATTTTTTAGGAAGAGGCGACGGTCTCAAACTTAAGGCCTCGCTAAGTGAAAGTCTAAATCCGATACTGGCCGCAACCACTAACCAGGTTCCAAAGTATTTTGTATGCAGTGCGTGTATGTAACTATTTTTACAGGAATTTTCACCACGTATCTCTCTCTCTGCGATCAGGACTCAATCAGAGTAGGATTCCAGACTCTCACATGAAGTCAGCTGTCAGGTTAAGTATGTTGATCGCCCCTACAGGCAGAACATCATAATTAGAGCCTGCCAGATCCACTCTGATTGAACACCCGTTAATACGTTGCACTGTGTTCAGCGCCAACCACGCATGAATAGATCATTTTCTTTAGAAAAATTTAATTGGCTATTGCACAAGTGAGTACACGCTACCTGGTTGTTACATAAATATTTTTTTTTAATGAAAGAAAAAGTGGAATGGTTACAACTTTACGTAGGTATGGAACAGAAGAATCAATTTGTATATCCATCTTGATATATTTGTATGCCTTTACTCCTTTACAGAAATAATGATTCCAAGGCTACGTGACAACAGGAAAAAAAGGCCGGGGGGGGGGGGGGTGTTATTCGGCTATTATAGACGAGATTACGCAGCAATGAATTATCAAGCATGACGATATTTTATTGTTCCTGTAGTATGTACTATCGGTGCTATATAGAGCCAATTCTGACCTATGGAAGCGAATCATGGACTGT
The DNA here is from genome assembly GCA_032433765.1 of Megaustenia siamemsis. Lineage (NCBI taxonomy): Eukaryota > Metazoa > Mollusca > Gastropoda > Stylommatophora > Ariophantidae > Megaustenia > Megaustenia siamemsis. The sequence continues at coordinate 66,507,753 of JAVIAB010000124.1, forward strand.
AGACAAAGAAATGAAAAGACGATTAGAGGCCACATAGATGGAATTTCTCAGAAGAATGTTGGAAGTTCTCTGGATAGCTAAAAAGACCAATTAGAAAATTCTCAAAGAGGCCAACACAAAAAGGGAGCTCCTAAAAAAAACATAAAAAAGAAACAATCAACATTTTTTGGACGCATCATGAGAAGAGCAAAGTTGAAATTCTTGGTTACAACTAGAAAAATACAGGGAAAGAGAGATTGCGGACGACAAAGAGAGAAAATACTATATGGCATGGAAAACAGTCAACAACAGAATTGATACGGTGTACGGTAAACAGAAGTTTGTGAAAGGTCATGATCGCCTACGCCAACAGGTATGGCACACGGTGATGATAATGATTATGTAATGCCTTCTGCTCGAGAAGAACTAAGGCACTACCAAATTACTTTGATGATATACAATTAGGTGGCTGGTTATTTGACTTTCTTGAAAAAAAGATTATGACTCAAAGGAAAGTTAGGAGAAACTGTTGTATTGTTTGTTTGACATGGTCATTATATGCAGACTGCAGTCAAATTCAATTTCAAATATTTCATTCTGTCGAATTTCTCAATGGTCTACAGATTAAATTTGTTTAAAATATGTAAACGAAAGTTTTAAAAATTATGTTGTTTAATGAGAACATCACCACAAGTAGGCATTGAGCTGGAGTCGCAAGACAAAACCAGATGCGACAATGTCATCATCATCATCATCATCATCATCATCATCATCATCATCATCATCATCAAGTACCGTGCCTGCTGGCGTAGGTGATCATGCCTCCACAACTTTCGATCTTGATAGTTATTTATCATTTCTGTTGTTTACATTCTGCCAAGCCATTCTCGTAAGCTGTCTGGTATCTTTTCTCTGTGCTTCCCTCTATTTCCTCGTCCCTCAATTGTCCCAGTTATTACAATATATTCCCGCTGTTCCCTTGTCATTACACCCCCCCCCCCAAAAAAAAAAAAGAGGCTTGTTTCTGACTAATATTGGATATTAGCTCTCTTCATGCTTTGGCCTCTTTCATAAAATTGTCATTACTTTTCTTGTTCATGGTATTCTTAACACTTTGTAAAACCACATTTCTACAGCCTCCGGTGATTTTCTTGTCTATTATGTTATTGTCTACGACTCACATCGATATGTTAAGACTGATTTTACATAACATTTAAGAACTCTTGATTATAGATTATATTTTTGAATGTGTGATCATTTTTTTCATTCTTTCTTCTGCATTAGACTTCCGTGGTATACACAGTATTTTCCTCAGATATTTGTTTTTAAAGAAAACAAACGATGAAGACTTAAAACAACTAAAAATGAAAAGAGAACTACTAAATACAATTCAAACAAGACAAATGCGATTTTTGGGCCATTTTAAAAGACACAACAGCCTACTAAAAGTAATCCTGGAGGGAAGAATACAAGGTAAAAGAGGCAGAGGCAGACCAAGACTAACATGGACGAGTAGAATCAAAAGATGGACAAACCAGCCTATGACAACCTGCACCTTCAAAGCAACAGACAGAGCAGAATGGTGCTCCATGGTAGCCAACCTTCGATGAGAGATGGCACTCGATGATGATTTGTTTTCGAATGCAACTAATCTGTTTTATGTTTCTTTAGTTGTTTTCAAACTCTCATGTGCAAAGTAAGGGTGGACAATACATTGGTTTTGAAAAATATCTAAGATTTATTGCATACAAGTCTCTGCTGTCTTTGCTATTCTGATTTTAATTTCTTTCTGCATTTCATTTACATATGCAACTTCATAGAAAGAAATACACACATTATCTACTTCTTCCACTGCTTTTCCTTCCAAATATATTTTTTGTTCAGGACGAGTTTTGTTGTTCATTACTTTCATCTTTTCTTGGCTGATCTCAAGTCCTATTTTTCTAGCCGAACACAGATGACATGGTATTTGTTTTTTCGTGCCTTGCGGTTTACATTGCTAGTGATAAGAACCAAGTCATATGCAATATCAAAGTCCTATAATTAAGACCCATGTATCCACTCAATGCCTGTGTACATACTTTTTTTGCATTTTGAAATTTATGGCAATTAGAAATAACAATGGAGATTTTAAAAAAACAACACATTCTTGTTCCACCCCGGTTTCAATCTAGGACCATTCATCAATTCCATCCTCAGTGCGAACTGCACAGAAGAAATCATACCGATATTTACTGAAATAGATGATTTGTGGTTGTGTTCCATATTGCCTCAGAATGTTCCACAATGAGTCACTATGTATATTGTTAAAAGTAATTTTGAAGTCAATGAAGTTTAAAATAAACGGTGTTTGTTTTTCAATATATATATATATATATATATATATATATATATATATATATAGTTCTTTGGGTGAAAATGTAGTAAAGGCAGATTCTCATTTGTCTGAATCCTGCTTGCACTTGGCGCATATCATGCCACATATTTTATCTTGCTCATGACGAACGTGCAAACTAATTTAGAGACAACTGATAGACACCTCTGTTAATTTTCATGTTTATTTTGTCATTGTGCTGTTAAGTCTATTTAAGTGTTCTTGTCGGTCTTCTATTTTTACATGTATTAGTGCCAGATCGTCTGCAAATAGAAGCTCATTGATCTCCTCTGTCTCCAATGGGTTGGCTAATTTGCATATATAGTCCATGTATGTAATAAACTGAAGGGCGGTTAGTACGCACCCCTGTCTTACGCACCTGATCTAACTTCGAAGTGGTATGTGCAACTGCTGTTGATATAGAAACTTTTAATTAGGTTGGTTAGATGCTGGCTTACTCCTGTATGTTAGTATCTCATAGAGTTGTTCTCTGTTTACTAGGCCTAATGCTTCGTCTTGGTCAGTGAAAGCTATGTACGCATTTTGATTGTGTTCTGTCATCTTTTCCGCTAGCTGTTTTTAAGTAAAAAGAGCGTCAGTACATCATATGTTTTTCTTCGGAACCCCATTTGAGAATTACTTAACTGTGGTTCTATTATTGGTCTCAGCATTTTCCCCACAATTTTGGCGTATAACTTTCCTACATGGCCGAGAAGCGATATACCTCCTCTATATTGATTGCAGTCTCTCTTGCTACCTTTCTTTTTCCATATTGGTACAATGATTGCCTGTTGCCAGCCTTCTATGACTTTTTGTTGGTGCCATGCTGCATTGAATATTCTTTGCAGCCATGTAACTCCTGCTGCTGCTATTACTTCTATTGGTAAATAATCTATCCCCAGTGCTTTATTTCCTGGTGCATATTTGATTACTTCTTCGATTTCCTCTTTCATGATGTTGGTTTCAGTGTCTGTGCATTTTTGCGGGGTTTTTATTGTGTTATTGGTAGTTGGTACTATGTTTAATAGGCCTTCAAAATATTCTTTCCACCTCTGTCGCATTTGTTGGTTATTTGATATTGGCTGTCCGTCTTTGTCATTTATGAACTCAGTAGGATCATGGTTTTCTTTTCTCGCTCTTGTGGCTTTTACTACTTTGTAGAAATCTCTAGTGGCTGTTTTGAAGTCCCTGTTCATATTTTGTCCGAATTCTGTCCACTTCTTTTACTTAGCATCTTTGATCAAAATTGTAACTTTTTTCTGAACTAAGGCACATTTTTCTTGGCATATTCTCTCTCCAATTTTTAAAGTTTCTTATTTACATTAATTGCTTCTCTGGTTGTTTCATTCCACGATGGGTTTCAGTTGTTTTTTTCTCCTTGTTGTGTCCTTAGTTTCATTCCACATACTGTTTACTGTTTTCTTAAACTCCATTCCACTCTTTTTCTACTGTGCTTACTCCGTCAGGGAGCTTCTTGAATTCCTCTGTTAGTTTTTCTTCTAGGGTTTTTCTTGATTCTTGATCTTTTAGTTGTTTTATTTTTATTGTCTGTTCTGTTTGCTTCTTTTGTTTGTTTGCTTATCTTTTCTTTGTTTTTTTGGCTGTCTGAGTGTAATAATAACCATTTTATGGTCCATGTTGTCTGTAATGTTAGGGATAGCTGTGCTGTCAGTTACTCTTTTCTTGTTAGTATAAAATCTATCTGACTTCTGCATATTGTGTCATTCCACTTGTACCAGGTGTGCAATTGTGATTCTTTGTATTTGAAGGTGTTGGTGATAAACACATTTTTCTGATTACATAGTTCCAGCAGTCTACGTTCATTTTCATTTATTTAGCTGCTTTTTCGCCAAAGGGTCCCAGGATATCTTTGTTCATGTAGTTGCATTCCCAAGCCTTCCATAAAAATCTCCCATCACTAACATGTCATTGTTAATTATAAATGAAGAAAACCATTCTCTATCTTGGACCAGAATCAGAAACTCTCATTCATTTATAACTCACACATTATAAATATAACAGATGACAAAGGTAAATAATATATATACACTAGAAATGGTTGTAAATAACTGAATATTTATTGAATATGGAAGGATACTGAATCAAAACCAAATATACTTGTAGCATTATTTCAAGATAGTGAGACAATAAACATAATGTTAAATTCACAACAACAGTTAGCGCTGATGGCCAGGATAAATAACATCTTGTAAGGAGAACACAATCTATATTTTATGTTATTTCTGTGTGGTCTACAATACAACTCAAAAAGTTAAGCACATTCATATATAGCAAATATAATAGAGTATAAGGAATGTATATTTAGAAGGCTGTGATATTTAAAAATACTAAACATGTGGGCATTTAAAATGTTCACAAAATAATTATTTAAACAATCTGTTCACTAGTGTTCATGAGGAGTGGTTTTTAATGTTCTTTAGTATAATTGACAATATATAAATCAGTCAGCTTTGTTCATTTGTGCAAACATTGGAAGAAGCCAATATCTGAACCATTAAATATGTTTATATTAACTCATTACTTCCAAGATGTTGCAACTTGTGATGCACCAAACTGCTACTGAAATGATTAATTGTGTACTTTACCACAGCTAATCTGGCTTCAGTTCTTTTACAAATTTGGTATTCAATGAGTTAGATAACCTCAGTCTGATAAATGAAGCATGTATTAACTACATGATACAATCTCACTCTGGCACATAAATTAAATAGTGCTTTATAATTGTTTAAATAAAGGTTTCCTTTGCATCTTTCCTATATGGGAAAATATATTATTAATGTCCATGTTTTTCAATGATTAACAACACATTTTATTGGTCATGCCAGGATTGTATTATGACATGCCACTCTATTTCCGGGAATATTCTCTAGTACCTGTTTTCAAAGACTGGGTGAACCTCTAAACTGTCCATATGTAATGCTTTTGCCACTTACCTTGAATACAAACATTTAAAAATTAGCAATAAAGTATGCATTATTATAAACAATAATAATATTAATTTTTTTGTATTAATTTTTGTCAATATAATTATAAATGGCATGACAGATATGTTTTTTAACCTTTAATTGATCAGCAATTGGAGAAAAGAAGTGTGATTTGCTGAAGGTCTAAAAATAGTAATCTACAGTATGGTCTGCCTATTAATTTTGAATTTATCATGTTTTTTTTCTGTTAAAATCTGAGAAAATACACAGAAAATGATGTCAGTGAATTTTAAAAGTCCAAAAGCACTTCTATATTTAGTTGTACACAAAAATCTTGAGAACATGTAATCAACTTCTCTCAAGGATCACAGGAGAACATGTAATCAACTTCTCTCCTCAAGGATTGTCTCTGGAAAACCCTTCACAATTAAAAAAAGAATGTTTAGAAGCAAACTGAAAACATGTCTACAAGTAGCATTAATATGTTATGTTTCTTGCATGAATACCAAGCTAAACTAAGTCACCACTCACAGACAATTCTGAAATACGTGTACACTAGTAATAATATGTCAATGTGTGATGTTATTAAATTATGTATGTGGTTTATAATGCACACCTCATGGTTATTCTTTGCATTCACAAGCTTGGTTTTAACTGTCTGACCCTAGAGGCCTAATATCCTAGCTATTTAAAAGTTCAACATGACTAATAACAGCCAAGCAAGATGGCCAATAAAATAGTAATTACTTGTGATCCCATCTTCAATTCCACTACATCGCTACACTACAGGTAAATACCACAGTGCCCTATACCACTCTGCTGTGGTGATCAATAGTATACAGTCTTATATTGTATGATTACTGGAACTCGTAGTGAGACTTAAGGAAAAGGTTTGGGAATGAATTGCATATATTGCAAAGTGTAACCTGCATATTTATCACCTTTAAAAATATTATGCAAAAAAGACAAAAAAAAAAAGACAAAAAAAAAAAAAGTTGTACACATGGAAACATTAAATTAAACAGTTGTACAAAATTATATATATTTTTATATATATATTTAATAATGTTGGTCTTAATGTCATGATGCAAATTATGAAGTCTTTAAAAAATTCCTGTTATAAATAAGAAGCTGAAAGAAAATATTAATATATTGTGATTTTAAGTACATGAAAATATTACAGGATCTCTTACAAAACACATTAAGACCAACACATGCACAACAAAATGACCATAACTTTCTAAAACTGGTTTCTCTAAGAGAACAATATTACCAAGAAAAATGCTAAGGTAGTTAATAATTTTTTTTCCAACAAAAGTAGAAACTGAAGATTACATATGTGACTCACTGACTCATTCAGACAAATAAAATATAATTTTCTACAAATATAAATGAGGGATATTGAAATAGTATTTTCAATGGCTAATTCTGGATAACTATGAAGACATTCTGTGGTCCAGTGAAACATAATTATTTACAGAAAATTAAATAAAATCTGTGAGTTAATTAATATTATCTCATTGGCTGGATGTCATCTGTTGGCAAAGAATGCATGGTTTGTCTAATTTGCTAAACTAATAGAACCTAAAAATTGAGGTTTTTTTTTTTTTTTGGTTTGGTTAAAACTAAACATTCTCTGTTCAAAACAAATTAATCTTAAAGCTGATTCAAAATGTTTATATTTTAAAAATGCTCGCTGATACAAATAAACAAAATGCAATGCCTAAAAAAACAAATCTATGTTCCCTATTTTCATGAATCTTGTTGTGTTGTGATAGTCATAATTCTATTTAAACCTGGAGTAAAAAGTCTTTTCTTTTTCACCTTTTTTACAGACCAACAAAGTAATAATTTCTGACATGCCAAGAAGCATTCTATAGGACAATAAAGTTCCTCCACTTTTCATGGTCAGTGGTCATAACTATTATTTTAGGCCTACCTCATTTATGTCTTTATTGTTTCTTTTCATCTTTTGATGATATGACCCATCCAGCTCCATCTGTTACTACACTTGATTGCATCCCTTTTAACAGTTTCATATTTTGAAATAATAAATAGATCATAGATGGCTTGGAATATGTTTGTTGAAGACACATGTTAAAAAGACAGTTGAAAGGAGGAAGAAGAAATTGCTCTTTTGAAATCTGTTTGAGGAGCTGTCTATTCACTGAAGAACAAATGAGTGAATCTTGTATTACATTAAAATAATAATTGCAATCTTTCCTGGTCAATAAACTTGACTCTCTCTCCCTGTGATGAGAATACCCATGACAAAATTATATATATTCTGTTTCTCTTGCCCCACACACATAAAACAGAATGAACTGACACAAACAATAAACATGCAACTTGTGCACCCTAACAAAACATGATTCTTGTCCCTAGACTCATGATCTCACTAAACGTACACAACAATAATTCATTAAATTAAGTAAAGTCCTCTGCAAAGGACAGTTGTACAGTGTATTATTAAAATGATTAGCTAAGATGATATACACTACAAATATCAAGCATAGGGAAATGCAGTAATATATATATATTTATATGTAAAGTATTTGTGTTATAACTGTCACCAATACTTAATCATTGCCCTTTTTTCAACTGTTTATATCATATATATTGATGTGTGTAGGTGTTAGTCATGTCTCGTATCGCTGTGTACATGTCTGTGTTATTCACATCTCATATCTTTGTGTGTGCATGTATGTGTTAGTCACCTCTAGTGACTCGGGCAGATGGTGCTCGTAAACCTGGGAGGGCAGACCATCTAAGGACAGAATCCCCCTACAGAAAAGACAATCTGCTGCCTTGCAGGAAGATTGGGGACAATCAAAGGCTAAGGAAAGCAAACCTGAATAAAATGCTGGCTGAAATCGGATGCACTGGGCCACTGGCGCAGAACACAGTGCAACGTTTTTAACGGGTGTTCAATCAGAGTGGATCTGGCAGACTCTAAATGTGATGTTCCGTCTGTGGGGGCGATCAACACACTTAACCTGACAGCTGACTTCATGTGAGAGTCTAGAATCCTACTCTGATTGAGTCCTGATCGCAGAGAGAGAGAACTGTTGATAATACAATATTATCAAAATAGACAATATTCTCACTTGTCCCACAAAGCACAGTTTTATCCAGAATACTCTAGCTTTGTTTAACTTGTTTTTACTTTAATATGTTTTAACTTGTTTAAATAAAAAATATATGAATAATATGTAATATTGATTATGTAAAATATGTAAAGATAAAAGCTTAATTACTAATATGAGTGAGACCTTATAAATCACTTAAAGATAATCATTTAATTATTCTTTGAATGTTTTAGAAACATGTGTAGCATGAATTAATATGTTTCTTAATATTTTCCTTTTTAAAGAGATGTTAATTTTTCTATATATTATAATCAATAATTAAGAATATATTTTAAATATTTATATTTTTAGTTATAAAATCATAATTAAACTTCTATATACAAGTTGGAACCTTGACTTTGAAATCTAATATATAAATTAATAACTAACTAACTAATGACTAACTTTAATATGGAAGGTAAACAGGGAAAATAGAAGCAATCCCTTGTGATACATCAATGAATTAATCAGTCATAAATTATGACAATCATCTCACTGACATGCAAATTTTAAATAGGGATATGGTGTATGTTTGTATCTTTATTTTCTTCTTTTATCTAGCTGCTGATGTCTTTAAGCATCACAGAGAAAGGAGGTTGTTTTCAGCACACTATGGTGTCTTTAGATATTTGGTTGCTGGTTTTTTTTATTCTCTCTTTTCATAAATGGAGCGTCTTTCTTCAGTGCATTTAATTGCTGTTAAATAGGAAATGTTTTGGTCTTTGCATATGTCTTTTATTCAATTAATCCATCTTGACCCAAAGGTCTTTCTCTTATCCTCTATTATGATGTTTTTCCATTTCATTTGTAGTTCATATATATATATATATATATATATATATATATATATATATATATATATATATATATATATATTTATATTCCAGACATCGTTTAATTTTGATTTATTCTCTGATTTTAACATTTGATACTCTATCTGCCCTTGTGTTGTTTGTTATTTTCTTCAAGCACCTCATTTTTGATGTTGTGATTTTCTGTTCTAGGGCTTTGTTCAATGGCCAAATTTGACATTGTATAACAAACTAAATTGTTCTGAACAAAATATGAACTTTCACAGAGCTATGTAAATGAGTTTTAAATACATTAATTTTAATATATTATAAAAATAATAAGTACCTGCATATATTAATACATATCAGCTCAAATTTACATATATGAAAATGTGATATAAAAAAAGCATATTCCACAATCTGTTTAAAGGCATTTACAATTCAACTCAGAAAAGTCAAATGTTTTTGCTGCGATTCTGAGATGTTGCACTTAACAAAAACTTAATTTGTTCATTAAAGAGATTACATTTTTCTATTGCAAGAAAATGTAGTTGGTTAATTTGGATTGTAGATGATGTATGTGGATTCAATGTAGCCCATGTATTTTCTTAAAAACTAGTTAGTTACTTTCATTACCACATAAAGCACTATGATTAAAATGGTGTAGTTCTTTAATTTGACCTGAGAAAACGGTTTAAATAGTACAAGTTGGTATGTTATGATGTATATTATGTTATACATGTAATGGGAAATGATATGTGGTTATGTCAGATCAATAGGCCTATAGCTCAAAGAAGATTACACATTCACAGTTTAATTATTCAACAAAAAATGAGACTTAACTTGTTAAGTCAATGAAAATACTTTCATCAGTGAATTTGAAATGACAGAACTTCAGTGGTATCATTAGGTTCATTTTGTTTCTATTCAACTTGATTTACAGCAATAATTTTATCTTTTCTTAGCAATATTTTTTTTTCTTACTTCGCATTTATTTTAATAAATAATATGATTTTATTAAAAATATAAAACTATTTACTAAACTGTGTGATAGCAGATACCTCTCATTTTGAATGATGATTATTCCAGCAAATAAGAAAAAAGAGTAGAAAAATAATTGAACTGCTCTGAAGGTATAATAGTACTAATGTCACTTTTGACTCATTATTTCTAGACAAAAAAAAATAGAAGATACCTAATAAAATGTTAGATGGCAAGTGCAATTTGATAATACTGTGTACATGTTCAAATCTGCAACTATGAGCAAATGAATGGCTAATTAAAATAATTTAAGTAACATGTCTTAAGGTTAGCATGAATTAAAACAATACGGTCCAAGATTTAGTACTTTGTAAAAATATTTTACTGCACTAATGAATGCTAAGAAAAGATTTGAAGATCTTAATGAATGGTAACTCTGAACTAATATGTAGTAAGAACATAAATTAATTCAAGTTACAAAAGAATATTTGTATTTTTCATAGGAAAGGGTACAAACATAATGATAATTGACATTTTAAACTTGAGTCACTTTTTTATGTTCTTTTTCTTTAGGTTCTTTTTCTTTAGGCTCTTTGTCTTTCTTCTTTTTCAAAAATCCAAACACACTGTGACTTTTCTTTTTGTCATGTCGATCATCTTGATGTCCACTTTGAGAAACTGATTCAGACACAGGTCGTCCTCCAGATGCGCTAGCAGGTCGAACTCGCAACTGAAAACAGAGTAGAACTTGAGGTAATATAAGCATGGTTTAAAACATGTTATGGAAAAACATACATAGTTATTTAATAGTATAAATTTAATGACAAAGATAAGAATTGTTAATTTTTTAGTTCTTGAAAGAAAAGAAACTCTTACAGTGGATTTTTTTCAAACTTGATGTAATACATACATGTAAATGTTTTAACTTGATGTTTCCAATAAGGAAAAAAACAAACTCTCACAGTGATATATTGTGAACCTACGTCAAAGTGCTTTGAAAAGTAGATCATTTTGTTTTGTAATATTATAACAAGATACATTAATTTACTATCACACATTGCATATAATATTTCAACAATGGTAACTTTCAGCTATTTTGTCAACATAAAAGTATGCAGTAACTATGTATGATGTGGCTACTATATCTTTATCTTGATTTTTCCCACGTCGTTAGATGTTGCATAGGGAGGGCTTGTAGTGTTTTTTGCCACCCATCTCTATTCTGGGCGAGATGTTCGATCTTATCTAATGAGTCTATGCCTGCCAACTTTGCTGCTCTTATAAGTGTTCTTTTTTTGTGTCTCTTTAGATCTTTCCTCTTTTTCCGTATCCTGATGTTTCCTACAGAAGAGCCTGTTTTGGAATTCTCTTGTTGCCTCTTCTCAGCACATGTCAGACATATGTCCATCTTCTCTCCTTAACTGTAGATGAGATCTTTTGTTGCAAGGCCATTTCAGCTACCACATACTTCAAGCAAAAAAAACTTTCTGCTATTAAAAAAATATATTGTTAAACTTCCACATATGCATTTCTACAAAAGATACTTTAAGAAGAAAAATACTGTCAGTGCATATCTCCTTCTCCAGAAAAAGCAAGAAATTTGCCCTAACTTCATTTATACAGATGTGCATATGAGAATGTTAAAATGATTAAATACCTCCACCTCACATTTTCCTCTCCCATAAAATGTTAAAAAGATAATAAAGTGATAAAGACATCTTTTTAAACAAAACCAATAAAAATTTGCTTGAAGGAAAATAAAATGAATGAATTATATGTCTTGTTATTGCATTTTCAAGAACAAAAATAATGCAGAGAAAACATTTAAAACCATAAATTTTGTGCAAAATGTAAGTCATCTTTACTTTAGAAAGGGCATGCATAGAATGGTGCTTTGGGAGAATACATTTTGAAACTATCAGCTGATACACTCTCATATCATTGAAAATGAGATAGTTGCATTTACTGATGAGTCTTCAGGAAAAGGCTGAAATTAAAAGCTTGGATTTTCTATTGCCATTCAAAATTCATGCCAATGACAGAGTTCATGGACTTGCTTTGAGATCATCTACAGTGAATGTATTAGAATCTGTTACAAATTATATTTTGAAGTCATTTTATGATATACCATTTATGAAAACAGAGAAATTATAATGATAATTGAAATGATAATTAGACACAGAGAAATAAGAGTCAAGGTTAAGTATAAGCCAGGGTGAGGAGAATGACAGGATGAATCAGGAATTTGTGAAACCACTAGCTGCAAAAATTATCAGAGTGCACATACTTTGCTATCTATTAGAAAAGACTGAATACTTCTAAAGTTGTATGAGTGCAATAGATTTGTTTTTATATGTTATGTGTGACCAAATAGAAAAATAAAATTATGCTTAAAAACTATAACACAATCTAAGAAAATATTTAGTTTCTTTTGCCTATTTTATTTTTAAATTTAAAAAAAGCAGTGTTTATTAATCTTGATGTGATCCAGAAACATGGGTATTTGAACAAATACATATGGTCCTGTACTATTTATACTGGCCTCTCACCTCAGAGTTCCCATGAATAATAATAAACTAGAAGTGCCAAATTATGTCCACTGTTTGAATAAAGGAACATAAATGGAAAATAAAGGGAAAATGGTGAAAATCAATTTTACAGGGATAGGAAAAAAAAACATTCTTCAGAAAGCCCTACATTATTGCAATGATGCCATGTATGTGGGCAAAGTTACAGAAAATGCTACTTATTTTAAAAAATAAACATATTGTAAAAAAAAATAAATATATACAGAATTTAAAAGGCATCCAAAATTCAGAGATGATGCTACAAAAATAAAATGAAAAAATGTTGCATAAATATGACCTGCTACTACACTAGCTTTGGTCTGAAGTAGTCAGCGTTGGTCACAGTGTTTGTGTGAATCATTTTTTGTCTGCAATATGAGTTATAAAGCAAAGATAAATGATCAATGAGTACCTGAAAATGAAATTCTTTGAGCAATTTCAATAATTTAACAAAAAGATCTTAAACCTGTAACAGAAATGAATTCCAACAACTATGATAAATTTGAATTATTCCGCATTTTAGCACATAAGACTGAAGAAAATTAAACCTAAAAAAACTTACTTAAATGCTATATATTTATCAGACAAGGCTGTGTTCTATCGCCGGATTTGTTTTCACTTTACAGTGAGCACATTATGAGATCAATAGTAGACATAAAAGGAATTGAAGACAACGGTCACAACATAAATAATTTGTGATATGCGGCTGACACAGTCTTAATAGCAAAGACAGAGAATGAACTACAAGAAATGATAGACATAATAGTAGAAGAAAGCAACAAAAATGGCCATAGTCTGAATAGTAAGAAAACAGAAGTAATGGTCATATCAAAGAAACAATCATCACCGTCATGCAGCAGAAAAATAAACAGGACAAATCTGAAACAGGTGCAACGCGTCAAATACTTGGGCACAATAATAACAGAATAATAATCGGTGCTATATAGAACCAATTCTGACCTATGGAAGCGAATCATGGACAGTAGACAAACAAATTAAAAGATGATTAGAGGTCACAGAGATGGGATTTCTCAGAAGAATGTTGAAAGTTCCCTGGACAGCTAAAAAGACCAATGAAGAAATTCTCAAAGAGGCCAACACAAAAAGGGAACTTCTAAAAAACATAAGAAAGAAGCAATCAACATGTTTTGGACACATCATTAGAAGAGGAAAGTTGGATTACTTGGTAACAACTGGCAAAATACAGAAAATGAGAGATTGCGGAAGACAAAAAGAGAAAACACTAGATAGCTTGGTGTCATGGCTTAGAAAATGGTCAACAACAGAATTGATATGATGCACTGTAGATAGAAGATTATGGAAGGACATTATCGCCTGCGCCAATCGGTATGTTACACAATGATGATGATAATATACATATATATTTATCCCTGCAATAAACTCTGTGTTGAATTTCTGTTGTGTTTTAATTTTTTCTGAATTGTCTTGCTTATAATTAAAGAAAAGAAAAATATTATCTACAGAGGATGAAGATAGATGAGCTAAAGCAACAAAAGTAATATCATTGTTGGTAAGGACAATCCTCACAAGTATAATATTAAACTTGTTTCTTTTGTCACCCATCTTTTTTTAAATATTTTTATTTTGCTCTTCTTTCACTTTGTTACCATTTTATTAGTGATTACCTATTACAAACCTAAGTCACACACCACCTAATGTTTAACTGGTGGATTACCAAATAGATAAATATTCTTCCATCTTATACTTATGATTTATAAACATGTTATTTCCATTATGTAAGGTGCTTGATCTGTACAATATACAAATTCACAAATTACAATACAAACAATTATGGTTTAACTTTGTTATATACAGGCATTAATTATCTAAAGGTAATTATCTAATGCTTATATACTTGCCTGAACATCATCATCAAAAGAAGAATCTGTAATAAATGGAAATTGAATCAGTAATTAAAATTTTTGTGAACAAAGTCATTACAGATATGTCCATGAATGAGGCAATATGACGCTTTGAGGAAAAATATTTATAAGTTACAATTACATCATAGCTATTAGAATATATAGTATCAGTTTTGAACAATAACTAAACCTTGCATGAAATAATTAATATGATAATTATGTACTGTTAATAATGATAATAAATGAGCCATCTGTGATAAGAATGGTACGGTTTATAAGTAATAATAATAATAATAATAATTCAGTGAACATAGTTAATATACAATAACTCTACTGAATGTGCATAATGATATATGTATGTATATTACGGTAAATAATTTAATTTTCTAATATTATTCGCATATGATGTCCACTTTGAAGATTGCTATAATAATGTCTAGTTTATAACCAGTAAGTCTCTAGGATCAAGTACATGTGCACAATTCATCACCTCTTGGAAATGGCTCAGCACCTCTGCCCAGGGTGCTAAGAAGTAAATTGTAAGAACTGGTAGAAACAATTAACTTTCTTTATTTCTTATTCTTGATGTCTCCCCATCTAGTGCAGTGATTTAATCAAAAGAATATACCTAATATGCCAATATTATATCTAGTTCTTCTTTCTTTTCTCATTTGCCTTTCAGTGTCAAGGTGATTATATATAGTTATTCTTTCTATATACTACAGGATACACACAAAAGTAGAAAATTATTGTGTTAATTCTGAGCTCATTAAGAATGTGTGATCAGAAAATTTCTACCTCTGTCATGGCTGTGGTCTGCATCTGCATGAGGTGAAAGCTGGTTGTCATCTTCTGTTAATGGAAACATATATGACCGATTAAAAAGTTATGAAAATTATACAAACATTCTGTCTTTTTTTTTTTTTTTTTTTTTTTTTTTGTTTAGTTTTATTATTTTCATAACACAGATAAAGTTTCCTGTATGTGTTAAAATATTAGAATTAATATTCCATGCAAACATTTAACAATTTTGTTTCAATGTTATCTAAATCAATAAAAAAATTATTTAAAAGATGAATAACCATTATGCAGTCATCATCATCATCTCATTATCTTTCTAGTGCCATCAAATATATCTCTGGGCTCACAGAGTATCTCACTATAAACTCCAGTATCTCACTGTAAGTCCCTGTTTTGATAAGTGTTCTTTTTGATATCTCAGAAGGTCAGCCTTATTTTTCTTTTCCCAAATGTTTCCAAAATTGGTGGATTGCTTATCATGCAATCTATCTATCTATTGACCTTTCGAGCCGTAACCGGCCCATAGGGCGTAGACCAAGATACACCTTCTCCTATATGAATTTTTGTTCTAGCAGTTTTCTTTTAAAGATATTTTATCAAATCTCGCCATCTGTCTCTGTTCTGTGCAAGCAGTTCTATCTCATTGAGGGAGCCGATTCCTGCTGCTCTTGCCTCTCTCATCAATGTTCTTCTCAGTGTCTCCCTGGGTCTTCCTCTTTTTCTTTTACCTGTTGTTTCCCATATGAGGGCTTGCTTTGCTATTCGATTATTATCTCTTCTCATCACATGTCCAACGTATAACCATCGTCTTTTCTTTATTACTGAAGATATTAGTGGTTGATTGGCGATTTCTCTAATTTCCTCGTTTGTTTTGAATTCGTTCCATTCTATACCAAGTATTTTCCTTAGACATTTATTTTCGAATGCGTTCAACTTTGTTTCTATATCTCTTGTTGTTTTCCAGCTTTCACACGCATACGTAAGGGTTGATAGTACATTTGATTTGAATAGCCTAAGTTTTGTGTTTGTGCTAATGAGTTTTGATTTCCACAACTTTTCAAGGCTTCTGAAAGACATTGCTGCCTTAGCCAGTCTGATTCTAATTTCTTTGCTCGTATCCCCTTCTCGATCAATGTGACTTCCAAGATAGATGAAGTGATCGATCTCTTCTACTGGTTTGTTTTCCATGTATATTTTGTCACTTGTTGGAATTAAACTTTTCATGACTTTAGTCTTTTCATGATTGACCTCAAGCCCAATTTTGCTGGCTATTGATGATAGTTCATTTGTGTTTTCCTGCATCGTTTTTATCTGATTGCTGATGAGAACTATGTCATCAGCAAAGTCCAGGTCCTCCAAATGGTCTCCTTGTATCCATTCGATGCCTTTATTACCAGTGCAGCATTTCTTCATTATGAAGTCCATAACAATTCCAAATAACAAGGGCGATAAAATACATCCTTGTTTAACCCCAGTTTCTATTGGGAAACATTCGCTCAGTCCTTCCTCTGTTCGAACTGCACATGTGTAACCATCATACATGTCTTTGATAATATTTATGATTTTTGATGGTAAGCCATATTGCTTCAGAATTTTCCACAAAGAATCTCTATTAATACTATCAAATGCTTTTTTGAAGTCGATGAAGTTAAGTACAAAAGGTTTTTGCTTTTCAATGTGTTCCTCCAATATAAGTCGTAGAGTGAAAATGTGGTCAAGACAGCTTCTCCCTTTTCTAAACCCAGCCTGTTCTTCACGCATTACTGTATCTATTGAATCCTTTATTCTATTTAGGATGATTTTACAGAATAATTTTGAGGCAACTGACAAAAGTGTCACGCCTCTCCAATTGTTACAATCTCTAAGATTGCCCTTTTTTGGGATCTTAACAATGATTCCTTTTTTCCATTTATGAGGCGTCTTCTCTGTTTTCCAAATGATGTTGAACATTTTTTGGAGATGTATTAAATTATGGCTATCAATTGCCTTGAGGATCTCAGCTGTTAACTTATCCTCTCCAGCAGCCTTGTTATTGGTCATTAGCTTTAAGGTGGTTTCTATTTCACTCAAGGTGAAGTCATCTAAATTTACATCTAATTCTGCTGCTGGTGTTTCAGCTTCAAAATCTATTAAACTGTGAGGTAGTGGACGGTTAAGAATTTCTTTGAAGTGTTCCACCCAACGGGCTTTTATGTCTGCGCTTGTTGTTAGCATTAATCCAGATTTGTCTAGAATTGGTGTTCCACTGGATGTATAGGTGTTTGTCAGCATCTTTTGTACAGTATAAAGAGTTCTGCTGTCTCCTGTAATTGCAGCTGTCTCTGCTTTCTCTGCCAAGTTGTCTATATAAGCTCTTGTATCTGCAATACAAAGCATAAAATATCTATCTATCTATCTATTGACCTTTTGAGCCGTAGCCATAGGGCGTAGACCAAGATACTCCTTCTCTTACCTGAATTTGTTCTCTTATCTTTTATTCTAGCAGTTTTCTTTTAAAGATATTTTATCAAATCTCACCATTTGTCTCTGTTCTGTGCAAGCAGCTCTATCTCATTGAGGGAGCCAAATCCTGCTGCTCTTGCCTCATCAATGTTCTTCTCGGTGTCTCTCTGGGTCTTCCTCTTTTTCTCTTACCTGTTGTTTCCCATATGAGGGCTTGCTTTGCTATTCGGTTATTATCTCTTCTCATCAAATGTCCAACATATGACCATCATCTTTTCTTTATTACTGAAGATATTAGTGGTTGATTGGTGATTTCTCTAATTTCCTCGTTTGTTTTGAAATCGTTCCATGCTATAGCAAGTATTTTCCTTAGACATTTATTTTCGAATGCGTTCAACTTTGTTTCTATATCTCTTGTAGTTTTCCAGCTTTCACACGCATATGTAAGGGTTGATAGTACATTTGATTTGAATAGTCTAAGTTTTGTGTTTGTGCTTATGAGTTTTTGATTTCCACAACTTTTCAAGGCTTCTGAAAGACATTGCTGCTTTAGTTATTCTGATTCTAATTTCTTTGCTTGTATCCCCTTCTTGATCAATGTGACTTCCAAAATAGGTAAAGTGATCGATCTCTTCTACTGGTTTGTTTTCCATGTATATTTTGTCGTCTGTTGGAATTAAACTTTTCATGACTTTAGTCTTTTCATGATTGATCTCAAGCCCAATTTTGCTGGCTATTGATGATAGTTCATTTGTGTTTTCCTGCATCATTTTTATCTGGCTGCTGATGAGAACTATGTCATCAGCAAAGTCAAGGTCCTCCAAATGGTCTCCTTGTATCCATTCGATGCCTTTATTACCAGTGCAGCATTTTTTGATTATGAAGTCCATAACAATTCCAAATAACAATGGCGATAAAATACATCCTTGTATAACCCCAGTTTCTATTGGGAAACATTCACTCAGTACTTCCTCTGTTTGAACTGCACATATATAATATGAATACTAACAAATATTTTACTCATTCTGAGATTGTGTTTAAAAAAATGGAACCTTTAATCAGACAACATATGCATTCTGTTACACATATACTATTTTTATAATATGATAAATTTAACTTGTTTTATTTTGAATGGTCAGTATGCAACAAACATTGTTTCATCTTCTAAAACATGTACACTCAATACACATGAAAATCAACATCAACAAAACAGAAGTCAAGAATATGGCAAAAAAGAAACAGAACATTAACATAATAATAGAAAACAAACAATTAAAACAAGTGAAGGAATTTAAATATCTAGGAAGTCTAGCGACAAACAACAATTCAAAAGCAGTAGAAATAGACTCAAGATGCAACAAAGCTTGACAAATCAGCGAACAATTAACACCACTATTGTTCAATAAAGAAATGACACTCTACAACACAGTCTTCATCCTAACATTGTACTACAAATGCCAGACCTGGACTAAACTCAATAAGAAAAATTCTCACTAATGAGACAAAATGTGTCACACAACACTACAACATGAAATGTGGAAGAAAAAAGTATTTTTCGCATATAATATAACAAGAACAACAAAAGCAACTCAATTTCTGATTTTATAACAATACTGTTTTCAACATAATTCAACTCCATGCAGTTTATAAAGAATACTCTATTATAATAACTTACCAGAATTGTTTGATGGAAGACTGGATGTTCTAGAATGTGCTGGGGATTTTCTTCTCCATAAGAGTGTCTAGAAGTTTCTACCACAGGTTCAATTGACCTTGGGCGGGGCTTTGGGGGCAAAGCATGCTGCTGGTGGGATGTAGATATGTCAGATGATGGGGAATGAGGAGGTGGAGAAGGGCTGGTGTCATGTGAAGCAGATTCAGTGTTATGGGTCATGGAGTGAGAAAACTGCTCTGATGGCTCCAGGTCTGTAGGGAAAGCAAGGGTAAAAGTACTAAATAAAAGTGGGTAAATTAATGAGAAAAGAATTGGATTAAAATTGTTAATTGGAATTTAAGCAGTTAGAATTAAACACTGTAAACTAGAGGTTTATGAAAAAGCAAAAAACATTAATCACACCATTGTAGATTATATAGCAGCTTTATATAATTTATAATTATATCAATGCTTATAAACTATCAATTGACTAACTTTATATTTTTACAGTACTTAAAATATGAAGTTTATCACTTTGAATGCTCATTTCCTTTACAGTGTGATGAGTGAATTGTACAATTTATTAATGCAATAAGTATTGCTAATAAAATTTCTGTATTACACAGCCTTACAAAAACAAGTATAAAATATTGCAAAAGTGAAGACCTTTCTGTTCAAGATTTATGAAAGTTGGGAATAAACTTGAGATAATAAGTTTTCATTTAATGGTTAAAGTTTGTGATACTAATGTTCTTAGTTTTAAGAAATTTAAAATGTATTAGTTTATGTGCTGAAAATGTTATTAACAAATTATGTCTTGTATTGTAAAGGGAGGACCCGTGAATTTTTGTTATAAGATGTATTCTAATTACCACTCCAATCTCCATCACCAAATGATGTTATCTTATACAAACATTAGTATATTTCTATTGGATGCTTTCAAACGACAAGCAACATCATCGGAACTTTTTGATAAAAAGATGATATAACTTTTGTAAAATGGAATGAAAAATCATAAATATTAGAATATGTTTTAATTTAGCATTTATTGAAATTAGGTAATTAATTAATTAAATAAATCATCTTTCAACAACTTTAGTTGATACTTCCAACAAAAAAAATGCTAAATGAAATATAGAAAAGTAAAATATAATAATACATAAATAAAATGTTAAAGAATTAAGAATACACTTATACTAAGATAAAAACTTGATCTCATATAAAAAGTGACAGATAGAGTTCTATTTACTAATTAAGGAAATTGATTTTGATTTATACTTATTGAATGAAGATAAGAAATAAGTTTTTATCTGTCATAAATACAACTACACATATAAACTTGCATGAGATGCAATTCAATCCTTTATATAGTAAAGTATGCACAAATAATGATGTGTTAGTAACCTGCAGTTTTAAACTGAATATAGATCTGAGTACATAACACTTATTAAAATCAGTCATATAATTCTCTGAATCTTGATTTTATTAAAACTTGAAAAAGTAAAGTATTCAATATTTCTAATAATGAGGGACACTAGCCAAGTGTTTAATATATTTTTCATACTCTAAGGAAAAAATAAAAGCAACTGCAGCTAGCACAAAACTACAAATTCGTTTTTAAAATAAATAAAAGAATAATCATTATAGAATTTCCACAGAGAACTATGGATTGTTATAAAAGGGTAAATAAACACACTACTAAATACATAAAAGTAAAGATGGACAACTCTAGAAACAGGGGTTTTTATTATATTAACTATTCATAAAATTATTAGAGATGTCAAATGCTTTTGCATACTTACTTGTGCTGCAAAAAATAATATTGTAGTTTCTTTTATATTTTCTATTGTATATATACTAAAATAATGTTATTTTTATTTTGGCTGATATGAAATAATTCATCATCATTGAGTGCCGTCTCCACATTGAAGGTTTGCTACCATGGAGCGCCATTCCACTCTGTCTCTTGCTTTGATGGTGCAGATTGTCATAGGCTGACTTGTCCATCTTTTGATGTTTCTCGTCCATGTTAGTCTTGGTCTGCCTCTACCTCTTTTACCTTGTATTTTCCCTTCCAATATTACTTTTATTAGGCTGTTGTGTCTTTTAACATGACCCAAAAATTTCATTTGTTCTCCATGGCTTTCTTTGGAATATTACGTGATGAGGCCCCAATCTCTTTCACGGTGGTCTGCCATATTCGTCTTAATTAATTCATAGGTGCTCCATAATCCCCCCTGGAGGAAATCCAAAGAGAATCGTGGCCCATGCACATGAACTCTGCAGCATGGCCTAGAATCTACAGTGTCACTAGGTTCCTGCTGACAATTTGACCAAGCCAAGCAACTGCCATATTTATGGCTTGCTCTTTTTTATTTTAACTGCAAAGTGTTCTTTAATTCATGTAAGTGCACACAGGACTTAATGTTTTTTTTTGTTATCCAAGAGGGCTAGATATTGGATCTCACTACCCAAGTGATCAGGGAAGGGTTAAAAAAAAAAAAATATATATATATATATATATATATCTGAGTACCTTGGACATGTTCAGAGTGCAAAGATGATAACCCCACAATAACTCAATTAACATTAAAACCAAAAAAAATAACAGTAGATGAAACGAAGCAGGATTGAGTACAGGTTCAAGTATGGGTATTGTTCTTTTTTGTCTATTGTTTATTATTTGTGATTATGTTGTATTATGTGTGTTTTTTCCCAAGTGTTGTAAATATACCTCTTCCCCTGAAATGATTTGCTAAATTCATAATTAAAGGCTCACTATATACCTGTCAATCAATACAATAATCAGGAAAATTTGCAAGCATGTATGAGTATATCCTTCTTGTACTAAACAAATGCCATTTAAAAATTATTTAAAAGTTAAGATTTTATTAGTTTATTTACTGTAGTAAATACTGTAGTACCATAAGAAAAATGGTAGGAACAAAACCCTGCCAATAATATATAGAACAACAACAACTTAAATGGTTTGGCCACCTGGTCAGAATGAATCCTCACCAATCACCATCAAGGGCGTTCTTCTCGAGAATGCATGGAAAAAGACCAAGAGGAAAACCCAGAAGATGGATAGATGCAGTGACAAAGACATGTAACAACAAAGGAAAATCACTAATTCAGACAGTTCGAGCAGCACAAGAACGATAAATGATATAACCATGACACCTTTTAGGTATCAGTGAAAGAGAAAAGAAGAAGATTTACTGTAGTGTAGTTATTATTTATATAATGTGAGCGTCGGAAGTAGGCTTAGTACAATGAGGATAGAACATCTGAGGACAAATCAGAATTGTGTGTGACCAGCAAGATATAGAGATTATTATCATTCATATATTTGTGTTGTCTGTGGAAAAGTATTGAATACCAGGGGAACTGACTTAAGTGTGCAGGAAGGCTAATTCTTTATCACTGATGTTCAATGCTGTAATAATATAATAAGCTTTCTATTTGGGGAGATATGTTATGGTTGGTCACTTAAGAACAAATACAACCTATTTTACGACTAGATAGTCCTATTCTGGAATAGCTTTTCTGCTCACATATAGAACAGTTGTAGATGGATGCTGAGGCTGTTGTTTGGACATTTGAAAGTGGCACTGAGATGACCACTTCATAATGCATGCCTGGGAAGAATGTATGGAGACTGTGTGTTACCCAGGCCTTAGAAACTCCTTTTGGGTATTGTTGATTCATTCCAAAGAAAAAAAATGAGCAAATGTTTGGCATCAATATGATTAGGTGATACCAGAGAAGCTATATACCAGATGACACAGCTTTAAATCTCTGTTCTAAACTAAAAATATGCAAAAACTTTACATTAGCCAACTCTTTTAGTTGAAATGGCATGCACAGTTGGTGGGAAGTTATTGCAAGAATACTTTGTAAAAAAAGTAAAGTAAAGGTTCCCTCCATGCGTATGGAGAATATGGTGTTCATTACCTTGTACAAGTTTGATAATATATCTATTATAAATCACACAGTGAATAAACAATATTTAAGCTATCAGGGACTGTAGCTTCATGTCAGAGAGATATAGAGTAATAAATATATGATTAATATGATTACTTAATTCAAACATTATTTAGTACAGTTTTAATGAATTAATAATGACAACATATTTAAGGTAGATGTTTATTTTTGTTTAACCAGGGAGGTGGATTGAAGGAAATATGTAAACAAGTAGTGATTGAGGGAGAGTTGTTTCACATGGGAAGAAGAGGAGATAACAAGAACAAGAATTATCTTACATGAGAGCAGGGAGGAGAATCGATAAAAATAATTGAGATTGATTGATCTTACTTACGGGGGACAAAGAGATTAAGTGACCATGTACTCACAAAGGTCACAGGTAAAGTGTGAATTGTGAGTGTCAACAGGACTACTTACTGAGACAAAGACAAGTAGGTTTTGGCATACGATGACTGACGATACAAGTGACAGAAGCTGTTAAGAAGGAACCTGGGAGGCCAAATGTAGTGAGAGGATGTTTTCCAACAGGCCCAAAGTTCCTATCAAGTGCATGAATTTACAAAGAAGTAGTTGTGTGATTAGATTATACTTAGAACTATGTATGATGTAGATGAAATATCTTAAGCCCAATTTAGCCACTGATGCAAGATTAGGAAAATAGTTTATAGTCATGTTAAAATATGATATGGACTTAAATCATACGACAGCAGTGAGAATCATGTTAAGACTTTTAACCATGAGACAGTAGTTATCAAAATATGGAGCAGATTATGGCAGTATAGAGATGTTGCCGATTGGATGTGAGGAACTATAGTAACTATGAGATGAGAGCTGAGAACTTGTGATGTGGATAGCTTCTAGGAACATTAGAGTTAGATTGTGAAGAAACTTGCTATTGTAGAGAATGTTTGGACATGTGATTTCAAAGTGTATTATGTGAAGTTGTTACAAGTGATTGTTATTAAGTATGTAAACTGAGACATCTCTCCTTTCGTAATTTAATAAGTTAGTTGTGAAGTAAAACGTTAGAAAGGTAGACAGAGTTATAGTATATAGAAATATCTTCCATCAGTATGTTATATCTCTTCATCAGAGATTATTAATTCTATCGGCAACATTATATTATTTATTATACTAAGAGAACATTTAAATCACCCCTGTACAATAAAGCTATATTTTTGTAGCATTTACTTACAATTTATATTACAATGTAATACATATGATGGGCACAATATGGAATACATTACATATCTTAAGAGTGTATTTTTAACATGCTGACAATTTAAACAAATAATTGTGTTCATTATGTGATGTTCTGTTCATCTTTTTTTTGTCTCAGAACACCAAAAGAAAGTGGAGTGTTTTTGGCAGAACTCACAAATTAGTCCACAAATCCATTTTTATCTATCTATCTATCTATTGACCTTTCGAGCCGTTACCGGCCCATAGGGCGTAGACCAAGATACACCTTCTCATATCTGAATTGTTCTAGCAGTTTTCTTTTAAAGATATTTTATCAAATCTCGCCATTTGTCTCTGTTCTGTGCAAGCAGCTCTATCTCATTGAGGGAGCCGAATCCTGCTGCTCTTGTCTCTCTCATCAATGTTCTTCTCAGTGTCTCCCTGGGTCTTCCTCTTTTTCTCTTACCTGTTGTTTCCCATATGAGGGCCTGCTTTGATATTCGGTTATTGTCTCTTCTCATCACATGTCCAACATATGACCATCGTCTTTTCTTTATTACTGAATATATCAGTGGTTGATTGGAGATTTCTCTAATTTCCTCATTTGTTTTAAATTCGTTCCACGCTATACCAAGTATTTTCCTTAGACATTTATTTTCGAATGCGTTCAACTTTGTTTCTATATCTCTTGTAGTTTTCCAGCTTTCACACGCATACGTAAGGGTTGATAGTACATTTGATTTGAATAGCCTAAGTTTTGTGTTTGTGCTGATTAGTTTTGATTTCCACAACTTTTCAAGGCTTCTGAAAGACATTGCTGCTTTAGCTATTCTGATTCTAATTTCTTTACTTGTATCCCCTTCTTGATCAATGTGACTTCCAAGATAGATAAAGTGATCGATCTCTTCTACTGGTTTGTTTTCCATGTATATTTTGTCCTCTGTTGGAATTAAAGTTTTCATGACTTTAGTCTTTTCATGATTGATCTCAAGCCCAATTTTTCTGGCTATTGCTGATAGTTCATTTGTGTTTTCCTGCATAATTTTTATCTGACTGCTGATGAGGACTATGTCATCAGCAAAGTCAAGGTCCTCTAAATGGTCTCCTTGCATCCATTTGATGCCTTTATTACCAGTGCAGCATTTCTTCATTATGAAGTCCACAACAATTCCAAATAACAAGTGCCATTTTCATAGTCCTTTTTTAATACACTAATGTAACTTAATGCTTGTTGCATGCTGCTGTTTGCTGGCAGTCATGTTATATGCTCAAACTATTTAATTATTTCAGTTTGCTTCTTTGTAGTTTATATTTAGTCATCTTGTAACTAGGCATGCGCACTCAACCACAGATGAGAGTCTTTTACAGTTTATTAAAGAACATTAGCAATTGAAATTTAATTGGTACAGAATGTGGACTATGAACAGTTCAACTGAAAAACCTATTAATGTCTTTAAATGCAAATGTTACAAAAAAATAATCAGAATACCATGGACAGAAAAGAGAACAAAGAACATACATTTTATAACAACTTATTATGTCTGAGAGATGGCTGTTAAGGAATGTAAAAAAAATAAATTTATTTATAGGTCTACACATTCTAAATTCGGAAGGGAGCCACGATAGCTCAGTGGTTAGTGAACTGGACTACAAAGGACAAGGGGTAGGGTTCGATCCCAACCGACGGCTTCCGGGTTCGCCCAGCCTTAATGGGTACCGGATTTTTCTGGGAAAGTAAAGCGGCGTGGGCATAAAACCGACCACTTTACCCCGAAAATCATGTGCCGAAGTTCTGTAAAATTTATGGTCACTAACACCATATTCCCTATATGCCATTTGGCGTGACGGGGGCACTTTACTTTTACTTTTTACATTCTAAATATTTTGGGCAGATAAAATGGTATGAATGTCCTGGAGAAGGTCTATATGGTGATCATTGTACCAGGTAAACAAGTGAAAGGAAGATTGGTGCAAGATGTTAAGGATGAGATAGGCATGACTACAGCAGAGAGCAGATCATGAAGGACAGAGTAAACCTAAGAGCAGCTGTCATGGGAGTCCAATAAGGACAGGAACAATAATAATAATGCTGATAATGATGATGATAATGATAAAAGAGCCTCTCTTAAACCCAAATCTATTGGTGCTGAAAAGCATGTAGATCTTTAATAGGTTGTACAAAAGTTTGCCCTTTTGAAAATTATGTAAAAATATTTGAAAGTGTTTGTTGGAGACCTACACTCCACAGGGAGCTGAAAGGTAGAATATTTGAAATTTGAAGCGAAACTTAATCTAAAAATCACCTTTAGTTTGAGAAAACCTTCCTTTTTATTTTTCCTGAGAAAAGAACATTTTTATTTTTGTTTTGTGATTGACTGTGAAACTGCTTTATTTGTGTCCTTTGGCCTGATACATCTATTTATTTATAGTACCCAATTCAAGAACATGATAATCATTCAATTTATTGCATAGAATTAAAACAAACACTTTATTTCTCTATTTCTTTTTGTTTCAATTAAATACTATTGTTTATGTTCTTGATCTTTCCAGTGCTGCTTGATGCTACATATAGTTCACAATGTTTGTCGTCTTCCATCTCTATTCTTGGCGATGTGTTCGATCTTATCTAATGAATATATGCCTACTAACTTTGCTTCTCTTATAACTATTCTTTTTAGTGTCTCTCTAGTCTTCCTATTTTTTTTTTGTATTCTGATGTTTCCCACAGAAGAGCCTGTTTTGGAATTCTCTTGTCTCTTCTCAACACTTGTCCACATAAGTCAAAATTCTCTTCCTAATTGTAGATGAAATTGTTGTTTGCATCGCTCTTATCTCTATATTATTAGCTTTACATCGTTTAAAAATTGTAGAAAAAAAAATGCAATTATTAAAAAAAAAAGCAGTTCTAATGGTATTAAATATGTAATGAAATAGAATAATAGTTATTAAAAACAGTTTATGCTTCAGCTCTTCAGTGTTATTTTTAAATTGTGTAATGAAAAATTGGTCATGCCTTAACTTGTGATCACTAATTTACAGGTTCTGATTTAATAAATATGTACATTTTATCAAATGAATAATACATATTTCAGTTAAGTATAGAGTTTATTTTTGGTTCCAATACAGCAATGTTCTAGCATGTTTTAAAATAAACACAACCAATGTGTGAAATATGCACAAATTTTATTAATGAATGCATTGCTTCTGTTATGTTAAAAATTCAACATAATCATTTACAAATCTGAAATACAATCACAGTCTATATGTAGATGTTACATAGAACCTGTGGTAACATATGGGTGTGAATCATGGACAATAGGACAACAGACAAGAAAATCACTGGAGGCTGTAGAAATGTGGTTTTACAGAAGAATGTTTAGAATACTATGGACAGCTAAGAGGAGTAATGAAAATGTTCTGAAAGAGGCCAGAGCAAAAAGAGAGCTAATTTCCAATATTAGGAAGAAACAATCATCATTTTTTGGCCAGGTAATGAGAAGAGAACAGCTGGAATATATTGTAACAACTGGGAAAATTGAGGGATGAAGAGATAGAAGGAAGCAAAGAGAAAAGATACCAGACAGCTTAAGAGAATGGCTTGGCAGAAGGTCAACAACAGAAATGATAAATAACTGTCGGGATCAAAAGTTGTGGAGAGACATGATTACCTTTGCCAGCAGGCTTGGTACTTGATGATGATGATATATGTAGAAACATTAATATCCAATTTCACATACTAACATAATGTTCGCTAGCAACATTTATATTCTAATTATATTAAACTGTAATAATTCTTTGAACTGCAATTCCTACAGTGCAAATGGTTTATCCATAATTTAATTGAAACATTGACTGTTCATATTTAAAACATATTCTGAAAATTAATTACATATTCTCTAATGAAGAATATTATTTGAACTGTATCTTTCTTACATGTTTCTTAAATTAAATGTATTCTGATGATGTGACATAGAGTGAACAGGAAAAATAATTAAAATTAACTTGGCTAAGTTCACAGCACAAAAAATGAATGAAACGGTGAAGTTTCAGCACAAAAGATGAATCACTCATCAATATGACAATATGCTGTCACATACCTCAAGTATGAGAATAAGAAATAAGCAAAATAGCATCTCATCACTAAGAAATGTCACTTTACAAAACATGCAAAGAACAAGCAGCAGACAACTTAGACATCCAAACATGCAAAGAAAGATCAAGCAGCAGACAACTTAGATATCCAAACTTCATACAGCATGCTGAAAAAAACTACTTTTATTTTCTTTCTTTGGGGTTTTACAAATATTTTGCTTGTGGCAAGCCAGAAGTAAAAACTGAACATTGAAAATCTAGCAAGATGCTGACAGAAATAAAGCAAATGTGAACATTAGCAAGAATTTTCAAAAATTCATTAAGCTCACAAATAATATACATATCCACATTTAAAAATGTATAGTTTGAATGTAAATATAAGTCCTATCAATGACTCATAAATGTAGCTATAATGAAATTATTATCTGGACTAAGGATTGTTTCTTAAGACAACAGCAGCAAAGGATATACTTTATTAACCTTATAGTGAAAGAATCTGGGAAATTAGGTATTTTTAAAAATAGGAAATAACTAAAAGGGACACCTTTGAAAGAAAACAGATTAAAATAAGCTATGAAATCATAAATTTTCAAAACTTAATAAATAAATGTTAGTCACCATGAGTTACAAATAGGACGGCTAAACTACTATGTTAGTGCCTGCCAATCTATGAAATCCAATTTTGTGCTTGCTATGAAGAGGAAACTTTCTTTAAAAGTGCAAAAATAAGAAATGAAATGTCTTCCAATGATTGTTTTAAACTGTTATAACATCTTATATTTACTTCATAACTCATACTGACTTTGCATATTATCTTTAACTGGGTATTCTGTTTGTTTTTTTTTTTAAATATCGAATCCGGTTTTCTATTCTTAACCTTTATAATTTCTAAATTGCAGAATAAAAAAAAAATCTACAGCTCTTTCTTATTTTTTTATGTACTAAAAATACTGTCTAGAAGCAAACATACAATTGTAGCATTAATTACATTGCAAATAAAATTTAAAAAGTGAATTAGAGAAATCGCCTTTCAACCACTAATATCATCAGTAATCAAGAAAAGATGTTGGACATGTGATGAGGAGAGATAATAACCGAATAACAAAGCAAGCCTTCATGTGAGAAACAACAGGTAAGAGGAAAAGAGGCCAACCCAAAAGAGACACTAAGAAGAACATTGATCAGAGATGCAAGAGCAGCAGGAATCGGCTCCCTCAATGAGATTGAGATGCTTGCACAGAACAGAGACAAATGGTGAGATTTTATAAAAAATCTTTGCAAGAATTGAGACTGCTAGAAAGAAAATTTAGAGAAAGAATATCTGGGTTTATTTATGCCCAATGGGCTCCAGCTTGAAAGGTCAATAGATAGATAGAAATAAAATTGTTGTTTTTCACTTGACAGTTTTTCATCTTTATTTTTTAATCAATTTTTAGTGGCACAATTACAATCTAGCCCTTTCATTCTGATAAGATTTACGTGTTAAAGATAAAAAAAGAGCCAATTATTTTTTTTCTCCCTAATCAACTGGTATTCAGGTTTCATCAGTTTTTAAAAATTGAACACGAGATTTACAACGAAAAAAATTAACAGCCTCACATTATGCTGACCACA
This sequence comes from Megaustenia siamemsis, assembly GCA_032433765.1. Classification (NCBI taxonomy): domain Eukaryota; kingdom Metazoa; phylum Mollusca; class Gastropoda; order Stylommatophora; family Ariophantidae; genus Megaustenia; species Megaustenia siamemsis. Next base: position 66,538,173 of record JAVIAB010000124.1, read on the forward strand.
TCACTACTAGTCATGTACAAATATGTACATCAACACCACAGAATGTAAATGGTGGAGTGGTTATATTTTACCAACTAAATATACCTATATTACTTTCCTTATTGGGAGCCATGATAGCTCAGTGGTTAGTGAACTGGACTACAAAGGACAAGAGGTAGGGTTCGATCCCAACCGACGACTTCCAGGTTCACCCAACCTTTAATGGGTACAGGATTTTTTTCTGGGAAAGTAAAGCGGCACGGGCGTAATACCGAAGACATTACCCCAAAAATCATGTGCCGAAGGTCTGTAAAATTTATGGTCACTAACACCATATTCCCTATACGCCACTTGGCATGACGGGGGTACTTTACTTTTTTTTTTACTTTCCTTATTGTATACAGGGCATGGATAATTTTGGACTTAGGCAAGATAACAGCTCACATCACAGGTGAAAATGTACATCTTGGAAACAAATGTAAATTCTCATTTAAAAAAAAGAAAATTGAGTGACAATAAGCAAGTTTGATGACACAAGTAGAAAGAACATATCATGAACAGCAAAGGGCTCTGGCAAACATGGGACATGCGAAATAGAGAAATGCTCATAAGACTGATGATTGTTGCAGGAATAGATCAAAAGATTGGCAAAAAGTAACTAATGTCATAAAGAACAACACACATTGGTGATAATTTAATGAAATTATTAAAACTAAGAATTTAGTTATTAATGAGTTTGGAAATAAGAAAGATTAAATTTCATTTTCAATATTATAATCATAATTAACTATTTAAATGAACTATAATTATTATTTAACATGTCAGAATCTATACACGTTCAGATTATTAATCATCATCATCATGTGCCATACCGGGTGTCGCCGGCGATCATGTCCTTCCACAATCTTCTATCCACAGTGCATTGTATGAGTTCTGTTGTTGGATGTTTTCCATGCCATGACACCAAGCTATCCAGTATTTTCTCTCTTTGTCATCCGCAATCTCTCTTTCCTTTTATTTTGCCAGTTGTAACCAAGTATTCCAACTTTCCTCTTCTCATGATGTACCTGAAAAATGTTGATTGTTTCTTTCTGATGTTTTTTAGGAGTTCCCTTTTTGTGTTGGCCTCTTTGAGAATTTCTTCATTAGTCTTTTTAGCTGTCCAGGGAACTTTCAACATTCTTCTGAGAAATCCCATCTCTGTGGCCTCTAATCATCTTTTCATTTGTTTGTCTACTGTCCATGATTCGCTTCCGTAGGTCAGAATTGGTTATATATAGCACCGATGAACTCTCTTTCTCACTTCTATTGACATAGATTTGTTGCATAAGATATTTTTTTATTTTCTGAAATGCTATTTTGGCCTGAGCTATTCTGCTTTTTATTTCTTTGGTGCATCTTCCAACTGATGTTATTATTGTGCCCATGTATTTAACACATTGCACTTATTTCAGATTTGTCCTGTTTATTTTTATGCTGCAGATTATTATTTATTAGAAAAAGAAATGTTTCAACATGAAAATAAATATGTGCATAGAATACAAATTCCAATTGAATTCTCGGTTTGTGCTAAATATACAATATTCATTTATAAACTATACAATCTTTAAACCATTTTGAAAACTTAATAGTTTATCATTATTTTGTCACACTAAATAGAAAAAAATATAATAAAATATATATATGTTATTAATCTTAAAACATTGTCTTGCTTGTATTTTTCTTAATTTGTGTGGGTTATTAGTAAGAAGCAGATAGGGGGGTTGTAACATACACTCCTACAAGGTATGATGACAGCTTTACAAATAGGAACACAACAAAATACTGAAACATTAATTTCACAATATTGTTTAGCTTACATATTTTTTTTGTATATGTTGTCAGTCTTTCTTCTTTTAATATGTAGTACATCTCCATTTTATTTTATCATTTCATTTCTTATCCTTCTTCTTTTCTTTCTTTAACTCACTTGTCATGCTCATTCTAGATATATTAGAGTTTATCCTTATTTCATTGGTCTTGTTTTATGAAGAGGGCCGCATGTAGGGTTAAGAGTCAGTATTTTGTTGTAACTTTATTGTAAAGTTGTTACCATAGCTTGCAGAAGTGTATGTTACATTCCATTACTTGTTCCTTGCTACCAGCTTTACTGTAGCACTGCAATTATTTGCCTGTTCCCTCCCAGGGTTATTGGTATTTATAATTGTTGATATCTAACTTATCTATCAAACTGCTGCTTCCTTCAGTAAATGAAAATTTCATTATTTTCAATATTAAAAAAAAAAAAGAAACATAAATAAGTAAAATAAAAATTTAAAATGACTTTTACCAGAGTCATAAATGTGTTAAGGAGTTCCACTAACAACAGCTAGTGTTGTAATCTAAGACATACAGTAACTACTATCTACATGCTGCAGAAAACAAACTCCAATCCACAAAAATAATATGAAAAATAAGCACTGCAGCATAGTTGAAAATGCTGGACAAGATCAGACACCCAAAGTAAATGCAAATTCAAACAAAAGTTATTCTCTGATCACCTTCCTCATCTGGTAGCTCTGGATGACCTAGATTCAGATAGTCCAACATGGATTCCTGCTCTGAAAACGTAAGTTTATCATTGCCAGTTACTGGTGCATTAAGAAAACCTATGACAACATAAATATGTCCAGAGACTTGTGAGACCCTTCACTAACATATAGCAATCTCTGAAAAAAATTTATGATGCAATCTTGATCCAGAACAATTAATGATTTAATTGTGAACACAAGAAAAATCTTCTGACAATCTTATGTTTAAATGGCTACCCCAGTGTAAATATAGAAAAAAAATTAATATAAATCATATGTACTTTGTTTCCTTTAAAGAATATCCCACTGGAGATATTCTTTCACAGTACGAGTGCAGTACAAAATACACCAAAAAAAGACCAGATTTAGGCAGCTGATCCAAAATATTCAGCCAACAATTGTTGATATTTATTCATGAATAAAGAAATTTTTAATATTATTTTTTCTCATTATCAAGTTTAATTTAAAGCTCATGGCTCACCAGTTTTAGTGTGTATCATTCTTTAACCATGTTTTAAGAAAGACTTTCAATTCTGCCTAAAAGGAACTCATCATTAAAAAAATTTGGTGTTCAATGCAAATAAAGTTTTGTATCAATGTATTATACAAATAAGGTTGATAGCTTTATTTACAACCCTGCACACTCACCATTGTTCACAACATGCAAACAGATAATTTAAAAGTGGGAAATAGTCAGTGTATATAACCACTCACATTAAATTCTGTATGTGAAATTGGCAAGTGTCATAGATGGATAATTTAGTGCAAATATTATCATTAAATGCACAATATGGTCACAAGACATTGGTCAAAGTTACTGCAGCTTGAATACTTAAAAATTTTGACAAGCAAGACAAAAGAAGAAAAAACATATTTTTATGTTAATTATGATTGATGACAAATGTGTTTGTGCTCACATGCAAGGGTAAATAAGTGTTGTATTGATTATTGTTTTATTAACATTATTGTTTTAAAAATTGCATCATATGTTAAATATGTCATTATTTTATCAATAATATAAATTATTATGATTTTGTTTCCTAATTTTGTAACACTTAAAAAAATCTTTGGAACAAGGAGACAAACATAGCATTTTCAAATATTCCAGCTAATCTGTTATTTCCATTTAATTCCTAAATAATCTAATGTAACAATCAATATACACATGAACAAAACAAGAAATGTATAAACAAACAAAATACTTTGCTATAAAATAAATTATTCTTGCCGTCACTGGAAGCACAAAAAGTCGCAAAAATATGTAAAATAGAAAGTTAATTTCAACTGAATTTTTTAGAAAATGTAAACTGGAAAAAAATGTGTGACATGCATATTGATAAGATTTGTTCATCACTGGAAATTAATCATTTATAAACGACAGCAAAACTAAAACAAAATAATGAACTTACCAGCAAAGAGTTGAATTTTAGTGTGCCATTTTTTCATGATCTCAGAACTGGAAAACTGCAACAAGAACTCTGCACCATCATGAAGTCGAAGACGCAAAACATTTTGTTTCTTTGTGTAGTCAGATGCTATTTCAGCGACAGAACGGTATATGTTGATTGGAGCAGATGCAGCCTGACGTTCAGTGTAAGCTGAAAATAAAAAAAAAAATATATTTTGAAGTGTAACATTAAAATACCTGTATGGATTTTCTCTACACATTGCATCCATAGCAAGTTAATTAAGTAATTCAACAATATAACAATGCTGGTTGATTGGTTATAGATCTAGCAATAAATATATGGGCTTCTGTTCTTTAGCTCACAGACATGAAGAAAACAAAATTATATCAAATCTCTCACATATTTCACTCCCACTTTACAAACATGCTCAAACTATAGATGACAGCTATTACTTCAATAGCCTATTTGTGCATGCCACTCCATCAAACCTTTCACTTTATCCAGTATCTTTTTCCTTTGTCTACCTCTATCTCCCCAGTCTTCAAATGTTGTTGTTAGAAAGTATTCCAACCTGTCTTTTCCCCCTAAAGTCCTCCTACTGCTATTCTACCAGACCTAGCATTGAATCATTAGGTGTTATTATATCTGCTCTATGTGCAGCCAGCCAGCCAACTATTTAACTAACCAACCATTATTCCAAAAATGTTATTCTGTGTCTAATGTTTTTCACTGTACAATGAGAAGAGGTCAGACAACAGAACACATTCATGCTGCACGTCAACCAACAATCATTCCAAGCAGGTTATTGTGTTTGTCTAATGTTTTCATTGTACAATGAGAAGTGATCAAGCGACAAAATGAATCCCCATCAAACAGGTCCCTTTTAATATAAATATATGAATGCATTAAAGGAGGGATAAAATTATGGATGATGGGAAGTTAAGGGAACAAAATTTAGAGACAAAAATGCTAATAATAATACATTTTGTTAAGAACAAACCTTCTTTGTCCTTAAAGAAACACAAAAGCTGTCCAAACAGGACTGTGTAGTAATTTTTCCAAGACCTGATTGTGGCTTTTTTCCCACCAGATTGTAGTTCCTGCTTGCGCTCAACTATTTCCTGCAGTTCTGCAGGAGGCAAATTTTCAGGTAGTTTGTATTTGTCCTTGAAACTGTGTGTTCGTCGACGAATGTTGAAGCTTGGTGTCCTTTTACTTTTCTTGCTCTCCTCTTTGACCTGGATAAAAAAACCAGGCATGCTAAAATGTGGATTGGATTTAAATCAGCACACAAAGAGAGGTGACATTCCTTCATTCATTTTTTTAAATGTCTTAAATGAAATTTTAAGAAACAATGGATATGAGGTCCTTCCATAATCATATCTTGTGCTGTTGATTTATTCATAACATAGTTTAAATGAAAAATCTGCTCTTATATACTAACATTTATTATGTTTTTCTACTGTGCTGGTCACTCAGTAATCCACTCAAATAAAGATCTAACTTGCTTTGAGAGCAACTGTAGTGTGAGCTTTAGAATTTGACAAGAAAAAAATACTGATGTCACTTTATTATCATTTGTTGGGGAAATGACATAGTGACTGATGGGGGTGCAGTTCTGAGAATACAAGAACCAGGAGTTAGGGCAGGTGCAGATAGGATGGGATAACAGTGGTGGGATGAGGAGAGTCAATGAACTGTAGGAATTACCACAAGACATACTTTGAATTACTTGAGATCAACCAAGGAAAGACAGAAGTAAAGGAAAATCAAATTTGTCCGGCAGGAAAAATATATCTGGAAGAAAAAGCAGCGGAAGAAGTAGATCACTTCTTGGAAGTTATATAGATCAAAAAAGAGGCACAAATAAAAGAATTAGAATCAGAATAGCAAAGGTAGCAATGACTTTCATGAGCCCTAATAATATTTAGGAACCAAAATGATTAAGTACAACAACAAAGCTCGGAATTTTCAAATCAAACATATTATCCACCCTTACTTATGCATTCAAGAGCTGGAAAACAACTAAATAAATAGTAATATCCCTGCCAAAGTAGCAGCAAACCTTCATTGCTTTGTCTAAAGAATATTGAAGTACTCAAGTTTATTAAATTTCCACACAAAATAAATATCTGCAGATTTTAATTTGTTATCTTGATATTGATTATCCTCACTGTTGCCGTTCTGGTTTGTAGTAATAATTTTTTTTTTTAATTTAAAGTTGACTTTTAAGGATAATTTGTCTTATTAATAATAGGTTAAATGAAACGAGTAATTATTCTCCATCCTGGATAGTATTAAAATGTCCAGTAATAAAGTAAAATATATGATGAATCATTTATTCATGCTCTAAATGAATTTTGCATTCACCTTCCCAAAAGGCCCATGAAACATAAACCATTGTGCTCCAAACGAAATGATGTACAGCTATAGTCCCTTCATAAATTTTTTCCCAAACTCATCAACAATTTTCTGGAAAACTGTTTAGTGTATTGTTGTGAATTTTTGAATGCATTCTTACATTTTCCTCAATAATAAGAATTTGTAAACATGAAGTCCAAAGGCAAAGTAGATTTTCCACATGTGAGCATTTCTTATATAAAATGAGTGATATAATATATCAATAAACAGTAATAAATATACAGTGAGATTCACTGTAGTACAACCTATAAGTGGTAGATGGCCTACCAAACAGACTACCATGATTAAGGTATTCCTCAGTGATTCATTGCTATCAGATATCCAGGTCAGTATAGAATTATCTGTTCTACAGAATTATATGGCATCATTCTAAAATAAATGGACTTTGACCAGTTGGAACAATTGGTTCAAAACCATGGTTGACTCAATACTGTTGATGGGTCTGTGTAGAGTCTTTTTTTCTTTTGCCACCTACTGTCCTATAGAGTACCTGAAGGAGAATTATACTTTCATTCATTCTTAGTACATGTTTGATGTTAGTCCTCTGCCTTATAAAAGATGATGTACATTTTTGACTGGTCTCATCACAGTAGATAAATAACACATTTGTATTAAACAGGAAAAACTCACAACATCAACTCTTTTCTGTGTCATGCCAGTAGGGCTAAGTGGAGGAGATAGACCTCCCTTCTTCTGGTAAGATGGTGATGTAGGTCCTGGGGCAACAGTAGGTTGATGAGGTGGTGGAGCTGTCAAAGGAGGAGGAGCATTAGGTAACTCAGGAGCAGCAATATCCTCATCTTCAGCCAGTGATAAGTTGTCTCCTGCAGAAGGCAATGTGATGTCTGATTGACTTTCAGCTTTCACATCTGGAGATGATGGAGGAGACTGTGCTTGCTGTTCATATATCTCATCTGGTGAAGCTGGTCTCTCCTCTAGACTGATCTAATTAGAGGTAAGAAATAAGAAATGTTTACATATTATTTCATATAAAATTATTTTCTTATATAAAATTAACTTCCCACAAAAACACTAATTTTGTTCCTAATTTATTTAGAATTTGTTTTTGATTCTTATTTTCACAAAAAAAAATTATCTTATTCTTTAATATATTTGTATCACAAGAGTATTCAATAAAATATAAGGTAAACATGAAACAAATAAATAAATCTAGGGCAACATGTGCACTGGTCAACAAGTGAATATGATATGAAATGTCAAACTTGATGAAAGAGAGTTTGAGTTTGTGTGTGCGTGTCAGTACATGCATGAAATATAAGGGTAAATATGTATAGGTGTGTGCACAGAAGGAAGCCCTGACAAAACAACACTATTTTTAAATTATACAGAAAGCTAGATTTTTTTTTTAAATATTAGGTCTTTGAATTATTCTACAATCTTAAATAGCATGACAAAAATGTCTATGATACAAAGACACCAACTTGAATATAAAGTATATACTGAGATAATTGGCAAATTTTAAGACAAATTAAAAGTTAATGCCACAGGTTGCACCATTTGATGAATGCAAACTCTCAATATTGTATACCTGTTTGAAGTTTGTTGCCTTTTGTAATGTTATTGGCGCTGACTGATCTGCACGATTACGGAAACTAATAGCTCTCTGGACATCTGATCTGGAACCTTCCGGTCTTGCAGTCATCTTGATACTTTGAGATCGACCAATGAGATTTTTTACAGTTGACCTATCAAGCCGCTCATCAGTTCTGTAAATATTTAACAATGACTAGTAAAGTATGTTCTTATTTAAAAAGTCACTTGTAGAATATTGTACTTCCTATTATTCTTCATTTTCCTTAATACCCACTCAAATGCTAAGGGAGATACAGGGTGTCAGTTCTCATATTTTATTAGGTATGTCTATTTATATTTTATTTTATTTTCATAGCAATAAATTATTAACTGTAGGCTTACTAAGCCTGTCACAAGTGTACAATATTTAAAGAAAACAACTTATAGGAAATTATACCTGGCTCAAAACTGTCAATTACTTTAGCTTCTCAAGTTAGCAAATATAAAAAAATAATTAATTTGATTATAATTATTTTTGTTTGTTTTGCATACACCAGTTTTTTTTTGACTCTAGCAAAGTCCCATGGGATGGAATTTTTTCATGAATATCAAACATTCCTCCCCCTACTTTCACACCGGCAGCCATGTCCTCCTTTATAGACAGATTTTCTTCCAACATTTAATCAAGAGTTTCCTTGCTTTGGGTAGATTTTTCCTATCAATTTTACACAGGCAGCGATCACTCTGGCCTACTCTTTTTGACTTCAACTTCCAGGGGTTCTTTAACATGCTTAGAAAATTTATTATAATTAATTTTGATTTAAAATTTACATAACAAAATATAAATACTTATATTAAATATGACTAAAATAATATGTTATTCTTCAAAAGTATTAAATTTTTATTAATTACAATTTTTAAAACATTTTTCCCACTTTCAAGCTTTAAGTTGTATTCTATAAAACATGTCATGCACTGCTGTTAACTTCAACATGAACATGGTATTTTAGATTTGCTATTTATTATATTTTTCTCTCTGTCTATCTTTTTATCAGTTTATCTAGGTCTAAACATTCTTCTTTTCCTCAAGCAGTGGATCAGATGTTTGTCACTATTAAGAAAAATAGGTTCATAATATTGCCCAATCCATCACTTTCTGAGGGACAATATATAATTTCTCCATCAGAAATTTCTGTAGAAATTGAGAATTAATTTCTTAAAAGTTTGCACCAGATGAAAATTGAATATATAGTCATTCATGACTTCACAATTAGAAGCAGATAGTTGTTGATTTACAGTAGCAACTGTAAGATATTGTTTGTAAACAGCTTCTCTTACAGCTAATTCTGCTAATATTTGAATAACAGGCCCAGCAGCAGAATTACCAATGCAAATTTAAGATTCTGAACCTCATCTCTTTTTTCTTGTGATTTTAATTAATTTTTTTAACTTTAACTTCATTCTATAAAAAACAATTTATTTACCATGTCTTACATTAGTTTCTCATGCTACATTCTGACAGCCTTTTTCCATTTTGTTCTTCATTAACCCAAGATACGAGACTGTTGTAAAAATTACCACCTCAAAATGCAAATTCTTGAAATCTGACAGTTTGCTGTGGGCAAAAATTCCCCTTTACCAAATTACAACTTCTGGTGACCTATTAGTGTTGAATTTGTTTCCTTAAATGTTGGATCAGACACAAACTGCACACCAAAAGGAACTGTTTTATTTTTCTTTAATTTTGCAAATTTTCAATAAATTTTTTCTTCTTCTTTTAAATGGGGGAAATCTCCTCAGCTGACAGTGAGACATCAAATAAACTCAGCTGACAGCGAGACATCAAATAAACTTTTGTAACATGGGATAGCAAGTGAATGATGTTAAGAAGTAACTGAACATACAGCTATATTGATAAACTGATGGGAGCAATGTCAACAAACAATGTAATACCTCCGGTAGCCAAAGCATGATGGGCTCGAATTTCAGATCATAAATCTAACCTAAGCCAGGAAATTATTACAGCATCCGATTTCCATGCTTCAACTTCGGTAAACACATGGCTGTGTAACATAAGTTCAAAGAAAATCTTATTTTTCGAACTCCAAATGTAGCTATTATGGGTTAGTAATTTTTACTACCATCTCATAAAAACGTGTCTCACAGATAGGTATTATAATCTAGGGTTAAAGGAGATGTCTCTCAGATATGCCTCATGGACATCTTTGTCTACTCACAAAGTACTTCCGTTCTATAATTCTCCCAGACAATAATTCTTTGGTGATGTGATTTATGAAGATAATTTGCTCTAATTTAGTCGATTTAAAATAACATGAAACCTATATCACTGTATACACATGGTTTAAAGAGCACAGTCCTCAGCTTTTTTGTACAATTTGAACAGCAGCATAATGGTTAGCATACTGGCTTTGCAATAATGAACATGGGTTCATTTTCAGCCCGGCCCTATCCAGCCACTAATGTCTAACTCTGGAGGAGCAATAAGGTAATGATAAAAGAAAAAAAAATAGATGTACCTCTTGTCCTCTTCCTCATTCTCCTCTTTTTGTCGTCTCAGCTGAACTTCCTTAGCCTTCCTATTTTCCTCTTCTTTCCTTCGCTCCTGATAATTATATAAATGAATTTGCTATAAATTTTATTAGAATAGACAATTTGTAATAATTTTAGAATATTATGTTGATAATCTTACTCAGCATGGAAAATAATGATGAAGATGAAAACAAGTTAATGGAAGTACAGAGTGATGCATACAAATTAATATGATAATATATCAAACTGGATATTTTTTAATGTCACATTTTTGACAAAGCAAGAGAGTTATTTAAGAGTTATACATTCATGCTATCTATTGCCCTTTCGAGGTGAAGATGGCGCATATAGTAAATATTGTAGACTTTAGTGTCCAACAATCTTTGTTATCAAGTGTTAGACCTTGAATGGGACCCGCATACTTTCATTGCACAAAGCAAATAATTCTGAGTAATTTTCTTTAGTACTGGTTGTACATCTACCATTATCTGTAAATAAATATATTTTTGCAGCAGTTTTATTTTTTTCATAAATTACCTCCAAAATTCTCTCCTGTTCCTTTCTGCGTAGTTCATCTAGCCTGTCTTTTTCTCTTCTAGCTTCATCTTCCACAAGTTGCTGCTGTTCTAGAAGCTTCTGCTGCTTCACGGCTTTCTCAACCTTAAACAGAAAGATCATAATAAACGCGCCATTGGAAATTTGCTGCATAAACAATCAATGCAAAAAACCTGGCATCACATCATCATCACATGACAGATTAAAAAGTTTATTTATTCATAGGAAAGGAAAATGTTAAGTCCTGATTTTGTGATAAAGTGCCAGTGATTTTTTCCATATTATTAGAATGAAAATACCTCTTTGCACATTTTGATCAATATTTACCTTATCCTTGCACAAGTTGTTAACACGCTCTCCCTGGGCATCCACTGTCTTCTCAAAGTCAGCATGTCTCCTCATCAGCTCTTCAACCTCCAGAATGGAATCACCATATTTACCCCCCTTAACAAATGGCTCTCGCAATGCAATCCAGGCCTCAATTTGTTCAATCTCATGACGAAGTTTCTGAAAGTGAATGAGTAACTGATAATTTATAATAAAAATTCAGTGCAATAGAAGTTAAAACAGTAATAATCCAGTATATAATTTGCTAGTATGTTAGCTTTTTTATATGCAAGGTTTCTACCCATGTTCTTGTCAATAAAAACTAATGTAAATGGTTACCTGCTAATAAGAGTTAAAGAAATCAAAACTGTGAGAAAGCGCAATGCCATGTCTCAAAAATACTAAAGTTTAGTGTTGTGAGGTCTTGAGCTCTTATTACCTTCATTTTAATAATAAGAAAATTTAAATAAAAAGTAATAATTTTGAAAATGTCAGATAATTAAAATGATTTTACAATGATCTTACTTATATTATTTTTTTCATTTTTCAATTTTTGGTCCAAGACACCATTAAATTTAATCCTTGTCTTATTTTATTTTATCCTTAGGTTTCAGCATTTTTCTTTTCATTTTTTAATATCTGAAAGTATATTGCAATTAATTTATATATATATATATATATATATATATATATATATATATAGTAATAGGAAACTCAAGCAAATGTTTCAGCCCTTTAATTTTTTGACACTCTAGGGGAGGTGGGCCTGCCTGGGTCATGATTCCCAGGTATCAGCCTCCTGTTGCCTTGAACCTGAAAGGCCCACACCTAAATTGGCATAAACTAATTAAACTTATTCTTCACATCTAATCTGCTAGTTGATTGATCTACTGTTCATCATACCGGTTGCGCTGTCGGAGCTTTAATTTGGCAAATTTATGTCCTCCTTGTAGTGCTAGTTGTCTAAAATGGTTTGTACTCTGCATGACTGTCTTATATACTCCTAGGGTGAATTCTCCCCTGAAAATAATCCTCATATCATGACGTAACTGCACAATTGGTCGGATCAATGACTGATAACAGGTGATAACAATATGTCAAGATGGGAACTCCACTCCTCTGAAATGTAGGCACTGCAAACTATAACTCCACCTTATTTGTTCAGAAAATATTGACTAAACCTTTCAACATCTCTTGAAAATCACATATATACTTATCACACTTATCACCCAAATTAAACTTCAAATAAAAATAAACTAAATATTAAGTGCTAAACTTAAAATTCTTGCCTGTGCTTCAAGATTCTTTTCATGCAGATTTCTTCTATGTTCCAATGTTCTCTGAAGACCCTCCCAAGACTGTTCAAGCTGGTTAATCTTCTCCTGGATCTGCAACAATCATATAACACAATTGAGAAATATGTGCTTATAGTTCTTGGGGAAAAACAAGAGTCCATGGTTTACAACATTTTTGTAACTTATGAAATATGTAAAAAATATTATGAAGAAACAACTTAGTTGAGCAATCTCTTAACCTATACAGTGTCAATCTATATAATAAAGAAAGTACATATTTTAAATAATGGGAGCCGCGATAGCTCAGTGGTTAGTGAACTGGACTACAAAGAACAAGGGGTAGGGTTCGATCCCAACCGACGGCTTCCGGGTTCACCCAGTCTTTAATGGGTACCTGGTTTTTTTCTGGGAAAGTGAAGCGGCACAGGCATAATACCAACCACATTACTCCAAAAATCATGTGCCGAAGGTCTGTAAAATTTATGGTCACTAACACCATATTCCCTATACGCCACTTGGTGTGACGGGGGGTACTTTACTTACTTTTTTTCTATATTTTAAATAATCATTTGTACATTGCACACAAATATATATATATACTTAAACAGATTATGTAGTTCTGAACATAGAGTGGTACAACAAGATTAGAAATGAAGATACCTTGAAAATGAACAGAACAAGAACATAACTATTGGTAATGAGTAGAAAATGGATATGAATGTAAGACATACTGATAAAATCTTATGCCAGCTAAATAAAATAGGCTTTGTCAAGGAGTTCACAGAAAAAGAGGAAATAGGGATGGTTCATTAAAATATGGAGAAGAGAAACCATGGAAATCCTCAAGGACATTGGCCTTAACTGGAAGAAGAATAGAAAAAAAAAATTCCAGGAATAAAATGGATGGATGGAGAGTTCCTGTCAGTGGTCTATGCTCTCATAATGGGTCTTAATTGCTTTGATTAAATGAAACTCAAAATATACAGCAAACTTGGCTTATAGAAGTGGGTAGGACAAACAGAAAAAAAATCACTGGAAGGCACAGAAATGTGATTTTACAAATGAATGTTGAAAGTACTATAGACAGATACAAAGATTTGAAAGAGAAAAAGGAAAAAAAAATATTACTGACATGGGAGGGAACAATAATTATTTTGATTATGTAAGGAGAAGAGAATATCTGTAATATATTGTAAGAACAAGACAAATTGAGAAAAGAAGAGCTAGAGGGAAACATAGAGTAAAAATATAAGATAGTTCAAGAGTAACTGTTGACAGGAAGTCAACAAAAGAATTTATAACAAGCATAGACCAAAAAAGTATTGGAGAGGTATGATCAGCTAAACCAGTAGGCACAGTCACTTATGATGATAAAGTAACTCTTTATTTATTCTATTAACTTAAAACACAAACCAAAATTATTTATGCTAGACAAACCTCATCTGAGAGAAAGTGTCCTCTGTTGATGAATGCCTGACCTGTGTGACTAAATTTATTAAATGCCTCTCCGTGGCTGTCCACTTCAGCTCTGTGTTCCTTATAACGGGTCATCATGGCCTCAGCTCCAGGCAGGTCATGAGCGAGTTCATCAGCAGTAATTATGGCCATCATCTCACTTATCCAGGCACTATAATTTAAAATATGAAGAAAAGTACAAGTGATTTTGGTAAAATATAATATACTTTAAATCATAACAATTTCCATCTGGTTACAAACATAAGCCATAGAGGCTGAGTGGTTAGTATGCTTGCTACTGACTAGAAGGGTTCAAGTTAATTTCCTAGATATGGCTAATTTTTGTTCAGACTGACATGGCTTCAGAGTTCACCCAGCTCTAAAAAAATGAGTACCAGAGATTTTCCTGGAAAAGTTGGGTGGCCTGGTGTGACATCACTCATAAAAGTACTATATGTCATTGAAAAATATGTACACTAACACCATATTCCCAAAACTTTAACCTTAAGATGTGGATGGTACCCTTACTAAAAATGTAAAATGTAAACACATTAAAAAATGTAAAGGTTCCCTCCAAGCCTTGCTAGGCATATGGGTAATATGGTGTTAGTGACCAAATTTTTCCATGACTATGGCACATTTTTGGGTGATGCAAACACATTTATAATTCATAGTAAAATTACTATGAAAAAAAATTATTTTACCCTATATTGCATAATAAATATATAATAAGTAAAACAGCTAAAATGTGTCTGTATTTAAAAAAAAAAATTCCTATATCATTATAACAAATGACAAATTCTTACGCTAGCTCTCTGTAGTCATTAAAGTACATCTGTAGCTGCTCAGCCTGTGATAGTTTTTCTTTCCTGTGGCCAGCTTTCTCCACCAGTGTATTCCATGCCCCAACCATCTCTTCATGCTTAGTTGCTATATGTTCCTGTGCATCAGGGAATGAACCAATCAAACGTTCAGCTTCTTTTGTGATGTTCTCCACCTGTTCACTAATAGCTGCCAAGTCTCTCTATCAGGAGAGAGAAAAACAAAAGTCTGTTATACTATGATGTAAAATGATTGAATCTTACTTTAACATGATGACTCATTTTATATATAAAGCATACATTCAAGCACAAGTGAGAAACAAGAGGAAAAGATAGAAGGAACAAAGTATTTAAAAATGAATAAAGAAATTCAACAGAAGATAAAAATATAGAAGGAAAAAAAGAAAAAAAGGAAATAACTGTTTTTAGAAAAATACATACTGGACCTAATTTATTAAAAATTATTTTAAGAAAATGTGTTTATAGAAAGTTTGAAGTTTCTTTTTGTATCTATTTTTATCTTAATGTTTATCTTATTTTATCCACATAAGCTGTAAAGCTTTGTTGTGCATTGTAACCTTCACTACTGGATCAAGTGACAATATGACATCCTGAGCTCTGTGAAAGTCTGTTTAAGAAAGTATAGCGCAAACCATATTTGATAGTGAACATAGCGCAGATCATACTTGATAGTCAAGTCATTCACTTCTGTCAATAGAGCTGCATTTTCCAATATCTAATAATTAATTTTCTGGACAATGTTAAAAAAAGGAGCATTGAATTAGCACTAATTTATCCACAACATAACTGCAAAACTTGAAAGAAATCTAGGATTGCCCCCAGTACACAGACCTGAGATGAGCAATGTGGTCCACACCCACCTCCCAGGAAGAGAAACTATATGGGGCAAACGAATCACTTAAACAGACAGCTGACTTCATGAGAGTCTGAAATCCTACTCTGATTTAGTCTTGATCGCGCGCGCGCGCGCACACGCACACACACACACACACAAAGAGAGAGAGAGAGAGAGAGAGAGAGAGAGAGAGAGAGAGAGAGAGAGAGAGAGAGAGAGAGAGAGAGAGAGAGAGAGAGAGAGAGAGAGAGAGAGAGAGAGAGAGAGAGAGAGAGAGAGAGAGAGAGAGAGAGAGAGAGAGAGAGAGAGAGAGAGAGAGAGAGAGAGAGAGAGAGAGAGAGAGAGAGAGAGAGAGAGAGAGAGAGAGAGAGAGAGAGAGAGAGAGAGAGAGAGAGAGAGAGAGAGAGAGAGAGAGAGAGAGAGAGAGAGAGAGAGAGAGAGAGAGAGAGAGAGAGAGAGAGAGAGAGAGAGAGAGAGAGAGAGAGAGAGAGAGAGAGAGAGAGAGAGAGAGAGAGAGAGAGAGAGAGAGAGAGAGAGAGAGAGAGAGAGAGAGAGAGAGAGAGAGAGAGAGAGAGAGAGAGAGAGAGAGAGAGAGAGAGAGAGAGAGAGAGAGAGAGAGAGAGAGAGAGAGAGAGAGAGAGAGAGAGAGAGAGAGAGAGAGAGAGAGAGAGAGAGAGAGAGAGAGAGAGAGAGAGAGAGAGAGAGAGAGAGAGAGAGAGAGAGAGAGAGAGAGAGAGAGAGAGAGAGAGAGAGAGAGAGAGAGAGAGAGAGAGAGAGAGAGAGAGAGAGAGAGAGAGAGAGAGAGAGAGAGAGAGAGAGAGAGAGAGAGAGAGAGAGAGAGAGAGAGAGAGAGAGAGAGAGAGAGAGAGAGAGAGAGAGAGAGAGAGAGAGAGAGAGAGAGAGAGAGAGAGAGAGAGAGAGAGAGAGAGAGAGAGAGAGAGAGAGAGAGAGAGAGAGAGAGAGAGAGAGAGAGAGAGAGAGAGAGAGAGAGAGAGAGAGAGAGAGAGAGAGAGAGAGAGAGAGAGAGAGAGAGAGAGAGAGAGAGAGAGAGAGAGAGAGAGAGAGAGAGAGAGAGAGAGAGAGAGAGAGAGAGAGAGAGAGAGAGAGAGAGAGAGAGAGAGAGAGAGAGAGAGAGAGAGAGAGAGAGAGGAGAGAGAGAGAGAGAGAGAGAGAGAGAGAGAGAGAGAGAGAGAGAGAGAGAGAGAGAGAGAGAGAGAGAGAGAGAGAGAGAGAGAGAGAGAGAGAGAGAGAGAGAGAGAGAGAGAGAGAGAGAGAGAGAGAGAGAGAGAGAGAGAGAGAGAGAGAGAGAGAGAGAGAGAGAGAGAGAGAGAGAGAGAGAGAGAGAGAGAGAGAGAGAGAGAGAGAGAGAGAGAGAGAGAGAGAGAGAGAGAGAGAGAGAGAGAGAGAGAGAGAGAGAGAGAGAGAGAGAGAGAGAGAGAGAGAGAGAGAGAGAGAGAGAGAGAGAGAGAGAGAGAGAGAGAGAGAGAGAGAGAGAGAGAGAGAGAGAGAGAGAGAGAGAGAGAGAGAGAGAGAGAGAGAGAGAGAGAGAGAGAGAGAGAGAGAGAGAGAGAGAGAGAGAGAGAGAGAGAGAGAGAGAGAGAGAGAGAGAGAGAGAGAGAGAGAGAGAGAGAGAGAGAGAGAGAGAGAGAGAGAGAGAGAGAGAGAGAGAGAGAGAGAGAGAGAGAGAGAGAGAGAGAGAGAGAGAGAGAGAGAGAGAGAGAGAGAGAGAGAGAGAGAGAGAGAGAGAGAGAGAGAGAGAGAGAGAGAGAGAGAGAGAGAGAGAGAGAGAGAGAGAGAGAGAGAGAGAGAGAGAGAGAGAGAGAGAGAGAGAGAGAGAGAGAGAAAGACCTTCTTCATATACTGACTTCATATTCTGGAGCTTTCTTCGAGCTTTGCTTCTAATGTTATTTTATCAATACATACATTGAATAGCAAGACTGAGCTTTTTATTTCAGCCAGAACTGTCTGGAAAACATATTGGTAAACTTTTAGAACCTAAATGGTACATTTATAAATATTTGAAAACTAAGATTGTCATCAGTTTTCTAGTTTCATAGAATGTAAAACTTTTTTTTCAGACTAAAAAAAAAGCACTGGCAATAGTTATGGCACACACCACTTCTCGCTCTTGTATTCACTCAAGTGAATTGGTCTACAGTTCTTACCACATTTTGACATTGTTATTTAGCTATTGTTAGCTATTGTCCTGTATTTCACTCTTTTGCTAAGGTTCAGAACTTGCTTCTGTTTACTCTTCTGAATGTCTTTACCTTATCTATAAATGTTATACTGAGTTGTCAAAGTTGCCTATCATAATATTATATGAAATGAAAAATGTGAGCCATAAATTTGTCTTCATGGATAAAAATGGCTAAAATTGAAATATATGGACTCAGAAATATAACAAATTACTCAATGACAGACCTCCAATCCTTCATGTCTGCTGATTAGGGCTTGACTACTCTCCAGATCATGTCCAAAATCATCACTGCTTACAATTAAATCCTTTTCCTGAATCCATTCAAGTGTGTCATCAGCATCCCTACCATACATGTGGACTTCTTTAGCACCACCTAGTGCCTGTTTAAGTATATATTATAATCTGTTATAAGCAAAACAGAGCAGACATGTAGATCTATCTTAGATCATTACATTGAATGTCATATGTCAGCATTATTGTGTAAATGCATATTTATCAATAGTGTAATTAGTCTGCACAATAATAAATGCATTTTGAAATCTAAAAAAAAGTCTTTTTGGCTAATGGTTAACAGAGTTAACTTAATTGTATTATGGGAAAACTCCCCATGATGTTCAGTGTCTTTTAATATAAAGTAAATTTCATGAATCTTACTCAATGTTAATTAAATTATCATCATCATCATTATCATGTGCCATACCAGTTGGTGTCGGTTGGCTTACCACGGCAACAGCCGGGGTTCGTACCCTGGCGAGGACACCTGGGTTTTACTAATTCCCTAAAAATTAGTAGGAGCCGCGATAGCTCAGTGGTTAGTGAACTGGACTACTACGGACAAGGGGTAGGGTTCGATCCCAACCGACGGCTCCGGGTTCACCCAGCCTTAAATGGGTACCGGATTTTTTCTGGGAAAGTAAAAGCAGCACGGGCGTAATACCGACCACATTACCCCAAAAATCATGTGCTGAAGGTCTGTAAAATATAGGGTCACTAACACCATATTTCCCTATACGCCACTCGGCGTGACGGGGGGTACTTTACTTTACTTTTATACCAGTTGGTGTAGACGATCATGTTCTTCCACAATCCTCTATCCACCATGCACCATATCAGTTCTGTTGTTGACTGTTTTTCATGTCATGACACCAAGCCATCTAGTATTTTCTCTCTTTTCACGATATCTCTTTCCCTGTATTTTGTTAGTTGTAATCAAGTAGTCCAACTTTCCTTTTCTCATGATGTGCTAGAAAAATGTTGATTGCTTCTTTCTAATGTTTTTTAGGAGCTTCCTTTTTGTGTTGGCCTATTTAAGAATTTCCTCATTGATCTTTTTAGCTGCCCAGGGAACCTTCAACATTCATCTAAGAAATCACATCTCTAATCGTCTTTTCATTTGTTTGTTTACTGTCCATGCTTAAATACTGTCCGTAGGTCAGAATACTTCTGTTTTCTTCCTATTCTGACTGAAACCTTTCTTGTTGCTTTCTTTCATTATTATGTCTATAATTTCTTTAGTTCATTCCTTGTCTTTGTTATTAAGACTGTGTCATCCACATATCTCAAATTGTTTATGTTGTGACCCTTGACTTCAATTCATTTTATATACTATTAATATAATAATATTTTCGCTGCAAAGTAAAAACAAATCTGACGATAGAACACAGCCTTGTCTGACTCCTTGTTTTATATATTGGAATTGTCCTGTTTGGTTGTTAATTCTTATGCTATTTGCTGCTATTTGTTGCCAGTACATATCAAGTTAAATTTAGATTTACTCAAATCAGACAAGAAGCTGCAAGACAAATATAAAATCACAATTCAGAACCGGTACAATGCAATAGAGAAGATACAAAGCATTGATGAACAGTGGGAAATGCTAAAAGAATCAATGCAACAAACATCAAAAGAGTTCATACCACCAGTGAGTACAAATTCAAGAAAGAAGTGGATGACAGATGACATTTTGCAGCTAATGGATACAAGAAAAAGAAATAAAGAAAATAAAGATGAGTATAAGAGATTAAATAAAGAAATTGTAATAAAATGCAATGAAGCAAAAGAAGCATGGCTAAAAGAGAGATGCAAAGAGATTGAAATGCAACAAAAAGGAGATGCTAGAGCTATATACAAACAAATTGAAGAATTAACAGGAAGAAAAACGCAATCAAAAACTGGATGTTTAAAATCAAAGGAAGGTCCCTGTTGATTGAACAAGAAAGCATAAGAGAACGATGGACAGAATACATTAAAGATCTTTATAATGATGAACGAACAGAAGTAAATATTAAGGACAATGGAGAAGGATCAGAAATACTCAAAGAAGAAGTGGAAGACCCTTTGCACAATATGAAAGCAGGAAAAGCTGCTGGACCAGATAATATAACTAAAGAAGAGATTGAAGTCATGGGTGATTTTGGAATTGAAATAATAACAAAAATATTGAATGATATCAGCAACAGCGGATATATACCAGAATACCTGCTCAAATCAATATTCATAGCCCTACCAAAGAAATCTGGTGCGATGATCATCGCACAAAAAGCCTTATGAGTCACATGACTAAGATATTACTAAGAATCATCATGCGAAACAAAATCAGTCCAGAAATTAGCGATGGACAGTGTGGTTTTGTTAGAGGTAAAGGAACGAGCAATGCCATATATATCATAGGATCTTTAGTAGAAAGAGCCATAGAAGTGAAAATAGATCTATACCTATGTTTCATAGATTATACCAAAGCATTTGATAAAATAAAGCACCAAGAAATAATCAAAATTTTAGGAAGCATAAACGTACACAGCAAAGATCTAAGAATAATAAAGAACATGTACTGGCAACAAACAGCGGCCATAAGAACTGGAAACCAATTGGGAATGTTTCAACAAATAAAACAGGGTGTTAGACAAGGTTGTGTGCTGTCACCAGATTTGTTTAATATTTATAGTGAAATTATTTTAAGATCCATAAGGGGTATGCCTTGGTACAATTGGAGGTGATAATATAAATAATCTAAGGTATGCTGATGATACAGTCTTAATCGCTAAGAGTGAAAATGAGTTACAAGAAATGTCGGACATTATAGTGAAAGAAAGAAAAAATAAAGGACTCAGCCTTAATAGCAAAAAGACAGAGGTAATGGTAACAAAGAAGAAAAAAGACATCACCTCAGTGTAAAATAAAGACAAGTGGAACAATATTAAAACACGTAAATGAATTTAAATATTTGGGAACTTTATTAACCTGAGACGGAAGATGTACAAAAGAGGTGAGATGCAGAGTGGCTAAGGCAAAGGCAGCTTTAAAAAAAAATGAGGAAGATACTGTGCAATCCATTTTTAACAATAGAAACAAGAAAAATAGTTCTTAAATGTTATGTAGAGCCAGTCTTAACATATGGATGCGAGTCATGGATAATAGGACAACAGACAAGAAAATCACTGGAGTCTGTAGAAATGTGGTTTTACAGAAGAATGTTGAGAATACCATGGACAGCTAAGAAGAGTAATGAAAATGTTCTGAAAGAGATCAAAGCAAAAAGAGAGCTAATTTCCAATATTAGGAAGAAACAATCATCATTTTTTGGCCATGTAATGAGAAGAGGACAACTGGAATATATTGTAACAACTGGAAAAATTGAGGGACGAAGATATAGAGGGAAGCAAAGAGAGAAAATACCAGACAGCTTAAGAGAATGGCTTGTCAGAAGGTCAACAACAGAAATGATAAATAACTGTCGAGATCGAAAGTTGTGGAGGGACATGATCACCTATGCCAGTAGGCCCGGTACTTGATGATGATGACATATCTTTCATGATTTGCAGATCCTTGCCATCAATGTTTATTTTCTCTAGTATATTGATTATTTCCATATGCTTTACTTTGTCAAATGCTTTTGTGTAGTTACAAATTTAAATCAGAAATAACTGTAATTCAACAA
The DNA here is from genome assembly GCA_032433765.1 of Megaustenia siamemsis. NCBI lineage: Eukaryota > Metazoa > Mollusca > Gastropoda > Stylommatophora > Ariophantidae > Megaustenia > Megaustenia siamemsis. The sequence goes on from JAVIAB010000124.1 coordinate 66,560,081, forward strand.
AAGCTATTTCTCTTCTCCAAAACACAACAATGTTTAGTATATCACTGTGATGAATCTTAAGATGACAGTTGCCTTCAATAAATCTATTAATATGGATTTTTTGGAGTAAGCAAAGAAGAAGAAATATAATTCATCAAACAAGCTCTGAAAAAAGCATATCTTTGTGTTGTTCTTGCCAAAAATATAAAGTTGCATCATAATAATGTATTTACATTTATCCAAATTGATCCTATAAATAAAATAAAAAGTTTTCAGTTCTGTTTAGCCATTTGAGATCCAATATTCATTTACAAACACATGGTCAAACATAAAGTTTTGTTTTTATTTCACTATCTAGTATCTTATGCTTCATCAGACATGTATATTTACTGACGGTTTTTATGCAACTTAAATAATTCACAAGTAATAACAAGAATGATGATTATCAAATCTTTTGGGGCTCTAAATCTTGCATTAAGTAATTTTTTAAATTAAGAAATAAAACAAGAAATTTATATTTTAAAAATGTAATAAATATTATTTGAAGTAGTTTATTACTATTTCAGCACAAATAAACTAAACTGTGACCATATAACTTACGTCCTGTCTGGCTTGACAGATTTCTTTGAGTTCTGCCCATTGCTTCTCAATGGCCTTGACTCTTGCTCGTATGCCATCAGCTTCGAAGTGTCCAGCATCAATCATAGATTTTGACATAGTCACAATATGGGTTATTCGATCAGCACTGTTATTTAAGTCATGCAGAAAATCATCAAATCTTTGCTGTAGAACCTATAGGTTTTGACAAAAAAATAAAAAGGTATTAAAATCTCAATTAACTCTTAATTTTCTTAATTGTTTAACAATATGTATACAAGTTCAGTCATAATAATTATCCTCTGATATGATATATAGTTTGTTGAGGTTTGTATCTATTATATTTCTTACTTAAAGCTCCAACATTTTATTACAAATAAAAGTTACTTTTTTTAATTTATTACATTTTTTGCTATTAAAAAACATTCACAGAAATCTCATTAAAAATAGAACAAATTAAATCTATTGTCAATCAAATGGAAGATCAAAGATCACATTAATTTAGTGATGAGTAATAAGATTGCATCAAAGATAACAAATTTAAAGATAGTATTTATTTTAATTCATCATTTCCAAGCCACAAATAAAATGAAAAGGAAAATTGTGGTATCTATATAATATAATTAAGAGTATCTGGGTCTATGCCCTATGGGCTGGCTACGGCTCAAAAGATCAATATAGTTAGACAGACAGACAGACAGGCGGACGGACGGGTGGGTGGGTGGGTTTAGGTAGGTAGGTAGGTTGGCAGGTAGGTAGGTAGGCGGGCAGACAGACAGACAGACAGATGGGTGGGTTTGGTTGGGTGGGTGGTTGGGTGGGTGGGTGGGTGGGTTTAGGTAGGTAAGTAGGTTGACAGGTAGGTAGGTGGGCAGGCGGGCAGACAGATAGATAGATAGATAGATAGATAGATAGATAGATAGATAGATAGATAGATAGATAGATAGATAGATAGATAGATAGATGGATGGATGGATGGATGGATGGATGGATGGATGGATGGATGGATGGATGGATGGATGGATGGATGGATGGATGGATGGATGGATGGATGGATGGATGGATGGATGGATGGATGGATGGATGGATGGATGGATGTGTGGGTGGGTGGGTGGGTGGGTGGGTGGGTGGGTGGGTGGGTGTTAGACAGACAGACATAGAGATAGATATAATATAATTAAATCAGATTTTCTCAAGGAGGATATTGGATTGCCCATGAATTCATCCAGTGTGCAGCGATGGTGACCCTAACAACAAAACAAACAGAAACAAGATCAACCTTTAGTAGCCACAGATCCTACTCAGTTGGATTTATATATTCCAAAACGACCCAGGATCCAACATGTGTGGGTGACAATATTTTTCTATTTCACGTGCCAGTAATTAGCTATCGGCTGATTTAAATCAAGTACATTCAGTACAAATTTCAGTATGTATAATCAAGTAAAATAATTGTGTTTGAAAATGAGCATGTCCAAACGGAACTGCCTAGTTTTTACTAGCGTTTAGTAAAGGATAAACTCTAATGCACCCACAGATATATGCAACAACAACTGCATTTTTTCCCAACAGATAAAAATTATATAAGAAAGTGCTTACAGAAACAACAAATAAAAAAGGTTTGCCCATCTGAAGCGATTGTCTTTTTAATCAATAACATAAGAGGCATGTACAAGAGATGAGAAGAACAGAACTATACACAAACTGACAGAAAGATGGAGTGATCTCCAAAGATTACAAGAGAAGTAGCCTGAACAGATATTAGTAATATTATGTAGGAAAAAACGTAACACATTTTAAATTATGTTTTATTTCTCCAAATAAATTTTATATAATAAAAGGTTTTCTATCCCAAGAAATAAATCAATGTATCATAGTAGGTAGGGGAGACTTGGTGGCTAAGTGGATAGTGTGCTCGCTTCCTAATTAAAAGGGTCAGGGTTACATTTTTCCAGGATTTTTTTCAGTCCTGCAAGTCTCTGGGGTTCACGTAGCCTTTAAAATTTGGTACCAGAGATTTTTCTGGGAAGTAAAGGTAGGTATGGTGATACCAACCACATCATCCAATAATTTGCCATGGTTATGGAAAAACCTTTCTTTATTTCTTTATTTTGCTTACAGTAGCTTGATGACGATTGGGTATCACCTGTAGCACATGATGACCCCAACCGAATGAGGGTTTTCCATTGGAATCCCCCTTAACGTTGTTGTCGTGATTTCTATTGTTGTGGCGATTCATGATTGTACAAAGAAGTTAAGATGGTGGTTTTCTAACAAAGGAGGTGAGATGCAGAATGGCTCAGGCAGAAGCAGATTTCCAGAAAATGAGGAAGATACTATCCAATCCATTTTTGACAATAGAAACAAGAAAAAGAGTTCTTAAATGTTATATAGTGCCAGTCTTAACATATGGATGTGAATCATGAACAATAGGACAACAGACAAGAAAATCACTGGAGTCTGTAGAAATGTGGTTTTACAGAAGAATGTTGAGAATACCATGGACAGCTAAGAAGAGTAAAGAAAATGTTCTGAAAGAGGTCAAAGCAAAAAGAGAGCTAATTTCCAATATTTGGAAGAAATAATCATAATTTTTTGGCCATGTAATGAGAAGAGGACAACTGGAATATATTGTAACAACTGGACAAATTGAGGGACGAAGAGATAGAGGGAAGCAAAGAGAGAAAATACCAGACAGCTTAAGAGAATGGTTTGGCAGAAGGTCAACAACTGAAATGATAAAGAACTGTCAAGATCGAAAGTTGTGGAGAGACATGATCACCCACGCCAGTAGGCCCGGTACTTGATGATGATGATGATGTTATGGATAAACCAGTCACTAACATCATATTCCCATACACCTAGCATGGCAAGGAGGAAACCTTTCATTTACTTTATATAGTTTGTCACTTAAGAGTGAACACCTTAAGGCTAATGTTGGTGGTTTTGCTGCCTCTTAAATCTTCACTTTTTTTGCCATATATATATTGTCTCCTTTCATTTCTGGTCATCATGCCATGCTTTACAAATGAGTCTATAGTTGCCATTACAATTTCAAATGTAGTGGCAAAAACTGTCCAATGGTTACTTATTACTTTCTGTCATTATCCATAATACTTTCTGTCATTATCCATAATACTTTCTGTCATTATCAATAATACTTTCTGTCATTATCCATAATACTTTCTGTCATTATCCATAATATTTTCTGTCATTATCCATAATACTTTCTGCCATTATCCATAATACTTTCTGTCATTATCCATAATACTTTCTGTCATTATCTATGATACTTTATGTCATTATCCATAAAGATGTGTTTATCAGTGTTATTGCTAAATTGTTTCTGTGTACATGTTTTGTTGCTATTTCAAAATATTACTTGCTCTGCAGGTATGTAGAAGTAGCATGTAGGATAGTGTTTCAGCCTTAAAACTGAAAGATCATGAGTTTGTTTCCTCAAAGATGTACTGGCTATAACATTGAAACATGGCTCATTGAGGATTGGAAATAATGCAAACATTTTTTCATCTCCATGTGCAATTTTTTACCCTTCCAGTGCCATTAGACAGCACAATGGGCTAATAGAGACTCTCATCAATTCCTCCTATTTTGGGACTGCCAATTTCTTGAAAATTAGCGACTTATAATACCTGCATTAAATGATGTATCTCATGATCTGAACAAAATGAAGGAAAAAAAAAAAATTCCAAGAGCAATGGAAACAAATTAAACATTCAAAGGTTGCCAAAAGTGGTAATTAGGAAGATGCCTGGAAAGGGAGGGGGGATAATGTTTGAATAAAACAATACAAAAATTAAAAATTTTGAGGAATTTGTGTTTTGATGAGGTAAACTTTACTACGGTATCGTAATCTTAGGTTAAGTTTATGTATAACATTAATGAGTTTAAGTGGTTTTGAGATACATCTTTAAAACTGCAGCTTGACAAAAGGTAATATATCATGCACTATAATTAACTACCAATGTATAAATTAGGATGTAGCAAATACGTTTTCATTCAAGAGACTAAACTGAGTTCTCAGTTATTAAATTATGATAAAACTTTGGACACATGCTATGGTGTATGTGGTAACTAAATAGTTAAAAACTACCTTTACGACACATAGTACCATTGCTGGTGTATGTCGGGGGCAACAATAGAACCAGAGGGATAAAGGCCGCTTGGTCAAGCAGTCGCCACGACGAGTGCGACTCAGGATTTTTATTTCACCCCCGGTAGAAAAAAATCCTTTCTGTCTACCGCGGGCTTTGAACACCGTACGTCAGCTTTTCAGCCTGCGTAACAGTGGTTTCAGTCGCACGGCCACGCGCATTCCTAAATAGTTAATTAATGTAAATGAACAAATTTAGTATAAAACATATAACATAAGTAAAAATAACCAGATTAAGGTGGAATGTAGCAAAACTTATTACCAATATGGACTGAGTAAAACTGATGGACACGTTCAAGTTTTTAATTCAATAACAACAGCAAAAACAGATTTTAAAATGTTCTCACTTCAACGTGCTCTAAGTCTTGCCCATAATCTTCTGAGGAAGCAATGACAGTGCGTTCAGCAATCCAAGATTCAACAACATCTGCCTCATGGTAAAACTCATATAGTTTACGGTTGTCTATAAGTTTGTTTCTTCGCTGTGTAGTCAGATCTTGCAGTTTGGAATACTGACGTTCAATCTCCGCCTGTATTGTAATTAACATATTAAAAATATAAATATATAATATACTATTTGCAACTGAGAGGAGTATATTAGCTTTGACCAGGAACATATCTAAGAAATGAACTCACCAGAAGAAATGCTGGTACAACAATTTGGCAAACTAAAGAAAATACTTCTGTGTTAATTTTCCAATGTGTTGTAAATTATATGAAGAGATAAGTTGCTCACTTGACAATAGTCATTAATAGAAAGTCATTTCTCTCTTTACATATCTATCAAATCATACATGTTTTGGCTATGCTATAGATCCTTATTGTAAGGATGAATCTTGCAGTCCTCATCAGGTTCTTATAGAGCTCCCACTGTTTTTTCTCTGTATCTTGGGAATTGTACCAGGTTTGATGGTGAAGTTTGGTGTGGGTGTTGCATTCCTTAGTAGAAAGTAATTCAAGTGTCTTCAATCAAGCCCTAGTAATTAAACAACAGAAACAACTGCAGGTGGCATAAGTATTGACTTAGGTTGGATTATCAAGCATTATCCCTGTAGAAGTCATATATTGCTGTGAGCCCAGGTCATAACTAATCTACAAGGAATTCAGAATTGTGAGTTGGAACATGGCAAACAAGAACATCAGGATTAGAGGAACAAAAGAATAACAATAAATAGAAAATTAATAGAAGATTAAGCTAAACATACACACAATGGGACCATATGAAAGAAGATCGATTGAAGCAGGAGAATTAAATAAGAGGATTGAATATAAAAAGTTCCTTCTCTTCACTAATCAGGTGGTGTTAGCTATTTGCTCTTTGGCAGCATTGCTAGTCAGTAGAATGTTGCAGAACTGGCATTAGGTCTGACAGGAGATGTGATTATTTCATCCCAGAGAAGGTAGTTGCGAACAAACCTCCTGCCTGCATTCAGTGCTGTAACGTTCATGAAACAGATCCTAAGTACTTTTCAGAACGTTACTGGACTACATAGTAGAGACAAACAGTGCACTACTAGCACAATCTCTGCTAGTCACATAGTGCTCAAAAGCAGCAGACCTTTAAAAAAAAAGAGTGTAGGGTCTCTTTGTTGGGCTCTTCAATAGTGGCTGGAAAGAAAATTAATGGAAGGCATGCTTCCAGGAAGATCCACGATAGCTCAGTGGTTAGTGAACTGGGCGACAAAGGACAAGAGGTAGGGTTCGATCCCAACTGACGGCTTCCAGGTTCACCCAGCTTTTAATGGGTACTGGATTTTTTTCTGGGAAAGTAAAGTGGCACGGGCGTAATACCGACCACATTACCCCAAAAATCATGTGCCGAAGGTCTGTAAAATTTATGGTCACTAACACTATATTCCCGATATGCCACTTGGCGTGATGGGGATACTTTACTTTTTTTTTTATGCTTCCAGGAAGATGAGACAGGGACAGACCAAGAAGAAGGTGGTTTCAAGACATCAAAGTGACCTTCAACATGGCAGCAGAAGAAGTGTGAGTTCTGGCTAGAAAAAGAAATTTTTTCAGATAGGCTGTGCTGAGGAGTGCACTGTTCTACAAAGGACATGCAACCTGATAACATCATTTGTGTGAGTGCTCCACAACTCTCACCAGTCCAGTAAGTTCAATTTAGCTTATAGACCGTCATGTCCATAATCACACTATCTGCAAGGAGTATTGTTTTTCTGACAAAGAGCATTGTTGAAACATTCAACCACAACTCATCCCAAGAAATGCATGTGTATTTGTACAGCAATTAATCTCCTGAGGTTATTAAGTTTCTGCATATTAACAAAACAATATTTAAGAGAACCTTATGCAACAAAAATAATACAGAACACTTTTTTAGAGACATGCAAAATAATAACAATCTAGCATCTCTCTTTAAAGTGCAGACAATTTTTTTAAATACTCAAGAGGAGACAAACATGAAAGCAGAGCGAAGTTTAATTTTTCTTTGTCTTGAGTGATAACAAACAGGAACAAATATAACATTTCTCTCATTTAATAACAATAAACCAATAAACTAACACTTCATTTATCTTATTACAAACACACTATTGTTTGTTTCTCTAAAAATATTCAACCAACAAGAAAAATAACATTTTCCACCAGTAAAATCATGTTTCAGATTCAACTAAGGACTACATACCTGAGTTTTCTTGATGTTCTCAGAGTCATAGTGATGTCTGTCGGTGAGCGTTCTACTAAGAGCAGACAATTCACCAATGCTGTTAGCAAAGTTATCAATGTCTCTCTCCAATGCATCAAGCTTCTTGGTCAGAACCTATTATGCACAATTTAAAAAAAAAAAATTTTAAGTGAATATTACCTAAAAGAAAAGTAAGGTAAAAATTATGAACATCACATTGTATGACAAAGATCAGAAATGAATATATCTGGAAAAAAACATTGAGTTATTTTGCGGGTCATCATCATTGCACTCCGAACATGTCCATAGGTGCTCAGATCAACTCCTCAGCAAGTCCCTCAGTGTCCAGTGACTGACGACTCCAGTTCTATGTTGGTTGATAAGTCTTCTTACATGGCCACTAAGTTTCTCATTTCTGGCTGTGCCAATCTTAACTCCCATTTCCATCATCTGAAGAAGTGACGTGGATCTGTGTTTGTCGAAGTCCTGTGCTCTTCCCACATCTCGGAGGGCATTGATGATGTCCACCCGATCCATTGGTTGCCCGTCCTCAATGACAGTGCAGCTAGCCAACCTGTCAGCACTTTCATTTCCCCATACTCCAGCATGTCCAGGGATATAGACAAAGGTGACCTTACGTATTTTGGACTTCTGCAATGACTCTACCCATTGCACGCGTACAGAGCCCGCCTCCACTTTTTTATCATGCTCATTGAATCACTCAGTATACATGCGTGGGTGTAGTCTTGTGACTGTAACCATTTGAATGCCTTGGTCACTGCCATCACCTCCATTGTCATGCTACTCATGATCATGACGTATGCACCACTGTCTTCTTTTGACTATTCTGCCTGCAGAGCGTGCTGTAAATGCCCATGCACTACTTTGGTGTCGTCTTACAGATCCGTCTGTATAGATGACTGCATCTTTCTCAGCTGTTTTATCGCAGATGAGACCGTTGACCTCAGCATTAACCACGACCGGGTTCTGTTCCCTACTTTTCCTGTCGAGTGTGACAATACACGAGAAAGTTCCCTTGAATGATGTAGGCACCGGTATCCACTCCTCACCAACGCTGATATTGGTAAGCCCACATACCTGTTTGATGACATCTTCTGCTTGGCCCACCTATGATTTGCCTCTTTTTAGCCTGGTACCTTTTCCTGTGTTGAGCACATGGTGAAATGGATGCTCTTTGTCTGTACTAATCTTCAGGTATGCTCGTGCTCTCCAAATCTTGATTCTGTCATCTATGGTTGGAAAGTCAAAAAGATACCTCATTGCTATACAGGGAGTGTCCCTTGTACATCCCAAGATAATGAGCATGGCTTCATTTTGTATTTTCTCCAGCTTATCAATTTGAGTTATACTGACAGGGCATACTCGATTGGTGCGAGGACTAATCCCTGGAACAGAAGAGTAAATAGCCTCTGCTCGATGTTGGCAGCTGCCATGACCTTCAAGGTGGCTAATCGTTTGTGGGATTTTGTTATCACATGGTTGACGTGGTCCCGAAAACACAGGCTGCGATCAAACTTAACTCTGAGGTATGTCATCAACTTGTCCCAGGGCACCTCATCAGCTCCCATTCGTACTACCAGTGTGGTCGTATTAATGATATGATTGTTAAGGGAGAACCATGAAACTGATGCTTTATTAGGATTAACCAAGGCACCTGAAACCACACACCAGGAAGAAATGCGATCGAGTTCATCTTGCATTGTGGAGGTGATTCCCCGTCTGTCTCTTCCCTGTTGATATACCAGAATATCATCAGCAAAAGTCATAGTTCTTCCCCTCCCATCCAGTTGTTGTTCCGTGATCGTTATTGTGTACATGTTAAATAGAACTGGTGACAATGGTGAGCCTTATGGCAGCTCTGGACAAATGGAAAAGAACATACAAGTTTCAAGTGAGCTACTAATTATGAATAGAAAATGGAAATGGATTGGAAACACTACCAAGAAAGCCTAAAGCTAGCATAGCAAGACAGCACTGTCTTAAAACCCACAGGGAAAGAGAAAGCCTGGAAGATCAAGGAATACATGGAGAAAAGAAGCCATAGAAACCCTCATTAACAATGGCCTAGAATGGAGAGAAGAGAAAAAATGTCCAAGAGCATGGAAGAATGGAGAGGCCAAGTCTGTGGTTTATGCTCCAATAAGGGGTTCAAAGGGTTTTGATTGATTGATTGACTAACTAAAAGTGGTTAATTTAACATGTTAATATAATAAAACAAAAATAGGAAAAATGCTGGAGCAAGGTAAGACATGCTCAGAAGAGATCCAGAAACAATCACAAGAACTATCATGCAAGTGGATTCCACAAAGAGGGGGTAAGAGAAGCAGACAAATTTGGTAGAGAAACAGTTAAAGCAGAGATGAAAAGCCCACATTTACAAAGATTTGTTTGATGTCTTGCATTCAGGGAAAAAAAAATTGAATACACTTATGGGCAAACTTATACATTTAAAAAGGCACTTTTACAATAGGTTTGAGTCTCTTACTACACATGTGTAGTGTTTGAAAAAAACAATTCCACCTACAATGACTTGTCAGGAGTCAGCAGCTGGAAAAAATTTTCTTGCGTGGCAAATTCCAATTTTTATTTTTGAGAACAATAATTTTACTCGGCAATCATAATCTAGGGTTGAATAATAAAAAAGATTTGTTGAGGAAAAATGAAACAAATTGAAAAATACTATTAATAAGCATATGATGTAGGAGCAAAAGAAAGCTAAAAAGATTATTAAAATTATTTACAGAAAAGTTTTTTATCCTTTACCAAAAGTATTTAATTTATCTTAGCTCATTTAAGAGAAGGTGAGACAAGAAAACAGAACAGAGAATTAAAGCCTTTGAAATGTGGATTTATAAAAGAATGGAAAGAATTGGATAGAAAGAAAATAAAACAAATGATGAAGTCTTAAAACAACTAAAAATTAAAAGAGATCTACTAAACACAATTCAAACAAGATAAATGAGATTTTTGGGGCAGTTAAAAGACACAACAGCCTACTAAAAGTAATCTTGGAAGGGAAAATACAAGGTAAAAGAGGCAGAGGCAGACCAAGACTAAAATGGATGAGTTGAGTAACATACAAAATGTGCATTCAAAGATGGACAAGTCAGCCTTTGAAAATCTGCATCATCAAAGCAAGAGACAGAATTGAATGGCGTTCCATGGTAGCCAACCTTTGATGCAGAGACAGCACTCAATGAATGAGTTCATTCATTCATTTGAGAGCTCAGGGAAAATTGCATTAAATTATTCTCAGGTAACTAGCAATGCACAAAATAAAATAAAAAGTAAGAGACAATTCTGGATTATGAAATATAAACTTTACAGTCACACAAAAAAAACAAAAATAAAACAATATAATCCAAATCAAAAAAGCAACTGAGGATATATCTTCAATTACCTGAACTGATTCTTCATCCTTGCCTAGATCAGAGCTGGTTAGTTGTGGCAGCTTCTCATTCATCCACTGCTCAAGTTCAGTTACTTCTGTATAGAACTAGAAAACAAATGACCAATACTATTAATTTGTTGTATGTCATCTGTGGTATAAGTCTGCAGTAAAGATGTATAGGAGAGTGAATAAAATGTAAAAAAAAAAAACGTTACAATAAATATTGAAACCATAAACATTGTGATTGTGTTAAGAACATATATCATATGATACATCTTCAATACCTCCTACTTCTGAGATCTGTCTCTGTATCTCTGATAAATGCAAATTTTAAAAAAAAAAGAAAGAAAGAAAAAAAAAAGAAAGTAATCAGCACTTTTATTTAATAAACAGAAAAAGTTATGCTTCCATCAATAGGAATTTATAGTCTCACTATCTCCAATGAAACCATTAGGTCAAATTAGTCAACTGGTTGAGTACAGCTTTTTGCAGCATGTTTATATTGCTGAGAACTGTATATATTAATTATTCATCTTAGCTACTGAAACCATCATCATTCACACTCTTGACTCAATGGAACATCCTTGATCACTACTTTTTTTACAAATCAAAATAACTGCTCTAGCCAGCAATCCTTTTGGGGTTAATATGTTTACCTCACAGAAATGTTACTATTGTGTTGTCCATAGTTCCTCAGTATTTTAAAAAATAAGTGATTAAAAAATGTAATATTAATAATATTTTTTTAAAATCATCAATTGTCAACAAGACTGATAAAAGCAATGACATGTTAGTGATGGGAGATTTTAATGGATGGCTTGAGAAATGCAACAGTGAAAACAGAAATATCACGGGACCTTTTGGCGATAAGACGGCTGAAATAAATGAAAGTGGAAAAAGACTGCTTGAATTATGTAATGAAATTTATTTGTTTATCACCAACACATTCTTCAAACACAGAGAGTTGCAAATATACACCTGGTAGAAGTGGAATGACACAGCATGTAGAAGCCAGCTAAATTTTATACCAACAAGAAAACAGAACATGAAAAGAGTAACTGACAACAGAGCTGTCCCTAATATCAGAGATGACACGGACCATAAAATGGTCATGATTACAGTCAGATAGCCAAAAACAAAGAGAAGGTACATCAACAAAAAAAAAAGAAGCAAAATAACAGACAATAAAAATAAAACAATTAAAATATTAAGAATCAAAGAAAATCCAAGAAGAACAACTAACAGAGAAATTCAAGAAACTCCCTAATGAAGTAAGCACAGTAGAAGAAGAGTGGAAGCGGTATGAGAAAACAATGACTAACATTGCTACAACAGTATGTGGAACATAACTAAGGACAAAAGAAAGGAAACTAAGCACCCCATGGTGGAATGGTGCAATCAGAGAAGCAATTAAAGAAAAGAAGAAACTATTTAAAAATTGGAGGGAGAATAAGAACCAAGAAGAATATGAAAAATATGCCTTGGATACAATAACACCTGGACAGAATTTGGACAAAAGATGAGCAGGAACTTCAAAACAGCCACAAGAGACTTTTACAAAGCAATTATTGTCATAAGAGTGAGAAAAGAAAACCACGATCCCACTGAACTCATAAAAAACAAAGACGGACAGCCAATACAAAATAACCAACAAATGCAACAGAGATGGAAAGAGTATTTTGATGATCTAATGAACATAGCACTAACTACCATTAGCACAACAAAAACCACACAAGAATGCAAAAACACTGAACCCAAATTCATGAAAGAAGAAATTGAAGAAGTAATCAAACATGCACCAGGAAATAAAGCACCAGGGATAGATAACAATCGGGGACAATAACCGGAGGTAGCAAGAGAGATTGCAATCAATATAGATGTACATCGCTTCTCAGCCATGTGGGAAAATTATATGCAAAAATTATGGAAAAATAGTCTGAGACCAATAATAGAACTACAATTAGGTGATTCTCAAATGGGGTTAAAAAAAAAACAGAGGATGTACCTCTATTCACCATATAACAGATAGCAGAAAAGATTACAGAAAACAATCACAATTTGTACATAGCTTTCATTGACCAAGAAAAAGCATTCAACTGAGTAAACATAGAACAACTATGCGAGATACTAACAACATATGGAGTAAGCCAACATCTAACCAACCTAATTAAAAGTCTCTACATCAACAACAGCTGCTCAGTCAGAACAGCAGCAGGCTGCACAGACCATTTTGAAGTTAGATCTGGAGTAAGACAGGGGTGCGCATATCCCTTACATTGTTCATTACGTACATGTATTACATATGCAAGTTAGCCAACCAGTTGGAGACAGAGGAGATCAATGAGCTTCTATTTGCAGATAATCAGGCACTAACAGATGGAAAAATAGAAGACCTACAAGAACACTTACAATAACTAAATAAACAGCACAAGCACAAAATACAACATGTAAATCAACATTAACAAAACAGAAGTCATGAATGTTGCAAAAGAGAAACAGAACAGCAACATAATTATAGACAGCAGACAACTAAAACAAGTAGAGGAATTTAAATACTTAGGGAGTCTAGTGACAAACAACAATTCACAAACAGTAGAAATAGACTCAAGATGCAACAAAGCTTGTCAAATAATTGGACAGCTATAACCACTATTGTCCAACAAGGAAATAACACTAGAGGCAAAATGGGCAATCTACAATACATTCTTCATTCCAACATTGTGTATCCAATGTCATTCCTGGACTCTAGATGCAAGAACAATTAGAAAAAATAAACACAACCGAGATGAAATGTGGTAGACGAATGACAGGAAACAGCGTGAGGGAAGATCAGAAATGAACAACTGAGAGAAAAGCTAGGAATAACCTTCACTATAGAATATATAAAGAAACAGCAGATAAAATGGTTTGGCAGCGTGATAAGGCAGTAAGATCAAAACACAACACAATGAGCCTTCAATAAACATTGCGAGAACACCAGACCCAAAAGCCGACTGCAAAAAAGATGGATTTTCAGAATATTAGAAACTCTGGGAAGCATAACAGTAGCAAATGCAAAAAGAAGAGCAAAAGACCATAAATTATAGCTTCACTCAACGCTGAAAGGAAAATGTGGAAAGAAAGAAGATCAATTGTTGTTTAAATATTCAAAATTATGTAAATAATTATTACTGCTCAAAGAGCAGAATATTTTCTAAACAATTAATATTGTCTAAATTTTCGCTGTTTTCTAAACAATATTATTTTGTCGCTTGGCATGTTGTTTAAACAGCAAACATTATCTCTCTATAGCCATACTGCCTAAACAGTCATCATTTTACTTTCAAAAACAAAAATAAGTTATTTTTTTAAAAATGCACAGCTAACCTTCTGAGCTTCCAGAGCATCTCTCAACTTATTCTTTCTGTCTGATGTTTTCTTCTTTAGATCTGACAAGTTTTTGTGCAAACTGTCTAGGCGTGTTTGAATATCTGAAGCAGCAAAATGTTTTCCACGGATCATTTGTTGGGCTGAAGTTGCCACAGCCTCAATCAGGGGTTCATGGGCAACAATTTCAGATTCGAGTGCCTGAAACAGAAAAAAGTAACAAAAATTTGATACAAAGAAGACCTATCAAATGCTTTGATTGAAGAAATAAACATGAGGCCACTGACTTTTCTTTGCCCAAATTATGTATTTGTATGAAATTATATTTTTTGCAAACTGTTATACATTTTTAGATGAACTGCAAGATATTTTTATTTTTTACAAGTATAATGAGCTTTGTACAAAGAAATAAATGATTAAATTTTATAATGACTTTTAACTAATGCGTTCTATTTATTCTAAACAAGTCAATTCCACTTAATGGAGACAAAATATAAATTATAAACTGTTGGAAACAATAAAATACCATTAAATTTGTTCCAGATTCCAGCTGACTGTAAACAAAAAATATCTTCACAGATTATACCACAATGAATATCTTTACATATAATAGAAAAAAAATTTTTTTTAATGAATCCTTTCATGGCTCCTGCATATAAGAAATATGGAGTTAGCAACAATACTTTTTAATAATCAACACAGTTTTGGGTAATTTCATCAATATGAAATCATTGTCATCTTTCTTTCCCAGGAAATCCAGTATCCATTTAGGGCTGGTTGAACCAATCAATCATCAATCAAATCAAACCACATTCTTAGTCAATGAACTTGTGCATATTCTATTATTCTTCTGATTCTAGTTAGGAAACTAAATTATTTTTTGTGGAAGACTACTCTACTAGCCATATAATGACTACATATTCATGCTGGGTGTTTACTTTTAATCCAGCTTAGACACCAATTCCCTGTTTGCTTTCATTTATAATTGAACTCAAATAGTCTAAACACTTCAATATCACAAATAAAAGAAAGGCAGTTTAGCTACCGAGATTACATACCTTCATAAAAATTACAACCTAAAAATACAAATTCTTTGAGCTCAACAGTTTGCTGCGGGCAATCATTCTACCCCCATATCTTCATAATTATTTCTTCTGGTGACTCCAGAGTATTGAGTTATTTGTGGGTCATCATCACTGTGCTCTGAACATGTCCATAGGTGTTCATATCCCCTCCTCAGCAAGTCCCGCAGTCATCCAATGTCATTCCATTATTTGTCAAAAGTTCACAGTATATCTGCATGCTGCAGAGCGATTTACTGGAGTTGGCCAGTCTATAACGTGGAAACGGGTTCTAGACCTTGCAACTGAGTGAGTGCACATGAGTCTAGATCATCCACAGCATTGACTTCCAGAGTATTGTTTCCTTTGATGTTGGATTTTTTACCAACGTGCGTTTCGTAAAAAGTATGAAGTTATCTTATAAATTGGGCTTTTTAAAAAAAAAAAAATTTGGGCAACTTTCAAGAAATTCATTTTTTTACTATTTTTTTTCCTTATGATGAGGGCTGGAATGATGGACTGACGGCCAACGTGTCAATAGACAATATAACACCTCCGGTAGCAACAGTGCTTGCGGTTGAATTTCAGGCCATAAATCGAACCTAAGCTAGGAAATGATTCCCGCATCTCTTCTTGGGTAAACACAAAGCTTTGTAGCAAAAGTCCAAATAAAATACTATTTTCCAAACTCCAAATGTAACTATTAGTGTTTGTCATTTTAAAGAATGTATCGTAAAAACGTGACTCAAGGATAGAAGTCATAATCTAGAGTATCAACTGTCTAGTTATTCAAAGCTGGGATAAGCATGTTTTAAAGAATAATCTATGAGACTGACTATAATTATTATTACAACAATATGCATAAAATAATAGGACCTAAATGTAATTAGGAAAAATTAAAAAATAGAAAAAAATGGTATGTAAGAAGCTTTACGTGATAAGTGTACGACACAGACTAAACGATGTTTCGGCCCAATAGGCCTTCAGCAGGAACAAACAAAAAGCTTCTTACATACCATTTTTTTCTATTTTTTAATTTTTCCTCACATTCAGCTTTACTGCAGCTTCGCATTTTTATACCTTAACCCTAAATATATTACAAATTTTAGGAATCATCAATTTAACTTTTGTTATTAAAACTGCCTAATTATTTTACTTAAAAGAACATGTGAAAAATCTCTGATCCAGAATCACTTTCAGGTTCATCTTTAAAATATTGAAGTGATCCATTACATGTGAAATTATAAATATTTTAAAGATTCATCTAATAACTACCAATAAAACATCTTCAGAAAAGTGAAGCACTCACACTGGAATAGAAAAAAAACAACTTGAGGTATGTGATTCACACAATATTTTTGACACAATGTTGTGAATGCTCAATAGCAACAAAGCATGTGAATTAAGCTTCTAATAAATTAGATTATGGATGTCAACAGTCTCTTATTGACAAAGTTTAATCAGATCTGCAAAAAAGGCAATACACTCAATATATTTGAAATTAAATTACACAAAGATGTGGTTACACAACATAGTTCAATCAAACCTCTTCAAAGCTAATATCATCTTCAATCTCAAATTCATCATCTTCCTCCTCATCAAAATCACACAGTAAATCCAACTGTAGAAGCTCTTCCACAACAACCTTATATCAATGTTGCAGCATAAAGAAGTCAAGACACTAATTATGTATCATTGTAAACTACACATTGCATAGAAATAGCCCAAAAGCTTTCTTTATGTTAGATTTTTAAAAATGTACTATTTTAGTTTCCATCAAGTAACATGCAATGTTGCAATCAAAATTAGTAAATATAATTTTTTTATCAAAGCAAAAGTGACATAAGAAGTGGATAACAAGAGATAGCAAACTATATCTCTCCTCAATGTTGAAAGACAAGTGGGAAGAAGCAAAAAAGATGAGAAGGAGGACGTTTAAGAGGAGGAGAAGTGGAGGAAGAAAAAGGAAGCAGAGGAATGGGAAGGAATCAGAGGAAGAAAGGGAAGGAAGAGGAGAAAGAATGTGAAGGAAGTAGGGGAAGAAGGAGAAGGAAGAAGAGGAAGAAGGATGATGAGAAGAAGAAGAATAAGAATTAAGCAAGAGTGACTAAAGAAAAAAAAAATAGAAAGGGAATGTAGAAAGTGGCTCTTTTTCTAGTGGTGGCTATTACAAATATTTTTGGTTCGTTAAAGATGAATATATTCTCATTCCACAAAATGGTTAAAGCTTGTAAAAGGTTAACAGTTAAGGTAATGGGGATGAGGACTTTTATCCTTTGTCTTTAAATCATGTAGCTGTCATGCTACATGCTACTGTCAGATTAGAATGCTTCTCACCTTCTACTGCACTGTTTCTATACATAGGACTATCATCATTTGACAGTGCCCATTATCATCCCTACCTCTTGCTTGATCAACTGAATGTCGTTTTCTATCCAATAATATAACGTCAGTTTCCTCATCTTGAGGCATACAGGGAATATGGTGCTAGTGCCCAAATTTTTCAATAACCAATGATACTTTATGGGTGATGGATCATGTCAGAAACCATTATGTGTTTTTAAATAATTAATATCACTAGTTTATATTTATGAATTCATGAACAAATAATTGTACTCAAAATTTTTATTATTACCTGATGTTTTTTCATCAAGTTCTGAACTGAAGCAAGAGAATTGCCAAGATCTTGGGATTCTGATAGAGGACGTCGATCTTGTATCCATGACAGCTCATCTTCAACATCTCGGAAGAACTGGTACATGCGTCGAGCTTCCTCAAGGTTTTCCCTCCTAATATGACATGGCTCAAGCAGAGAATTGTACCTATGCACACAAATAGTGTTAAAATAACATTCAATTGTAGCTAAAATATTCTAACCTTCTTTAGTAAGGTAAATCATGCAAGACTTTGTTAGTGCTACATTTAAACAATGAAAAAGTAAAATTGGTGAAGTCAGTCATCATTGACTGAAATAAATTTAAATTGTCTGATCACATCTTTTCATTCATTTATTTTCCTCTTGGGCCGAACATAACACATAGGGTGGAAGTCATAGTTCTCCATGATTGGTGATTTGCTGCTAGTTCTTGTGGGTTTTGGTTGAGTCTTCCCTTGTAATTGTTCTGTGTATCAAATATCTGGGTCTTTCTTGTTTTCTTCTACCAGATGGTTTTCACATGAATGCCTGAGGGGAAGTCTTTCTTCATTCATTCTCAACACATGATGGATGTAAATTATATCTTAAGTACCTATAAACTCCTAATTTGTAACAACATAGTGGAATAAAGATTTCCAAAGGGAACTAGAATAAAAGCTCAGTAAATCAGCAAAACTCATAGCTGATTATTTATGCCAGAATCAGTGAATCATAACTGACAAAGGTTGTACACCACCACCTAGGTATAGGCCTGGAAACAGACTAACCAGTCTAGTTAAGTGAGTAGGAATCAAAGAGGCCAGGCAACCTGGTACCCAATATTGCCATGCTGAAGTCAGATGTTTTTGGCTGAAAGGTGCAGATAATGCAGCTTGTTATAAACCACAACACAATGTATCCACACACATTTACAAGTCTTTTTAAAGGTAGGAAATAGAAAGGAGTAGTCAATGGATGAACACAGCTTGCAGAAGACAAAACAAAAATGATGTAAAAGAAAGTAAAAGTAAAGTAAAGGTTCCCTCCATGCCTTGCGTGCATACACGCATATGGGTAATATGGTGTTAGAGGCCATATTTTACTTCCCAGAAAAATCTCTGGTACCCATTTTTAGAGGGTAGTGAACCCCGGAGCCTTGTCAGTCCGAAAAAAAATCTGCCCCTTCTGGAGATTGAACCAGGACCCTTATGATCAGGAAGCGAGCACACTAACTACTCAGACACTGATGCTCATAAAAAGAAAGTAATATACACAAAAAGACAAAATAACCATGGTGTTAAAAGAAAAGTAATATATGTAAAAAGACAACAGAAAAAAACACACCTCTCTGAAATCTCTCTGGCACTAGCTTGAAGCTCCTTATTCATAAAGTGTTTAGCTTCCTTGAACATTTGAGCAGCATCCAGCATGTCTGTGATTTTTTCTTTATGAGATGATATGTCTTGTTCTAGTTGCTGGTGCAGATAAACAGGAAGTATAATGAGAGAAATAAGATTTCATAATAAAAAAATGACAGAAATGTGAGAACAATGATGGTGCAATATTTACTGGTATAATTCACTATGCAAGAATGCTTCTGTGATCAGAAAAAATAGTTAAAATACTAAGAGAACTGTCCCATTATAATGATGAGGAGCCTATGTACAACTCATGTATTTTGAAACAGCAAGATTCATGTAAAGGTTCCTACATGCCTTGTTAGGCATATAGGAAATGTGATATTTGTGTCCATACTTTTCCATGACCAATGGCATATTTTTGAGTGTCCTTATATCCCATAAAAATCTTTGGTATCCATTTTTAGAGGCTGAGTGAACCCTGGAGCCTTATTGGTCTGAAAAAATGTTTCACAATGAGGAACTGAACACTGACCCTTCTGGTTAATGGCGAGAACACTAATTACTCAGGTACCGAACATTAATAATATTTGGACATAAAAATAAACAAATTATGCAGTTGATAGAGAATAACTAATAACAGAGAAGAATCACACAGAAAATATTATAACAAAGATGACGTAAAGATATAATTTATTAAAACTATTTATTTGTTAAGATATAAGCAATTTTTGATCAATTACAAAACATGATTGATGTGAAACTATGATAACAGAAAAAAAAATGTGTTGATTTAAGGTACATTGAAACTATCATAAAAAGACAGAATTTTTACAGCAGGGATAAAACTTGACTGAACAAGCTATAAAGAGGGAATTCCAGAGCAATGATGAAAACAATACAATATGTGATATATGTTTAGCAAGAAAGCGTGAACAAAAAGCTTGATAGGTTGTGCAGGAAAACTTAATAAGAGAACTAGGAAAACAGACAAAAACAGAAGAAGGCTTATTGTAGGATATAATAGTTAACAAGAAAAGATAACTGGAGAAAACAGCAAGAATCTGAAGCATTTTATTAGAAATAGAAAGCTAGATTGTCAGGAATATTAAATGGTAGTCTCCCTTGGAATGTCCCATATGAAATATTTGAAATTTTGCCTTACTAGAACAAAACACAGTTAAGTACTTTTTCTCATTTCCTATTTTTGTATTTTATGTCTGCATTGTTTGTTGATGATCATGTTAATGAAAGTACATGAACAAATTGTCAATAATTAGTACCTGATGTTTGTTCAACAAGCTACTAACAGAACTGAGATCCTTCCCATGGTCCTCTGACATGAGTTGGTTCTCAATTTCATCCATCCAAACAGCCAAATCTGACACAACTCTGGTTTCAACACAAATATCAATATTTGTTTTCTATTGTCAAACATATATGTAGTCTATTAGGTTGAAATTAAAAAAAAAATTAAATTAAACAATGCATGCAGTAAAATGAGCATACTTGATAAGAGATCACAACAGCTGGGACTGAAAATAATTAGAAATAAGACCAAAATTATGAGAATTAATGTAGTTGGCAATAATCAAATAACAATAGGAGAAATACCTCTGCTAGATGTACAATCTTACATATATCTGGGCAGTAATATAGATAAAGAGGGAGGAACAGAGAATAATACCAAAATAATGATACAAAAAGCAAGAGGAGCATTCATTGCACTGGGAAACATATGGAAATCCAAAGACATTAGGTTAAATAAAAAAAATTAAAATGTTCAAATCCAATGTTAAGTCAGTCTTATTATAAGGCCTTCATTAATAGATGCTTGCACAGAATAAAAGGATGGAAATGCCAGGAAAAAATCACTAACATAGAATTATGGAAAAGTACCAGTCAAATATCATTGGATACAATACAATGAAAATGATGGTGCTGGATAGGACACACACTGTGGAAGCCAACTGAGAGTATTACATGACAGGCCTTTTTTTGGAATCCCCAGAAAAAAAGACAAAGACGGACGAAGACCAACATTTTCTAGGATCAGACAGATGGAAGCAGAGATGAAGATGATGGGGAAGACATGAAATGATCTCTCTCTCTCTCTGCGATCAGGACTCAATCAGAGTAAGGATTCTAGACTCTCACATGAAGTCAGCTGTCAGGCTAAGCTTGTTGATCACCCCCACAGACAGAACATCACAAGTAGAGTTCACCAGATCCACTCTGATTGAACACCTGTTAAAACGTTGCACTGTGTTCTGCGCCAGTGGTCCAGTGCTTCTGATTTCAGCCAGCATTTTATTCGGGTTTGCTTTCCCTAGCCTTTGATTGTCCCCAATCTTCCTGCAAGGCAGCAGATTGTCTTTTCTGTAGGGGGATTCTGCCCTTAGATGGTCGGCCCTCCCAGGTTTACGAGCACCATTGGCCCAAGTCGCTAGAGGTGACTAACACAGACATGCACACACAAAGATGTGACTAACACAGACACGCACGCACAAAGATGTGAAATGATCTTAAAAGAATGGCAACAAACAAAACTGCTTGGAAAGTGTTAGTTGAAGACCTATGCTCCAAAGGGAGTTGAAAGGAAGAAGAAGAGGAAGAATGCATGTAATAATTATTTGTAATTTTATATGGAGCAATTTATAGATTTTCTGTTGTAAAAAATATAAATAGTTTTAAGTTAATGAAAATGTATTGCATTAAACTCCTAAATGGAGGGGAAAAAAAGCAATATCTACCATCAATGTTGATGTGGTGCTTCTTCAGCAACTCCATATTGAAAAAAAAACCAGTTTATAATGGAAAATACGCTTATATTGTACATTTATTTCTTAAACATATCCCTCTGCACAAATACTGTTATATACCTGTTAAACAACATGGCTTGGTAAGCATCCTGCAGTCTGTCTTTCTTTTCAGCACTGGCAGCTATTAGTGCTTGCCAGGACAATTCCAACTCTTCCAGCCTTTTATGAATATCTGTTCTGGCATAATGTTTTTCTTCTACTAAACCTTTACCCTCCTGTGAAAATAGATATTTAGAATTAACTTTATCATAAACCATCACTCATGAGACCAAGCTATCTCCAATTTTACATATACAACTATGTATGTTAATTTATTTACATATAAGTTCAGGCCTTGATTTTGAGAACTTTTCTGATAGGGACTCAGTTATTCACCACATACTTGTGGGCTTCACAACTTGTTAGTGGCAGAACTGTGAAGGAAGACAGTAGTGCTTTTGCATTAACTAAATGTAGTTTCTCAGTCTGAATAGTAAGAAAACCGAAGTAATGGTCATATCGAAGAAACAATTATAACCAGCATGTAGTATAAAAATAAACAGGACAAATTTGAAACAAGTGCAACGTGTCAAATACTTGGGCACAATAATAACATCGGATGGAAGATGCACCACAGAAATAAAAAGCAGACTAGCTCATCCCAAAATAGCATTTCAGAAAATGAAAAATATCTTATGCAACAAATCTATGTCAATAGAAATGAGAAAGAGAGTTCATTGGTGCTATATAGAACCAATTCTGACCTATGGAAGTAAATCATGGACAGTAGATAAACAAATGAAAAGACGATTAGAGGCCACAGAGATGGGATTTCTTAGAAGAATGTTGAAAGTTCCCTGGACAGCTGAAAAGACCAATGAGGAAGTTCTCAAAGAGGCCAACACAAAAAGGCAGCTCCTAAAAAACATCAGAAAGAAACAATCAACATTTTTCAGGCACCTCATGAGAAGAGGAAAGTTGGAATACTTGGTTACAACAGAGAAAATAAAAGGAAAGAGAGATCATGGATGACAAAGAGAGAAAAAACTGGATAGCTTGGTGTCATAGCATGGAAAACAGTCAACAACAGAACTGATACGATGCACTGTAGATAGAAGATTGTGGAAGAACATGATCGCCCATGCCAACCTGTATGGCACATGATGATGATGAAATGTAGTTTGATCATGGAAATTATGGCAGTTACAAAAACATAGGCATGACTTGAGACACAGCCTTATCCACATGTGCATTTCCTCAGTGAGTATGCTGAAAAAGATCACGACTGGCTGTGGTCAACGGCATTGGTTAGAGTCTCCAAAGAGGTCTATTCTAAAAAGTGTGCTTCCTTTTCATGCCAGGGCATGCTGGATTAAGTGGTAATGAACATGTTAACAGACTTGCCAGTTTGGCTTATGTTGAGTTTGGAAGTGCAATGGACCACTGACATTCTAAATGCTCTCAGAGACGCTGGGCGAAGAAACGTCTCAAAGAATAACCCTGAATCCACAGCCATGAACAGACTTCACGAATATTGTGTCAAGGTGAGGAGATCTAAGCACTTATGTACATGTCCGATAAGGATGACCTGTTGACGAAACTAAACTACTTACATTTAAAACATCTCGGAAGTTGTCATCATCATTGAGTGCCATCTCTGAATTGAAGATTGGTTACCATGGAGAGCTATTTCACTCTCTTGCTTTAATAGTGCAGGTTGTCAAAGGTTGACTTGTCCATTTTTTTATATTACTCGCCCACGTTAGTCTTGGTTTGCCTTTGCCTCTTTTACCTTGTAATTTCCCTTCCAAGAATACTTCTAGTAGGCTGCTGAGTCTTTTAACATGCCCCAAAAATCTCATTTATCTTATATGAATTGTGTTTAGTAGTTCTCTTTTCATTTTCAGTTGGTTTAAGACTTCATCATTTGTTTTCTTTCCTTTTCATCCAATTCTTCCTTTTCCTCTATAAATCCATATTTCAAAGCCTTCAATTTTCTGTTCTGTTTTCTTGTCTAATGTTCATGTTTCTGCACCATATAGGAATGTTGAGAAGATATAATATTTTGCTATTCTTAGTTTTAGCTCTGGTGTTATTTGATTTGATGTTAGTATATTTTTCATGGCATTAAAATTAGTTGTAGAAGTTGTAGAAAGTGAAATAACAGGTCTTGAAATCAAATACCAAATACAATACAATTGTATACATTGACATATTTATGAAAATAGGGTTGAAACCAAGATATTACCAATAAACTAAAAGTAGATAAATATCGTATACTAACAGTTTCTTCTGAACCAATCAAGGCCACTTTTGATTCAACTTGTTTAATAAAACCATCAACATATGATGTTAAATAATTCTGTTATATGTACATATGTAAATATATTTTATCAGAAAACAGAACAGAAAATTGAGGCCTTTGAAATGTGGATTTATAGAAGAATAGGTAGAATTGGATGGAAAGAAAAGAAAACAAATGAGGAAGTTTTAAAACAACTAAAAATGAAGAAAGAACTCCTAAACACAATTAGAGCAAGACAAATGAAATTTTTTGGTCATGTTAAAAGACACAACAGTCTAATAAAAGTAATATTAGAAGGGAAATTACAAGGTAAAAGAGGCAGAGGCAGACCAAGACTAACATGGACGAGTAACATCAAAAGATGGACGTCAGCCTATGGCAATCTGCACCATCAAAGCAAGAGTCAGAGTGGAATTGCGCTCCATGGTAGCCAACCTTCGATGCAGACGGCACTCAATGATGATATATATATATATATATATATATATATATATATATATATATATATATACACACACACACACACAGAGACATGTAACAACAAAGGAAAATCACTAATTCAGACAGTTCGAGCAGCTCAAGAACGACAAATGATATAAACAACGACACCTTTTAGGTATCAGTGAAAAGAGAAAAGAAGAAGATACAAACACACACACACACACACACACATAATTTTCTAAAATTAGTTCTATATCTTACACAGCATACATAACAAAGTAACATAAAACAGGAAACAAATCTTAACTTACCAAGACTACAGCATCTACTCTGTTTCTGTTTGCAGACAGTTCTGCCTCAAAAGCTGAGTGTTTCTGCAGCTTGGCTTGAAGATTTGTGAGGTCTCGATAAGATTCATCCAAAGCCACCTGCAACTTTTCATTTATCCAAGCAGACACCTGCAGATTATAAAGAAATAAGATTGTATGTAATTTGATCACATTAAAGACAAGGTTAAGAAAATAATGAGCTTAAACAAAGCAATATAAACATTTACAATAGAACTATAATCAATCAAACTTATAGGAAATTTGTTTTGCCATAACAATTAAAAAAACCCAAAAACTTTCATAATCAATGATTTGTAAATATAGTGTGAGCATGCATGTGTGTGTGCATTCTGCTACAACAATATAGTGAACACATTTATCACTTATGTTTGATATAATTATTTTTCATAATTTAGACATAAATTAGTTTAGATATACCATTTGTTCACTTCTATCTATCTATTGACCTTTCGAGCCGTAACCGGCCCATAGGGCGTAGACCAAGATACACCTTCTCCTATATGAATTTTTGTTCTAGCAGTTTTCTTTTAAAGATATTTTATCAAATCTCGCCATCTGTCTCTGTTCTGTGCAAGCAGTTCTATCTCATTGAGGGAGCCGATTCCTGCTGCTCTTGCCTCTCTCATCAATGTTCTTCTCAGTGTCTCCCTGGGTCTTCCTCTTTTTCTTTTACCTGTTGTTTCCCATATGAGGGCTTGCTTTGCTATTCGATTATTATCTCTTCTCATCACATGTCCAACGTATGACCATCGTCTTTTCTTTATTACTGAAGATATTAGTGGTTGATTGGCGATTTCTCTAATTTCCTCGTTTGTTTTGAATTCGTTCCATTCTATACCAAGTATTTTCCTTAGACATTTATTTTCGAATGCGTTCAACTTTGTTTCTATATCTCTTGTTGTTTTCCAGCTTTCACACGCATACGTAAGGGTTGATAGTACATTTGATTTGAATAGCCTAAGTTTTGTGTTTGTGCTAATGAGTTTTGATTTCCACAACTTTTCAAGGCTTCTGAAAGACATTGCTGCTTTAGCCAGTCTGATTCTAATTTCTTTGCTCGTATCCCCTTCTCGATCAATGTGACTTCCAAGATAGATGAAGTGATCGATCTCTTCTACTGGTTTGTTTTCCATGTATATTTTGTCACTTGTTGGAATTAAACTTTTCATGACTTTAGTCTTTTCATGATTGACCTCAAGCCCAATTTTGCTGGCTATTGATGATAGTTCATTTGTGTTTTCCTGCATCGTTTTTATCTGATTGCTGATGAGAACTATGTCATCAGCAAAGTCCAGGTCCTCCAAATGGTCTCCTTGTATCCATTCGGTGCCTTTATTACCAGTGCAGCATTTCTTCATTATGAAGTCCATAACAATTCCAAATAACAAGGGCGATAAAATACATCCTTGTTTAACCCCAGTTTCTATTGGGAAACATTCGCTCAGTCCTTCCTCTGTTCGAACTGCACATGTGTAACCATCATACATGTCTTTGATAATATTTATGATTTTTGATGGTAAGCCATATTGCTTCAGAATTTTCCACAAAGAATCTCTATGAATACTATCAAATGCTTTTTTGAAGTCGATGAAGTTAAGTACAAAAGGTTTTTGCTTTTCAATGTGTTCCTCCAATATAAGTCGTAGAGTGAAAATGTGGTCAAGACAGCTTCTCCCTTTTCTAAACCCAGCCTGTTCTTCACGCATTACTGTATCTATTGAATCCTTTATTCTATTTAGGATGATTTTACAGAATAATTTTGAGGCAACTGACAAAAGTGTCACGCCTCTCCAATTGTTACAATCTCTAAGATTGCCCTTTTTTGGGATCTTAACAATGATTCCTTTTTTCCATTTATGAGGCGTCTTCTCTGTTTTCCAAATGATGTTGAACATTTTTTGGAGATGTATTAAATTATGGCTATCAATTGCCTTGAGGATCTCAGCTGTTAACTTATCCTCTCCAGCAGCCTTGTTATTGGTCATTAGCTTTAAGGTGGTTTCTATTTCACTCAAGGTGAAGTCATCTAAATTTACATCTAATTCTGCTGCTGGTGTTTCAGCTTCAAAATCTATTAAACTGTGAGGTAGTGGACGGTTAAGAATTTCTTTGAAGTGTTCCGCCCAACGGGCTTTTATGTCTGCGCTTGTTGTTAGCATTAATCCAGATTTGTCTAGAATTGGTGTTCCACTGGATGTATAGGTGTTTGTCAGCA
Organism: Megaustenia siamemsis; assembly: GCA_032433765.1. Lineage (NCBI taxonomy): Eukaryota > Metazoa > Mollusca > Gastropoda > Stylommatophora > Ariophantidae > Megaustenia > Megaustenia siamemsis. The sequence goes on from JAVIAB010000124.1 coordinate 66,587,425, forward strand.
TCTTTTGTACAGTATAAAGAGTTCTGCTGTCTCCTGTAATTGCAGCTGTCTCTGCTTTCTCTGCCAAATTGTCTATATAAGCTCTTGTATCTCTTCTTGCCGAACTTTTCACTTTGTTGTCTAATTCTTTGTATGTTGCTTTTGCCAGAACCTTTCCAAGATCTGTCTTTACATTAGTCGTGGCTCTCTTCGCTTCTCTTCTTTCTTTGATGTATTTCCATGTGGTGTCTGAGATCCAAGCTCGTTTTTCCATTTTCTTCAGTCCAGCACTTGCTTCTGCTGCTGTCATTAGTATTTTGCTCTGTGAGTCCCACATTTCATTGATATCTAAGTCTATTTCACCAAGTGCTGAATAACAATTACTTAGCTCTATGTTAAACTTTTCCTTTATTGCTTCATCTTTCAGTTTATGACTATCAATTTTATGTGTAATTGACCTCTTCTGTTGGTTTCTAAATTTTAATCTTATTTTCCCAATGCACAGGTTGTGGTCACTATTAACATCAGCACCTCTGTATGCTCTTACATCTATTAATGATGATCTGAATTGTTGTTTAATACATAGGTGGTCAATTTGATTTGATGTTCTATCATCAGGAGATATCATTGTTGTTTTGTGGATATTTTTATGTGGAAATAATGTCCCACCTATAACTAAATTTTCTATTAAACATAATTCTATTAATCTTTCTCCATTCTGACTTGTTGTATTACAGCCTTCTCTCCCCATCACATGTTCCACTCCTGCGTTATCTTGTCCTACTTTGGCGTTGAAGTCTCCCATTACAATTAAAAGATCATGTTCACTTACCTCATACAAATTTCTTAAAAATAGCTGGTAGTTTCTAGAGTCAACCAATTTCTTCTTGCGAGCCTGAGACATCTCCCACATGCGCTTTCTTCTATTAAGTACAACCTGGCAACGAGCATTAATCTCATCAGTAGCATAGTGGTTGTCTGCACAGAGGTCTGAGGCAAATTGCTTCAGATCCTCAATTCTGTCCTCCTGAGCTTTGGTTGCTTTCTCAAACCCATCATGTTTCTTCATTAGACTTTCAACACTATACAAGGAGTTCTGAAATGCAGGAATTAACATAACTGAGCTCTTAACACTTGCTATTAGAAAAGTAATTAATATGGCTATATTTGTTGAAAAGACACACAAACAAAATAAATAAATAAACCACTCAATTAATTGTCATAACTAAAAGAAATCTAGAGTCAGTGTCTCCAGCACATGTGGAGACACATACATAAACTTCAAGCATGAAACAAAAATTGTTTGGATATAATTTGCATATAATTTACATATCAGACAAACATTCATTTAGTGACAGTGCTGGCTTCAGGTGTGCTTATGATGATGGTGATGATGAAATTACACAAGTGGACAATGTTTTGAAGGCCCTCAATGACTAAATATTAGAAATCAACATAGCTATCAATGAGGATGCTTTTTAAGACAATTAACAATTTGCAACAACATCAAATAAACATGGATGACAACCTGAAAGGTAAGCTAAGTTCACAACCAGTACTCTATATTTGTACCATCAATATCCACATATTTCATCATTTGTTGCATGCAACAGAATGTTATGTTGTCAGCTCTAGCATCAAAAAACACTGACCTGAAGTTGATATTTAAATATAATAATACTACACAACACATACCTAAAATGATAAAACCTTTGTACATTATGATTAAAAAATGTTAAAAAAGAACAGTATTGGGAGATGCAAAGCACTATGAAATTATAATTGTGTATATGTGTTTTCTTGAAAAGGTAGTCACAAAGTACAGTTTTTAACTTCGGAGATGAAAATAATTTCTGTCAGTGAAGATACTATTGCAAAAATTAGCATAAAGTTAGGATGTCATATCATGAACAAAATATGACTCAATCTTTCAAATAACAGTGATATGTAAGAAAGACTGTATATTTGCACTGAATACATTCAATAAAACGTGCTATAGAAATAACCAAATGAAGTGTTTAGTTTGGGATTTCTAAATGGCGGCCCAATGCCCAAGGAATGTAGCAAAAAATTATTATTTACAGATATCATTAGTTTCTTACCCCAACATCTTCATTGGCAAGGAATGCTTCTTTAGTTCCAATCCAAGTCTCAGTCTGCTCAGCTGTTTCCTTGAAAACCTGGGTGATTCCAAGATATATTGTAACAAGGCTATTTTGTTAGAAATCATCAAGTATGAGATTGTGGTAGGAGTTCCTAACAATGTACTAAAATTATCATTTTAACACTTCATGTAGTATTTTTATATTTTGCCAGATATTTCATATCATAAGCTGTAGTCTTGCTCTTCCTGTATTGGTTGTGGGTCATGTTTCATTGATATTGATGCCACTTGTTCTGAAACGTCATATTCTATCTAACTAATTTGTTTGTTTGTTTCCATCTTCACTTTGTGTCTTTACTTCACAATATAATTATATATTATTAAATATTTCATGGCATTTTTTTATGTTTCTTGTTTCAACGAAGAGTTGTCAGCCCCCCATTGCCCATACCAGAACAGACTCCCCAAACAGAGGAATCAGGATTGTTGATACAAATACAGAAATAAGTAAAAAGAATACTTGACAGGGAGGAACAAAATAGTACACAGTGCAAAACAAAATACTCTCAGTTTCTTTGATGAAGAATACCCACGAGATCTATGGGTTCATGTATACACAGATGGATCAGCACAGAATGCAGTAAAAAATGGGTGTGGTGCATTCATAGAGTACCCAAATAACTCTAGCGATATGAATAAAATAGTACTGGGAAATACTGTCACAATTATGATGCAGAAATCCAAGCAATTAAGTTGGCAATAGAAAAACTGCTGAACAGTAATCTTAGCCCACAGCTTATAGTGTTTTTGACAGATGCAAGATCAACACTCCAGGCACTACAACGAGAAAGCAGATCGGCTGGTAAAGGAAGGTACGATAGGCACATAACCAGATGCACCATTTACATACTATCAGAAGAAACAAATAATCAAATCAATCAGAAGACTACAAGCCCTAAATCAAGATGCCTTTCATAATATGAAGAGATGAGAATAAGTTATCATTATATGGCTCAGAACAGGGCACATTCGACTCCACAGTCATGTACACATAATTCAAGATCGGCACCTCAGCTACATGTACATGTAGACAGGTGCTCCATACTGCTGAACACATACTTCAAGATTGTACCGAATATAATAGACTGAGGAAAATTCATTGGCTCAAAGATACAACACTACAGTTAAAACTATATGGGTCACTGTAAGAATTACAAAATATGGTAAAATTTATACAGGAAATGACATTGCAGATATAGACAATACTCCATGCGAATGAAAGATAGATAGATGTTTCTTATCTTTGGTAAAGACCTTTTGAGTAGAAAATTATTTAATTTTGTCTGTTGCAGCACTTTTGTAAAACTGCGATTTATAACCAATTAAAAATAATTTATTCCATTACTTGATTCACTTTTCTGATAGTGATAATACAAGTTTGATAGGAATTTTTTTATTTTTTGGTTTCTACTGAGGTAAGTGGTTGTTTGAGTAGTTAAGTTTACTGGTATTGAAAGTATGTGTTACTTTGATTTTTTCATTTTCCTGCAGCAATGAAACACATGTAAAGTGATCTAATGAACTCATCTTTAAATCATGTCATATTACTCAAGTTACCAATGAAATAGTTATACTATTTATTTTTAGTTTAAATCCTAAACAATTGCAGAAAGCGATGGTTAATATATTTTAACAGGATAAGTTACACTGTAATATTGAAAATCCATACTTAAAAGAATGTAAAAGTTGTAAATGGAAAAATTAAGGAAAAAACTGTGCAATAAGATACAAATTTAGAAAAGTTTGTAAAGGAGACTTAAAAAAAACAACAGGAGAAACTTAAATTGAAGAAAGGTATCAGAGGATATAATCCTCTGGAAGGAAGAATAGAAGATGAAAAGAGAGTAAAGAAAATATAATATTATATTTTATATCTCTTCTTCTCACCTGTAAGTTATGGCACTGAGTAAGGATGTTGTTTCTCTTATCCCATGCACCATTCAGGGCAAGCCGAGTTGTGTCCAGCTGCTTCACCATTTTCTGGACATCCTCACTGGCATAGTGCTTGCTGTTAATGAGGTTGTTTCCATGCTCTTTCACAGAGGAAAAGTGAGATTTACGGCCCTCAATCTCAGCCTACATAAACCATAACATCATGTTACTTTCTTATCGCTCAGCATCACAATTTAGAATTGCTTAATAAACATGATAACAAAATTAAGTATGCAGTTGTGGAATCTGAAAATTTCCTGATATTTTCAAGTAAAAAAATAATTAGCTAATAAGTTAAGACTTAAAAATTTTGTATGTAAGTAATTTATATACAAATAATCGGGGAAAAGCTATAAGTAGACTGAACATCAGTGCAAAATAAAGACAAGTGGAACAATATTAAAACAGGTAAATGAATTTAAATATTTGGGAACTTTGTTAACCTCAGACGGAAGATGTACAAAAGAGGTGAGATGCAGAATGGCTCAGGCAAAAGCAGCTTTCCAAAAAATGAGGAAGATACTATGCAATCCATTTTTGACAATAGAAACAAGAAAAAGGGTTCTTAAATGTTATGTAGAGCCAGTCTTGACATATGGATGTGAATCATGGACAATAGGACAACAGACAAGAAAATCACTGGAGTCTGTAGAAATGTGATTTTACAGAAGAATGTTAAGAGTACCATGGACAGCTAAGAAGAGTAATGAAAATGTTATGAGAGAGGTCAAAGCAAAAAGAGAGCTAATTTCCAATATTAGGAAGAAGCAATCATAATTTTTTGGCCATGTAATGAGAAGAGAACAACTGAAATATATTGTAACAACTGGAAAAATTGAGGGACGAAGAGATAGAGGGAAGCAGAGAGAAAAAATAACAGACAGCTTAAGAGAATGGCTTGGCAGAAGGTCAACAACAGAAATGATAAATAGCTGCCGAGATAGAAAATTGTGGAGAGACATGATCAGTAGGCACGGTACTTGATGATGATGATGAGACTGAACATATAAAGCATTTTATAATAAAACTAAAAATAACATTATTTTATAAAGTATCCAATGAAAACTCTAAATGTCATCAAGACTAAGCAATACAGAGTATAAAATATAACAGAAAAAAAAAAACAGAAAAAAAAAACAGAAAAAAAAAGAATAGCAATTGATTTTGATAAATTATTAAAGTCCACAGCTTAATGGATTGTACATTAATAAGAAAGTTCTTCAGTATGAGATATAAAAGTAGGAGTAAAGGAAAGAAAACTGTAGATATAATCAATTATCCCACCTTCCTCTCATGGTGCATCTGCAGCATATTCTCTGCCTCTGTAACATCTTTAGCCAGTTCTTGAGCATTCATTTTGTTTATCATATCACTGGACCAATTGATCTGAAAAATAACAAAGCAGAGAAGAATCACTGAGATTATTTAACTTAGGCATTTAACATATTTATAGACTCTGCCTTGATATATAATTCAGGAATATGCTAAACATTACACATATTAATAGTCAAATTAATTGTCATTTACATCATCATCAGGTCACTTGTCCTTTGTAGAATGTTGCATTCACCACAGCCGTCTGAAAGAATCTCTGTCATTAGCTAGATCTCCCACTTCTTTTGTCATATTCGAGGTCTCTTTAATGTCTTGGAACCACCTTCTGATTGTCCTGCCCCTGATGCATCATCCAGGAACTATGCTTTCCATTATTGTTCTTTCCAGCCCACTGTGTCTTTTGACATGGCCATAGTATTTTAAATTCCTCTATAGAATAGTGTTTACAAGGCAGTTTCTTTTTAATGTTTAAGTCTTTTAATATGTCTTAATTGCTCTTTTTCATCATCCTAGGTATCTTAACTCTTTCCATACCAAAGCTTTTTATCAATGCAGTGGAAGAGATTTAAGAAATAATATTTGTCATGGTTTTAAGAATCAATCTACATATTTATATTTATCTAACATATAACATATTATATTTGAATTTTTAGACAATTAAACAAGGTATTAGACTTCACCAAAACCAAGAAGATACAAGACATGTAAAAAGAATATGGTTTGATGATGGTTCACACTAAACAAAGTGAGTGTGATGCACTATGTGGCGAAATGTACGCAATTGAAATTGGCATGGCACACAGTGCTTCGAAACGTATGGAAAGAGGTAAGGATTTTTCTGTATTTTGTTTCAAATGAATTGATTTTCTTCCTTGCTGTTTGTGAGTTGTCCATGATTCACAAGCATATGTTGCTATCAGGAAGATACTTCTTCTTTTAATCTCTTTCTGGCAGTCTCCATCGTTAGTTACTACAGATCCCAAATATTCATAGTTTGTTGCAATTTCAAGTTCTTCACTGTTGCTGATGATTTTGGATTGGACTTTTGCTTTTTCAATGGACATTATCTTGGTTTTCTTTATATTTAAATACAAGTTTTGGTCTTCACTGTGTTCGGTTCACTCACACACTCAATTGTCTCTTTTAATTATTTTGTATTGTTTGTCATTTTCATACTTTGCAAATAATGGCAAGAAATAATAAATAAATATATGTTAAAGAAAATAATACAATACAAAAAGGTTGGATGGACAGAATATAACAGCAGAAAACAAGCTTGAACAACTACTTAAATGAAACCCTAAATAAAACTTTAGTAACAGAAAACTGATTTTTACGAACAATATTACTGAAAGTTACAGCAACCATAATATAAAAAAGATAAATTATGTTTAGCAAAGGCTAAGCCACAACAAATTTTTATTAAAAAAATAGTCTCAGTATGAGCTATAAATATTCTTTCAGTTTTATTAGTGGTAACAGAAGCAGCAATAATTGTAGTAGTACCAATATTAACACTAATACTAATAACAGCTTGTGGTGATTATGAACAATATGAGTGCACAGAGCAGTGAAGTTTATTTTTTTAAAATATTTCTTTCCTGTTTATGAAAGTAGAGCTACACCAACAATTAAATTTCAAGCAAAACCATTATTTGTGGATGACAATCTCATATTGAAGAAACAACTTGAGGAAAAAAAAGTACATTTTCAATTTTAAATATAGAAAATCTTATTAGACTTACAAGCTCTCTTGCATCTGCTAGGAATTTCTGTAATTGATATGATTCAGCAAGCTTTGCTTTCCTGAAGAATAAATAAATGGTTTGATGCTAGAAATTACATTTTTTTAAAAACTAAAGAAAAAGTCTATTAAAAAAAACTAAAGAAAAAGACCATTAGGAAAAAAAACTAAAGAAAAGGACAAGTACACTGTTTTTCTGCTTCATTATTTCCTGTTTGGAGATATCAGATACTGATGTCAGTTTCAGATACAAGGTGTTCTTGATCTTCTCATTCAGAGTGGTTTCAGAAGGCCAAAATTGTCCCAAACTGAACTGAAAAGTTTGGAAAAACTGGGAAGTGTATTCTAATTTTTCTGGAGATTGACCACATAGCAGCATCAAGGATCATTAATCTTCAATAACAGGAACATATACGTTTTAACATGCCACAAGTCAACCATAATTGACATATATATAATATATATTATGACGTTATGACTAGATTGTCTATGTATAAGAGATGTATAAACCACTTATCAAGAGTAGTTAACTCTGTAGATTAAATTGAATCCATAAACAGATGTGAGCATAACAAAAGTATATGCTTCTATATTGACTTTTAATTAAAGACAAAAATATAAAAGGAAATAAACTTGCCTGCTATCTGACAAATCCTCTAACTTCTCCCAGTTGTCTTCTGCCTCCTGTTTCTTCAGCTCTATTTCCCTGGCTCTGTCTTTGTATTTTTGACAGAGTTTGCTGGCCTGGGTCTCAATTTTCTGCTCATAAAAGCATAAATTATCCATAAAATATAATTTCATATTACAGTTACATGCACCATAAACATTGTCTAAATAAAACTTTAATGAATGATTATTTCAGAGTATAAAATACATTTCCTCTTACATTCAGTATGAAATAATAGTTGGACTAACATTTGTAATACTTCACACCAAGTGAAAAAAAAAGAATAGAAATTACACCATATTGAATAAGCACTGACATGCACACAAACAAACACACACACACATACAAATTAGCATTAAAGAAGACAGAATATAGTAAGGCAGCTTTGAGCTATAAATAAATATTTTAAAATTTGTGTTCCTTTTATTGTTTTACAAAGACACCTACATACTTTATTTTCTATTATACTAAAATCACATATTTAAAAAAATTAAACACACCCACCTGACACAAATGTGCAAGATGTGAAAATAAGCAAAGAATGTGTTGTTGAAATATGTTGCGAATTAGCTCTTCCTGTGCCTTAATATTATTTTGCAATCTTAGAACTATTTTAATGGTGAAAAAAAAATAGGTGGTGAAAACCATGGGGAAAAAACATTGTGGACATTTATAATAAACACATCAATCAAAGATGATATGTTAGATAACTCCAGCATAAGAGTGGAGTTGAGTCGGTTACCACTACTTTTTGCTGGATTTATGTGACTCTTTTCAATAAAGAAATGTTGGTGTCAGTCTCCCAGTGTATGTCTCGTAAAGTTAAAAATGGATACCCCACCTTACACACTTCCCCGTCTCTCTTCTCTGTCTTGCAAGAATCTGGTTGTCAACCTATTATCTGGTTACTCAGGAGATCATGAAAGTAAAATTACAAATAATGTTTTCTTAGAGGGCATTCAATTTTAAAACAGCGCTATATATTTTAGAGCAGTGATCTCTGCAATATGTGCCACTTTGGCATACAAGGTTTCTGTTTTTGAGATTGTGGTTCTGCCCTATGTGCCGTTTTCGGCTAGAAAGGACAATAGATAGATAGATTCAATTTTAGATCTTAATAAAAGAAGTGATTTTTGGAACAGATTAATGTAGCCTCAAAGAAAACCAACAACAAAATCATTCTCAGTAACACTGACATAGGCAGTTGTGAACCATCCAAATTGACTCCAGGGCACATCCTATAGGACTGTTGCAGCCTCTCTAAGAATGAAAATACGGCCCACAAAAGTAACCTTGCAGGATAAACTATGGAGAATCAGTACAGATCTAAAATGCTGGACCTGTTTGTAATCCATGCTGGTTTAGAAGTGTATACTACATACACACACCTAACAAAAAAAAACATAGCAAAAGCAATGTTTCAAATACTTGGGCACAGTACTAACATCAGATGGAAGATGCACCACAGAAATAAAGAAGCAGAATAGCTCAGACCAAAATAGCATTTCAGAAAATGAAAAATATCTTATGCAACAAATCTATGTCAACAGATGTGTGAAGGAGAGTTCATCTGTGTTATATGGAGCCAATTTTGACCTATGGAAGAGAATCATGGATAGTAGACATACAAATGAAAAGATGTTTAGAGGCCCAAGAGATGGGATTTCTCAGAAGAATGTTGAAAGTTCCCTGGACAGCTAAAAAGACCAACAAGGAAATTCTCAATGAGGCCAACACAAAAAGGAGCTCCTAAAATACATCAGAAAGAAACAATCAATATTTTTTGGACACATCATGAGAAGAGGATAGTTGGAATATTTGGTTACAACTGGCAAAATACAGGGAAAGAGAGGTCACAGATGACAAAGAAAGAAAATAGCGTGGTGTTATGGCATATAAAATGGTCAACATCAGAATTTATACAATGCATTGTGGATAGAAAATTGTGTAAGGACATGATCCCCTATGCCAATGGCACATGATAATGACGATGAGCGTGAAAGTTATATGTGCCTAAATGTGAAAAAAATTAACACTGCATGCAATTATTTGTATGAGGTGAACCAAAGAACATAATAAAGAGCACTCCATTTTTCATTGACGCTGAAAGGAAAAAGAGGACAGAAAACAAGAACAAGTAGTTCCTTCCATCCTCATCCTTTAACCCTGGAGGTCACTGGGTCACTACTGAGAGATTTCATCAAGCTTCTTCTTCTTTTCTTTTTTCACTGATACCTAAAAGATGTCATGGTTTATATCATTTGTCATTCTTGAGCTGCTCGAACTGTCTGAATTAGTGATTTTCCTTTGTTGTTACATATCTCTGTCGCTGCATTTATCCATCTTCTTCTGGGTCTTCCTCTTGGTCTTTTTTCCATGCATTCTTGAGAAGAACGCCCTTGATGGTGATTGGTAAGGGTTCATTCTGACCAGGTGGCCAAACCATTTAAGTTGTTGTTGTTCTATATATTCTTGGCAGGGTTTAGTTCCTACTGTTTTTCTTATGGTTTCATTTCGTATTCTATTTCTTCTTGTGTTGTTTGTTACTTTTCTCAAGCACCGCATCTCACATGTATTGATCTTTCTTAAATGGGATTTAGAAAGGGTCCATGTTTGACTTTCATAGCACAAAGTTGGTGAAAATGCTATTTATTATTTGTTGTTTAGCTGGCATAGAAATGTTTGGATGTCTTAGCAATGGTGAAAGCTGGTATGTGACAGCATTTGCTTTTTGTATTCTTATGTCAATTGCTCTATCTAGTTTTCCATCTTCTGTTTTCCATCAAGCTTCATTGACCTCAATCTACAGTCACTCTTTGGTGACTGTATTCTATTTTTTAATATTATCTTTCCATCTCCACTGCCTAAATCTTCTTTGGAAAGCAGATGATATGCAGCTGCTTACAATAATTACTTTCGCCTTCACCTGATTTGCTCATGAACCATAGAAAATTTAAATGTACATGTGACATGGTCAGAATTCAGAGAGTTTATTCATCAGTTGCTTGTAGTCTGTTTTCCTATTATTTACTAAATCAAAATATACTGCAGAAATACAGGCTACGTATCTCGGAGTTACATTTGATAACAAACTATCTTGGAAACAGCAGATAAATAAGGCAACCCAAAAAGCAAGGAGAAAATTGGCTATTCTAAGAAAGCTGTGTGGAACTACGTGGGGTGCGAGTGGGAAAATACTCAGTAAAGTTTACCAACAGAGTATACGCCCACATTTAGAATATGGATCATCTGCATGGTGTTCAGCATCAAACACCACACTTCAAGAACTGGATAAAGTACAAAACCAGGCACTTAGGGTCATCACAGGAGCAATGAAATCAACACCAATATTAGAGATGGAGAAATTGTGGAGGATACCAGCACTGAGAGAACGGAGGGACACAAAGGTGCTGATACAGGCAGAAAAATTTGCTTGCATGCCGAGACATCCAATGAAGGACCGATTCCAAAATCTTGCATTGGGACGACTTAAGAGAAGCAGTTTTATCCACCAAGCCAAGCGTATTAGTAGACAAACACCAGACATGCCAAGAGCTGTTAACCCCCTACTGCCCATACCAGAACAGACTCCCTGGACAGAGGAATCTGGATTATCAGTTCAAATACGGACAGAAGTGAAAGGAATAGTTGATAAAGAGGAACAGAATAGTCTACAGCGAAAAACAATAACTCTCAGTTTCCTGGATGAAGAATACCCACAAGACCTATGGATTCGTGTGTATACAGATGGATCAGCACAGAATGCAGTAAAAAATGGGGGAGCAGGTGCATATATAGAATACCCAAATAACACTAGGGATATGAATAAAATAGCAACAGGGAAATATTGTCACAATTATGATGCAGAAATACAAGCAATAAAGTTAGCAATAGAAAAACTGCTGAACATTAATCTTAGCCCGCAGCCTGTAGTGTTTTTGACAGATGCAAGATCAGTACTCCAGGCACTACAATCCAGAAAATTACCACATCTGCAGACCTTATTGACTGAACTCTGCAAGCACCACAGGGTTGCCCTGCAGTGGATCCCATCTCACTGTGGAATACCAGGAAATGAGAAAGCAGATCAGTTGGCAAAGGAAGGTTCAACAGGCACACAACTAGATACACCTGTTACATACCATCATAAGAAACAGATAATCAAATCAATCAGAGGACCACAAGCCCCAAATCAGGATGCCTTTTATAATATGAATAGATATGAACAAGTTATCATTATACGTCTCAGAACAGGACACAATCGACTCCATAGTCACATGTATACAAAATTCAAGATCGGCACCTCAACTACTTGTACATGTGGACAGGCGCCCCAGACTGCTGAACACATACTTCAAGACTGCACTGAATATAGTAGACTGAGGAAAATCCATTGGCCCATAGATACAACACTACAGACAAAACTATATGGGCCACTGCAAGAATTACAAAAGACAGTAACATTTATACAGGAAACGACATTGCAGATATAGACAATGCTTCAGGCGAACGAAAGATAGATAGATAGATAGATACTGCAGAAATGTTTTAACATTTGTATTTAATGAAACATTTAAATATTTGAGAACTTTGTTAACCTCAGACGGAAGATGCACAACAGAGGTGAGATGCAGAATGGCTCAGGCAAAAGCAGCTTTCCAAAAAATGATGAAGATACTATGCAATCCATTTTTGACAATAGAAACAAGAAAAAGAGTTCTTAAGTGTTATGTAGAGCCAGTCTTAACATATGGATGTGAATCATGGACAATAGTACAACAGACAAGAAAATTACTGGAGTCTGTAGAAATGTGGTTTTACAGAAGAATATTGAGAATACCATGAACATCTAAGAAGAGTAATGACAACGTTCTGAGAGAGGCCAAAGCAAAAAGAGAGCTAATTTCCAATATTAGGAAGAAACAATCATCAATTTTTTTGGCCTATATTATATATATATATATATATAATTTTGAATATATTATAACAACTGGGAAACTTGAGGGATGAAGAGATAGAGGGAAGCAAAGAGAAAAGATACCAGACATCTTAAGAGAATGGCCTGGCAGAAGGTCAAGAACAGAAATGATAAATAACTGTCGTGATCGAAAGTTGTGGAGAGACATGATCACCTACGCCAGCAGGCCTAGTACTTGATTTTGATTTTTTTATGAAACATAAAAAAAAAAAATTAGCAATCTGCAAACCTCAAGCTGATTCTGAAGTGCTGTCATGTCCCTTTCAATTTCCTCCTGCTTGCGTTGTAAAGCTTCTACAGTTTGTAGGTCTTTGCCCAGGTCATCCACAGACAGCAACTGAGCCTTCTCATGTATGCGGTCATTGATGTCATCTACATCACGTACAAATGCATGGATTTCCAGAGCAGCAGCCAAACGAGCTTTATAGTCATTCAAAGCTCCTTGAAGATTTTGCCATCTTAAAAATAGATCATAAAATGTGCATGTAAAACTATGATATATATATATATATATATATATATATATATATATATATATATATATATATATGGCCCTTTTCGTCTTGTCAGACGGTCTAGTGGAGGCTATTGCGTATTTTTTTGAGGTATTGTTTTTGCCAAACAGCTTCTCTCGTGGCTAATTCTACCAATGTTTGACAAACACACGTGGTCACATAATGAACAGGTCAGGCTCGCTGATCCACAGGGTTTACCATCCTTTTTCATGAGTCTCTTCTCTTCTAAGTCCTGTCTTAGCACAGTCTCAAATGTTGTTATACCGTTCCTTATACATGCTCTCCATGATGTGCGATCACTTGCCAGATGTTGCCAGTCGTTTTCACAGAAACTTGAGTTCATATGGATGTGAATCTATAAATATATATATATATATATAGTACACATATATATATATATATATATATATATATATATATATATATATATACACTAAAATACATATATAATACATTCAAGACTAGTGTATTGATGAAATAATTTCAATATCACACTTACTTTTGGTTCATGTCAGATCTTTTCTCCTTAACCTGCATGGTGTCTGTTCTTCCTTGGGATATCAGTTTATCAGCCAGTGCATTGATGGCTTTAATTCTTTTTTCATCTACAGTAATACCCTGGAAGAGCAAATAATGCACCTTTTGTAACAATGGCACTATTTTGTCTAAAAATTATATTTCTGCAGAAATTAAATAAAAATTATTCTAATCTGTTTTCTAATATCTGATATTGATGAAGGAGAATGTAGAGTTCCTAACAGAGCTCTGGGATTACGATTGAGGTGTTTCCTATAAACTAAAGTGACATTCAGATATTCAATTTATACAGATCAAACTTATATTTACTTAATAAAGTTGAGAGCATTCCACCAGATCTTATCCCAGGCAGATCAGATTTACATTCCACCAATACTATCAGTCACTGGCAACTGATGACAGCAGGAAAACATTATGTAAATTGTTATAGATATCAAAATCAGTTCCTGAAAATATGCCAGAGAACCCACCCTGGTCAAACAAAAGCCTGAGAAAAAAAGGCATACAAAATCTACACTGGAGGGGCATAATAGCTCTGGTGGAGAATTCAAAGAAGAGAAGGAAGACTTCATACAACAATAAGTATGAAAGATTAGTTAATTTTGAAAAAAATAGCCTACTTTCCAACTCCTACAAACAACAGTTGTGTTGCAGTAAGGTCAAAGGAAACCTTAAGGCTAAGAAAACAGTCAAGAACAAATGCTGAAGATGGATGTAATGGACTGCATGGTGCTAGATGCAGAACAATATAGTCTGCTAATAAATAAATGAAGAAGTATATCACATATAACACTTCCACAATACTTAAATTAGAAACTCTTGCTCAGAAAGACATAAATCAATTCTAATATAAATTATTACAATAACTATATACACACTGTGCAGTCTACACATTCTCTACATGTTACTATTCAGGATGATGTGGATCATTGAAACCATATGCATGAAATACAAGATGTCATACTTACAGCTGATTCTAGGTCATTAACCTTCTTCTGTAACTCCAAGCAATGTTCATAGTCTCTGCCAAGGTCATTCTGATGGACCAGTGACTCCTATTTACATTAATAGGAATGTGTTATTTATTTCTATAAACATTCCACATCACAAACAATAAACACAATAAATAAGAAATTGCTATAAACCTGTTATGTTAAAAATGAATGTAATTTAACAATTTACATACATAGTACACTAATAAAAAAGGACAATTAATTTAGATGCTTTGGAACAATGTTAACTTAAGATGATAGATAATGTACAATAGAGATGGGGTGCAAAATAGTTCAGACAAAGGTGGCATTCCAAAGATTGAGAAAGATATTATGCAATTCATTTTTGTCAATGGAAACAAGTAAGTTCAGTGTTATTTAGAGCCAGTTTTGACATATAATGTGAATCCTGAACAATAGAACAACAAACAAGAAAATTATTGGAAGCCATAGAAATTAGACAGAAGAATTGTGATATCACCATGAATGGCTTAAATAAGAGTAATGAGGATGTTTAAAAGAGGCCAAAATATAAAGAAAGTTAATTTCCAAAATAAGAGGAAACAATCAACATGTTTTTGCCATAAAATGAGAAGGGAACAGCTCAAATATATTGTGACAACCAAAAAAAGTGATGGAAGATGAGATAAAGAGAAACAGAGAAAAGATACAAGAGAGTTTAAAAGAATGTTTTGTTTGGAAGTATACACCAGAGATGATAAACAGTTGCAAACATAAAAAGCTGTGGAGAGACATTATCACCTATACCAGCAGACATGGTGCATGATGATGGTGATAATATATTGAAATTTAAAGAGCATGCCACTGTGAGACTTCATGTTCATATATTTAAAGAGCATGCCACTGTGAGACTTCATGTTCATATATTTCAAGAAATATTATGTCAAAATGTGGGTCATCTTTGATAAACATAGATTAAACAGGAAAAAACATTCCTGAAAATATATCCGTAATGATATACTTTCCTCGACTTAGCCTTTCTACAATAAGAAGAACAGATCATCATGCACAGTATTCTTGATGTGTGAATGAGGTGAACAAGGAGCGTGTAATATTTCATTTTTTTAAAAGGAAATTGGTCATAATTTTATATAGACATAAGGACAACCAAGAAACACAAAGCTCACTAGTGAAAACATGGAGCTAAAACCAATGAAATATTTCAATCATTTGGAAAATAAGGAATAATAAAATGGGAAAAAGAAGTACTGAAAATGATTTAACACCATTTCTGAGTAACAACCAGAAAGAAAAAAATAAATCTATTTAGATATATAACACAACTATGATCAAATAAAACTTGCAACAAGTATTAGTAACCAGATACAGCAGCAAAAGTGGAAAAGAAAAAGTAAACATACACATCCTGAAAACATGTTTCATTATTTATAAACTCACAGTTATTTGTCAGCTTTAAGCTAATAGCAAAAAAGTGTTCTATTTTTTTATAATACTACAATTAACAATTGATATAGTCAATGCACTATGTGAATAACCTACCTTTTCCTTTATCCACAACAGAACTTTATCCACTTGCTCCATGAATTCTAGTATATCCCTGACCTCTTCCAGGCCTTTTCCTCTGTTGGCAGAGGCCTGAAGCAACTCATTCCACTTGGACATTAATCGAGTCACACTCTGTTTTATCTCCCCATGTGCATGGTGCTGTTTTTTAACCAAGACTTCTCCAACCTAAACAAATTCAGGCATCAATATCCAAAAAACATTATTTTATATTTATAATTTATGTGTATTTATTATATTAATTTTTGTCTACTCTTAGCTTTCATGGAACTGAAAGATTCACTATTATTTAATAATTATGCTAAACATGTGCACTTTGGCATTTAAGATTTAATTATCTACAGTTGAAATGTATGGTTCCAGAGAACTCAATTAATTGTTAACATGTTTGCTGAACACATTTTTAATGAAATTTTTTGACATCTTTTGTTAAAAATGTAAATACTATTTTTCTAAGTTAATAGACTTCTTAACACGCTAATTCTATTTTTTAAATTTAATTAAATACTCCTTTTTACCTCCTTTATGCTGTTAATCCTGTTAGTGTTAGCCACAATTTCTCCATGGAATGCTTGATGCTTCTGCAGCTTCTTCATTTTATCATACAAGTCTGTAACATCTTTGAAGTCATCTTCATAGGCTACTTTCAGCTTTTCATCAATCCAATGTTCAGCCTGTGGATAGCAGAAAATATCTAATAATACAGTTTCTGAGCTCAGTACATTCTAGTCTATAAGCTCTCCTTATTGTGAACCTTTTTCTACATCCCCTTCCTGGAAAATTCATTTGGAATTTACATGCCCAAGGATTCTAGTTAATTCTAGTTTTACATGCTATGGTAAGAATTTTATTAGA